>QNUK01001201.1:0-97003 GCA_013621035.1 Clarias magur
GTGTGATGGTTGTGCGGTGCAACCGGGTGGCGATGGCTTTTTCGTGGTCTTAACACACTCTAATAACGCACAGTTTGTGCGGTGACCCCAGGGTGGCGATGGAACAAGGTGCTCAGGCACATCATTGTTGCTTGCAACTATATTTATTATTATTATTATTATTATTATTATTACAGCCCAAGCACTATGACATCAGGCCTATGTCATCATAGTGTGTGAAGGGCCCTCTTGTTTTTTTTTTTTTTTTTTTTTTTTCAGCATCCATTGCTTTTTGCGGAGCTTAGCATGCTCACAAACTCATGCGAATTGTCACACAGATTTGGATTTGCTGCCATTAGGATACCTGAGCTGCTGGGCCATACAAGATTTTGCTGCATAGCTGATTCACACTTGTGAAACCTGGTATACACTACATTTAGATCTCATTGAGTTGAACAACTTTAGCATTGCATGTCATGGGCTCTACTTAACAGGAAGCCAATTTTTCTAGGTCATTAAACTTATGCCGGAAAGTGGTTAATAATTTTCTGTGTCACATTGAGTAAGTTCATTGAGGAAGGTAGGCTTTTGCAGAAATCCATTTTTCTATCCAATCAGAAGTACTTTGTTAACAACATACTACATTTGTTTTACCACAGTGTGAGGCATATCAGATCATTTTCAGACATTTTCCCTCAGACTATTTCTGATGTGACCAAACAAATTAAATAATAATAATATAATAATAATAATAATAATGAAACATATATATATATATATATATATATATATATATATATATATATATATATATATATATATATTATAATATATATATATATACACTATACACTATACACAGTACAGACCAAAAGTTTGGACACACCTTCTCATTCAAAGAGTTTGAATTTGTATTATGGCAAGAAAAAGGCAGCTAAGTGAAGAAAAACGAGCGGCCATCATTACTTTAAGAAATGAAGGTCAGTCAGTCCGAAAAATTGGGAAAACTTTGAAAGTGTCCCCAAGTGCAGTCACAAAAACCATCAAGCGCTACAGAGAAACTGGCTGAAATGCGGACCGCCCCAGGAAAGGAAGACCGAGAGTCACCTCTGCTGCGGAGGAGAAGTTCATCCGAGTCACCAGCCTCAGAAATCGCAGGTTAACAGCAGCTCAGATCAGAGAGCAGGTCAATGCCACACAGAGTTCTAGCAGCAGACACGTCTCTAGAACAACTGTTAAGAGGAGACTGTGTGAATCAGGCCTTCATGCTAGAAGATCTGCTAGGAAACCACTGCTAAGGACAGGCAACAAGCAGAAGAGACGCGTTTGGGCTGAAGAACACAAGAAAGAACACAAGAAAGAGCACAATAAAGAAAACTCGCTGAATGAGAAGGTGCGTCCAAACTTTTGGTCTGCACTGTAAATATATATATATATATATATATATATATATATATATATATATATATTGTGTGTGTGTGTGTATTTCAAGGTTAAATTGCAATGTCTTCAAGTTAATCTGCTTACTGATAAAAATAAATAAATAAAATGTAAAAAAGCATAGAGTTTTTAACAGGCAAGTTTTAAACAGGCAGATTTACTATTCTAGTAATTGTTTTTAACTGTTATATCACTGAACAGGTTATTTATTTATTTAACAGTTATTGCAAGTTAACACTTGTATGCACACACAATAGCTCAGTCATTGTGAGAGACCCTTTTTATTTCACCACACATTTTCAAAGCAGTTACCATAGCAGTTACTTATAGAATGATTGGCTTGAAATTAGATTCAATTAAAATTTAAAATGAAAAAAAAAAAATCGAAATTATTATTATTATTATTATTATTATTACCATCCACCTATCTTCAACTGCTGAAATCAGGTTGAATCCGAAACTTCCCCTTTCACAGCCACCTCAGTTAACTCTGACTGGGGAGAGAGTCAGAGTTATCATCATTTAACCAATGAAAATCAGTTAAAGCATATTAATTTCACATCACTTTCTCATTGCACTGTGATAGTCCTGTGAAGATTGAACAGACTAATAGAGATAAGCTTGTGGTGTCCTCACCACAAGGCAGAGTAGGAGTTGTGTAGAGGAGAGAGGATGTTGTGACTGTAAATGTGGAACAAATGCACCATGGCATCAAACAGTCTGCTCATCATTTGCTTGAACATCCTACAAGTCTCTTGGCATTACTCCCTCTGTACCTGTTGCTGAATCCCCATTTGTTCCTTCGTTCGTTTATTGAGCATCTTCTTCTCTTGCTGATGATGCAGCTGCTCCACTCAATTCATTA
Source organism: Clarias magur (assembly GCA_013621035.1). Taxonomy (NCBI): domain Eukaryota; kingdom Metazoa; phylum Chordata; class Actinopteri; order Siluriformes; family Clariidae; genus Clarias; species Clarias magur. The sequence continues at coordinate 2,285 of QNUK01001201.1, forward strand.
TGCTGTTAATTTGACATGTCTGGAAAGGTTTTCAATGTCATATGTTTTAATATTCCTGCTTTAATTCTTTTTGCTTTCAAGTACTCCCATGAGAGGTCTCAGACGGTGTTCACAAATGCAACCCAAAAACGTAAAGTTTATTACTAAACAACTGTGCTACATATGAATGATAGTATAAATGCAATTATTAATTAATAAAATAGTGATAATGATGTAAATTTGTTGGAGGTTTTTCTGAACCAGTTTCCACGTTTATTGAAGAGTTTCTGGTGCACAAGATGAAAAAAAAAAAAAAAACAGACAAAAAAATACATACAAATAAAAAGACAACATGAGTCCCCAAACACAGAAAAAAATACAGTTTGATTACATTAAACTAATGTATCTGTATTTGTATCTGTATCATTTTAAACAGAACACCCATCTCCTTTTATGAGTTCTATCCTTTCATATGGTGATGAAAATAAAACGGATCTCCGAGCTCATTTTTACTTTAAAATTGCACAGCACAAAAAGTCACAGAGAAAGGAGTCAGTGATGAATCATTCGCTGAATCATTCTGACCTTTAACTCTTTCACGAAGAGGTAATTTGTGTAAATCTCCTCCACTCTGAATTTCTCACAAAAAGGTCTTGAGTTTAACTCAACATTTTTTATTGTTATTTTAAAACTATTACAATTAATTTAGAATGTCATAATGTGTAAATGCATTCAGACAAAATATTTTGTTATTTTGAGTCAACAGTAGGGGCCAGACTATTAACTGAAACATCCTATTCTTTGCCATTTCTAATTCAATCCTTTTGTCATATATTTCAATCCTCCACGCTAGATTTAATGTCACAGGTTTACTGTAAAGGATAGAGACAGAATATCAACCAAAAATCCAGAAAAAAACAACCTCATACAAAGGTTATGAATTGATTTGCATTTAATGGAGGAAAATAGGTATTTTATAACCAAGCAAAACATGACTTAGTACGTACTTAGTTGAGAAACCCTTATTGGCAAGCACATTAAGACATTTCTTGCAGTTGGTTACCAGGTTTGTACACATCTCAGTATGGATTTTGGTCCACTAATCTTTACAGATCTTCTCTAAATCCTTAATGTTTCTTGCCTACTGCTTGTCGATTCATTGCCTTGAGATCATTCAGAAGCTCCTCCCATGTAGTTCTGGGCTGATCACACACTTTTCCCATGAGCATCTTTACCCCATGAGATTAACATTTTCATGGAGCTTTAGATCTATGGTGGTTGATGTTTTCTTCTTCTCACCAAGTTTCTTGCTGATGGTTTGGTAGCTCATTCCAGCCTTGTACAGGTCTATAATATTGTCTCTGGCATCCTTTGACAGCTCTTTGGTTTTGTCCATGATGGTGAGATTTGAATGGAAGCTAGAGAATCCATTGACAAGTGGTTTTTATACACATAATGAGTTGTTGAAGCACCTTCTTAAATGCATCCTTGTATCACACAAGCACATAACCAATCTGTGGGAGCCAGAATTATTGGTGTTTGATTGGGGGATCAAATATTTGATAAAAAATAAAAATAAAAAAAATAAAAAAAAGATTTGAAAATTATAGACCCTTGATTACTTAAATGGGTAAGTGGGCAAACATATAAAATCTACACTGGCTCGAATAATTATTTTTTTCCCACTGTACATTGATCATGCGTAACATCAAAACCAGTGACAGATAACACTTAAGATAATTATCTTGTAAAAATGGCATCTATCAGAGGGTGTGATATAGTGGGCAGCAAATGAATACTCACTTACAAGTTATATGATGTAAGCAGGAACAATGAGTAAGCATAGTGATCAGAGCAACTTTTACAAGGGCCAACTTGTGATGGTTAGATGACTAGGTCAGAGTAGTATGCAGTGGTTAGTACATAGCAAAAGTGATCCAAGGAAGGCCAACTGATGAACTAGTAGCATGGTCGTGGGCACTCAAGGCTGACTGATTTACATGGGAAGGCTTGGCTGTCTGTTTTGAGCCTGAAGAGCTACTATAGTACAAATTCATGGGAAAGGTAATGCTAGATATGCCGGAAAGGTATCACTACAAACAATGCATTGCAGCTTGCTGTGTATGGGGCTACAAAAATGTAGACCATTCAGATTATCCATGCTGACCCCTGTCCTCAGCCAAGAGCACCTACAATGGGCACATGTAGGTCAGAAGTGAACCATGGAGCAATAGAAGAAGGTATTCAGGTCTTCTTTCACATAATGCAGAGGTTAAGTGTATGTCCATCCCTTACCTGAAGAAGGAAAAGCACCAGGATGCACTAAGAGAAGGAAACAAGCCTATTGAGTAATTTCAGGAATTATTGAGTCTTAGCAACCATATGGATGTTACTCTGCAAGCATTGCCAACCCAAACATTGTTGCAGATCAATTACACAACTATTACCATCATCATCCCTGCCTCACAGGGACATTTACTGACCTTTCTGTTGATTGAGGTCTCCAATTTGTAATATGAAACCGTATGTAGTTCTGTCATTCATCATGCTGAAAGTCACAAACTGTAAATTGGATCTTTACATTTAGGAGCACCTGTCACCATCTGGTTTCCCATGATTTTGGGCTTCCCTTGAATGCAAGAACATGACCTTAAGATTTCCTACAGAGGAAGAAAGAAATATGTATTGGTCAGTGAAATGCCAAAACTACTGTCATAAGTGGTCTCTACCACTCTACCAGTCTCAGACCCAAGTGACCATCCCAGTGGAATACAATTATGTCAAGGCTGTGATCAACAATGTGAAATCCAGTGGCCAACCACCTTATGGACCATATGACTGCACCTGAAACTCCTGGTGGAACCAAACACCATGCAATTCTTTACTCACTCTTGCAGAAACAAAAAAACATTAAGGAATATATCAGTGAGACTTCAGCAGGCATAAATCCTTCACTTCACATCCCAAATCTTGGGAGGCCACTTTTCCATTGAAAACCAAGAGGGGATCTGTGGCTTTGCATAGACTATTGTGGGCTTATTAAATATTCTATGAACTCCAGTTATGCTCTATAGTTAGTCCCTGCTCCTTAAAACATCTACAGAAGCAGGAGTAGTCACTAAGTTAGACCTGCACAAGGAATAAGACAGGGTGATAAGTTGAAGGCAGCATTAGCACCACCTAGTGCCACTATGAATACTGGTTTTTAACAGGCCAACAGATGGTCTCTCGGTTTCTAATCCGTTGGAGATTTCTTCCTGTTTAAAGGAGGCAAAACTCTCTTTGCCAGATTATTGTGTGTTTTCTCGCCTCAATTCTTTCGTGTTTCATTTCATGGTTTTAACGTTGCTGATTCCGCTTATTTTCTTGTTTTCTCGCTTCTCGTTGGACAATTCGGATTTGTCACTTTCCTCTGGTTTAATGTCTTTGAATTCTCGCTTTTGTCTCCTCATCTATGGCTCTGCTTAACTCTTTAGCTCGACGCCCTTGCTGAAAGATCTCATGGCTTTTGAAATCACGCTTTCGCTTTTTTGATTACGGCTCTGCTTCACGTTTTGGCTCTCTGACCTTTCTCACAGATCTAACGGCATTGAACACTCGCTTTCGTCTCCTCGACTATGGATCTGCTTAACGTTTTGGCTCGATACCCACTTTGATGGATCTCACAGCTTCAGATTCAACGCCTGGCGACCATAATTGCAGCTCTGCACCTGCATCCATCTCTCCACTCCTTCACCACACTTCTGACAGAATAATCTTGCCAAAATGCAATAGATCCAGCAGTATGACAGAATGAGGCTGGCCTTTGAGGGCCAGGGCATTCTCCTGGAGGTTTTAATGTGGACACAATGCTCAATGCATTCTCCACCAATATTTGTAGGGTTTCAACTCTGGTGGTCACTAAGAGGTGATTTGAATCTTTAACGATTCGGGTTAATTTGATTAAACTTTAAAAAATGTATACAGTTATAAATTCATAAACTTAATCATCTATCCATCCAGCTATTTACCAATTTATGAGCAAGGTAACGTAAGAGCTGGGCAAATGTTTAAAGTTTAAAATACATGACCAAGACAACAGTTCTTTATAAAGAAACAAGAATTTATTGAACTAATCTACGAAACTACGCTACTTAATCACACACACGCACATACACATGAACAGTTTAGAGGGTGAAAGTTAATGGAGTTCTGTTTAGGTTTAGTAGAACTGAGAAAGTCACAAGAGGAGAGCCTTGGGCTGAATCTTACAGTTTAGTTATGAATCGAGCACCAATTTTCAGCTAGGTCTGAAGCTTTGTTTGTTTACTTGCGTTACGTGACAATTGTTCTCGTTGGTTTGCCTTCAGCGAAGTAAATCACAGCGTGGCTGATTGGTCAGTGCAATGGGTTGAGGTGACGTCTTTTGGGAAAGCCATCGGTGGCGTGTTGGTTGCCTGGTTAGTGATGATGACACTCTGAGACTTCTTCTGCAAGCCTCTTCATTGCACTAAGGCGTGTCGAGGAGAGTAAGGTCTTCAATCGCTGGGTGGTGCAGGTCAGAAGTCAAAGTTCAGGTACTGGTTGAGAGCGGAGACAGAGAGGTGTCCGCTTGCTTCCTTCAGATGGCATGACGATCAAAAACGTGCCGAGGCTGCTTGGACCTTAGGTTTTTAATCTCACGGTGCAGGTCTGTCCCACAGCCGTTTGTACCATTTCAATTCCAATTCAATTCAATTTTATTTATATAGGGCTTTTAACAATTGACATTGTCGCAAAGCAGCTTTACACAATAAAAAGAAGTACGTTTTTATGCAATGTGTATGAATCAAAATGATAAGATTGTCCCTGATGAGCAAGCCGAGGGCGACGGTGGCAAGGAAAAACTCCCTGAGATGGTAATAGGAAGAAACCTTGAGAGGAACCAGACTCAACAGGGAACCCATCCTTATCTGGGTGATCAGCATAATAATGTGTACTGGAAGTTCAGTGTAACAGGAGATGTGTTAAAATTTAAATTAAAAGGAGTCCAGTTTGTTCCCGGAGGCTCAGGTAGACTGTAGGAGATTCCAGTCCTGAGCTATCGAACAACTGAAGTTACAGGTCCTCAGAGCATCAATCGATGATAGGACAGTCTTCATGGAAACCATCCCCAGCCACCAAGCGCATCCAGGCAGACCACACGGGGCATCCATGTGACGGGATCTCCAACCAGAAGCAGGACTCCAGGAAGGGTTAGACGGCTTCAGAGAGCAGAGGGGTCTGGATCACTGGCAACTCAGGAGCGAACATGTATAGCTCAGAGAGACAGAGAGAGGGAAAGGAGAGAGGGAAAGAGAGGGAGAGAGAGAGCAGAAAAGGAGAGAACAGAAAATAAGGAGAGATGGCAGTTAGGTATGGTCACAGTCAACATGTATAAGGTGAATGTATATTAGTGCAAAGTGCAAGCAGGGACTAACTAACTATAACAGCATAACTAAAAGGGAGAGCCAGAAGGAAACACAAACATGAGGGCTCCCTGAGATGTAAAGCAACCAATCACCTCACCGTCAACAAACCTGAGTGAACAATGAGAGTGGGGAGGACAGCATCTAAACATACCAGTTCACCAGAATACTCTACGTCCATGAGTCCCCAGATCTGCTCCTTTACCTAAGGTTAATCTATTTACAAAAATGCTTGGCTAAATAAATAAGTTTTTAGCCTAGACTTAAACACTGAGACTGTGTCTGAGTCCCGAACATTAACAGGAAGACTATTCCATAACTTTGGGGCTTTGTAAGAAAAAGCTCTGCCCCCTGCTGTAGTTTTAATAATACGTGGTACTGACAGGCAGCCTGCATCCTTTGATCGAAGTAGGCGTGGCGGATCGTAAGACACTAACAGTTCACTCAAATACTGTGGCGCGAGACCATTTAGTGCTTTAAATGTCAAAAGTAGTATCTTAAAATCGATGCGAAATTTCACAGGGAGCCAATGCAGTGTAGATAAGATAGGGGTGATGTGCTCGTATCTTCTGGTTTAGTGAGGACTCTCGCTGCTGCATTCTGTACTAACTGAAGCTTGTTTATACACCTAGTTGAACAACCAGACAGTAAGGCGTTACAATAGTCCAACCTAGAGGTGATAAAAGCATGAACTAGTTTTTCTGCATCATTTAGTGACAATATGTTTCTTATCTTGGCAATATTTCTAAGGTGAAAGAAAGCTATCCTGGTGATATTATCTACATGAGCTTCAAACGAAAGGCTGGAATCTATAATCACACCGAGGTCTTTAACTGTTGCACTTGATGGAACAGAAAGGCCATCTAAAGTTACAGTCTGATCAGAAAGCTTACTTCTAGCTACTTGTGGTCCTATGACTAGAACTTCTGTCTTATCAGGATTAAGCAGAAGAAAATTAATTAACATCCAATCTCGTATGTCCTGCACACACTGCTCAATTTTAGCAAACTGGTTTTTCTCATCTGGTTTTGCTGAGACATATAATTGTGTGTCATCAGCATAACAATGAAAACTAATACCATGTTTACGAATTATGTTGCCCAGAGGAAGCATGTAAAGGGAAAAAAGCAGTGGGCCTAAAACTGAGCCCTGTGGAACACCAAACTCCACTTGAGAACATGAGGAATGGTCACCATCTAAATCTACAAACTGATAACGATCAGTCAAGTAGGATCTGAGCCACAAGAGGGCAGTTCCTTTAATTCCAACTACCTTTTCTAATCTGTGAAGGAGAATACTATGATCAATGGTGTCAAAAGCTGCACTGAGGTCCAGTAACACAAGTATAGTGACGCAACCCTGATCAGAGGCCCATAGGAGGTCGTTTACTACTTTAACAAGTGCTGTCTCTGTGCTGTGATGAGGCCTAAATCCTGACTGATACAGTTCATTTATGCTATTTCTGTGTAGATGTGAACATAGCTGCTGTGATACTACCTTTTCCAAAATCTTGGAGATAAACGGAAGGTTTGATATCGGCCTGTAATTAGAAAGCAGACAGGGGTCAAGGTCAGGTTTCTTGATTAGCGGTTTAATAACGGCTAATTTAAAGGATTTGGGGACGTACCCACTACTGAGTGAACAGTTAATTACTTTCAACAGGGGTTCTATTATTGCTGGTACTATCTGCTTGAGAAAATGTGTCGGTATAGGATCTAATATACAGGTTGACGATTTTGAAGAAGAGATGAGTGAAATTAGTTCCCTCGCTTCAAGGGGAGTAAAGTGTTCTAAGTTCTGATGTGATGTGGTTAGATCATCTGAATTATTTAAATTGTCTGGTTTCAAAGCCTGAATTTTTTGCCTAATATTTATGATTTTATTATTGAAAAAGTTCATGAAATCCTCACTACTGCATGATGATGTTGTGGAGATTTCTGCAGTGGTCTTGTTTTTAGTTAATTTAGCTACGGTATTAAATAAAAATCTCGGGTTGTTTTTGTTATTTTCTATTAGAGTGGAGAAATACGTTGATCTAGCATCACTGAGAGCTTTTTTATAGTTCAGGATGCTCTCCTTCCAAGCTATTTTGAATACTATCAATTTAGTTTGGCGCCATTTACGTTCAAATTTGCGAGCGGTTTGTTTTAAAGCACGTGTGTGGTCATTATACCAAGGAGCGAGTTTCTTATCTCTAATCATTTTCCTTTTAACTGGAGCGACATTATCTAAGCTATAACGAAGTGCTGACTCTAGATATTCATTCGCCTGTTCGAGTTCTGTGAAGTCAGATGGCGATCCAATCAAAGTAGATAATTCTGGAAGATTATTGATAAAGCTCTGTGCAGTATTTGATGTAAAAGTATTTGTGTACCAATCAGAGATGGTTGTGGGCACAGCCATGCCCAAATGGTTCTTCCTTTTTGTTCATACATTTAACCTGTGGCTTGGTCTGTCACATAGGAGGCCATGTCAGTGGAGTTTTAGTAATGTGGGTAAGGTGTATTAACATTGGTTCACATGACTAAGATTTCATGCACATCAACGTTCATTGAATATACAGAGCTTTTATCTATAGCAAGGTTTATACCTGTTAATTACAGTCAGTAAGTTTCTGATAAACATGTTGAACACAACACAAAGACATCATACATTCTATATGCACACACATATAATTTTATATCTGCCCTTGTGGCACACTAACTAATTAACATAGTATGTGTCCCTAAAGCTTTGTATGTTCTCTGTTCTGGGGCCCAGAAAAAATTCGTTCCATAAAGGGGGGGGGGGGGGTTAGGGGGGGTTAGCAACTGCCAGGGGGTTGTGAAACTTCCCTATTACTAGGGCTTGTGCTGCTACACCATTGTACACCATTTTGAGTGAGGGTGTGAGATGCTTTTCTCTTGTGCAAGTAAGTTGTTTACAGATCTGCACCATCTGAGTTTGGAAAGAGTAACCATTTCTTTCCTTATTTGCTGATGTCGTGAACTGTCTCTTCCTCTTCCATTGGCCCTCTTTGAGGTGGCTTGCCAGTCGCTAAACTCCACAGGAAGCACCAGTAAGAATCCGCACCACTAGGCAGACCCTCACCGACGTCACCACTCAGATGCAACAACTCCAGTTATCACCAACATTGGTCACAAGTTCTGACCCCCCATGAGAGCCACGGCTACCAGTCCTACCCATTTATGGAGGTGAGCCAGGCACATGCAGATCCTTCCTCTCTCAGTGCTTGCTGATTTTTGAGCTACAAATCTCCACCTTTTCCTTTGAATGGTCACAGGTGGCCTACATGATTATCCTGCGTACAGGTAGAGCCCAGGAGTGGATCACCGGCTGTTTTCGCAACCCATGTTGTAACAACTTCGAGCTGTTCTCCAAGGAGATGAAGAGGGTTTTCGATTGTTCTCATGTTGGCACGGAAGCCGGCACCAGGTTGTTAAGGCTTTTCCAAGGGTTATGCTCCACTTACGATTACACCATTGAATTTCGGACCCTAGCATCCTCAAGTGGATGAAATGACAGAGCTCTATCTGCCGTTTTCCTCAAGGGATTGTCAGAGGCAGTCAAAGACTAGTTTGTCTCACAAGAGGTACCCACTGATGTTAACAGACTCATGGATTTGGCTGATCAGGTCGACTTACACCTTTGTTTCAGGCAGGCATTCAGGAGATCACCTCCCACCAGGAGATCATCTCCTTCTGTGTGTCCCCCTCCTCCGAGACAGACCAATCAGGAGTAGCCCATGCAGTTAGACAAGCCTCGAGGCACTTACTCAGTGGTCCGTTAAAAGGAGGCACCCTTTAGTCAGAATGTGACGTCCCCTTCTCCCTGCTACTTTGATCTTCAGTGGCCACGCTCACCAGGTTCAGGCACTATAGCCCTATTAGGTCGGTTATACTCGCTGCTGGTATCATCCTGGTATCATCATTTCTATCATCATTTACATACAATCATGGGATCATCATTTATATACCAAGATGGTGCCGGTGAGATCGCCTGCCATCACAACTACTCCGACCTTTTTTACTTTGTTTTTGTCTTTTAAGTAAATTTTCAGTCATTTTAAACTGGCAAATTCATCACCATTGAGTGCAATAAATGTGATAAAGATACGCTTATTTATTATATTGGTTGACAATGTACTCACAATTCAACATTTTTAACTCTGGATTCGAGCTGTCTGAGTGAGATCCTGAGGGAGAACAAACGACGCGACCCGAAAGAAATGATCCGGCATCAGGAACAGGCTGAGAGCATGTGCTCCTTTGCCTAGCATCCTGCTCACCAATGTCCAGGCACTGTAGAACAAACTCAATGACCTCAGGGCCAGGGTAAAGTTCCAGAGAGACATTCGGGACTGCAACTTCCTCTGCTTCACCAAGACATGACTGAACCCAGCGGTGCCGGACCACACCATCCTGCCAGCAGAGTTCTTCACACTTCACCACATGGACAGGACACAGGACTCAGTCAAAGGGAGACGGCATGTGCTTAATGGTAAACAACAGCTTGTACAACAGCATGAGCGTTGTTCCTCTTACACGCTCCTGTGCACCCAATCTGGAACTATTGACCATCAAATGTCATCATTTTTACCTTCCTCTGGAGTTTACATCGGTCATAATCAGCGCCTTTTACATTCCACGATAAGCAGACATGGTCACTGCCTTATAATTATTAATCCTTATTAATCCTGTAGTGGAAAGTCTGGGTGCCACAGGTGGAGATAACCAGCCCCCGACTCCGGCAGTAGAGCCCTCACAGCGGGGCGAGTGGGTGACGACTCGGCGGCATACTCGTTCAGCCAAAGCTAACGCTAAGGCTAGCCCACCGGAGCACACCTCTTCTGCGCTTCACGTGTCCAACAGGTTCGCTCTCCTCAGTGATGCACCCGCTGAGAAACCTGAAAGAGCTCTGGTTATAGGAGACTCTATACTGAGGCACGTGAAATTAGCTAGGCCTTTAGGGGCGCCAGCGGCAGTGGTCAGGTGTATCCCGGGAGCCAGAGCACCGGACATAGCAGGTAATCTTAGGGCTCTAGGTCAGCATAGGTTCTCTAAGATAGTGGTACATGCTGGAGCTAACGATATACGCCTTCGTCAGTCAGAGGTTAGTAAGAGTAACTTTACAGAGGTGTTTAAAATAGCGAAGGCGATGTCCGAAGAAGTAGTTTGCTCTGGTCCCATCCCAATGAGACGTGGCGACATAGCTTACAGCAGGTTATGGTCGCTGAACCGCTGGATGTCCAGGTGGTGCTCCGAAAACAACGTGGGCTTCATTGACAATTGGAAGACTTTTGAGGGCAAAACTGGCCTGTTAGGGCGGGACGGTGTCCATCCCACTCGGGAAGGTGCTGCTCTCATTTCTTGTAGTATAGCACATAGTCTCAGAAGAGGCCTAGTTAATCGGTGACAATCCAGAGCCAAGGCCAGGGAGCAGACAGACAGGCTAAACCAACCGTCTGCTAGCTGCATAGAGTCGTCACTCAGGGTTCATCATATTGAGACTGTGTCTGTTCCCCGAGATAAACATAAACATACATTTAGAAAGACTCAGAAAGTCTGTTTTAGTAATTTAATTAACATAGACACCACAAACTCAGATCACACTGAATGCGCAGCCAGCACTTCTGATCTGAAGCTAGGACTGTTAAATATTAGATCTCTCGCATCTAAAGCAGTTATTGTTAATGAAACTATCACAGATCAGGAGTTTGATATATTATGTTTAACAGAAACCTGGATTAAACAGGACGAGTATGTGGCTCTAAATGAAGCTAGTCCTCCTGGATACAGCTACATACACCAGCCTCGGTTAACTCGTAGAGGAGGAGGAGTCGCAGTTATTTATAACGATAATCTGTCTCTCGTACAAAAACACAGTTTTAAATCTAATGCATTTGAAGTTCTCTATAGTAACATAAAGTCAGCTCAGTCTATCCAGCTAATCATCATTTACAGACCCCCTGGGCCGTACTCGGAGTTTCTCTGCGAATTTGCAGATTTCCTTTCAAACCTTGTTGTTTCTGTAGATAAAGCGTTAATTGCTGGAGACTTTAATATTCATTTTGAGAATCTCTGTCTCTCTGCGCATGCGCGGTGCGGCAGGGAAGCGAGTGTGGCGTGTAGAGCGCGTGAGAGCGATTGGCGTTTTGCCAATTTTCTTTTTGCTTTTTTTCGCCATTTATTACATCTTTTGGCTAAATTTACCTTTTTTGTGTGTGTGAGTGTGTGTGCGTGTGCGCGTGACTGAGTGTGTGTGTGTGTGTGTGTGCGCGTGTGTGAGTGTGTGTGCGCGTGTGTTGCTGGAGCATGGCGGCTCAGAACACACAGCGGTTTGAAAGTTTAACTCGCCGGCACGGTGTGCGTGTGGTGTGCGCGGCGAGTTTAGAGGAGTGTGTGTTAGCGGTTGGTGATGTGGTGGGACATGAGAACATCGTCTCTGCTTCCCGCATGAACAGCGCTGTTGTCACGTTTGTTAATAGTGTAGATAAAGTGGCTAAACTTGTACAGAATGGTATCACTGTAAATAACGAGCACATCCTGGTTTCTCCCCTGAGCTCCCCAGCCAAGAAAATAGTTCTGTCCAATGTCCCTCCCTTCATACCTGATAGTGTCATCGCTACAGAACTATCCAGATATGGAAGACTGGTCTCCCCCATAAAAAAAATCCCCCTGGGCTGTAAATCCCCACTGATTAAACACCTGGTGTCTTTTAGGAGAGTTGTTTTTATGATCTTTAAAGAGGGCGTAGAAGAGCTAAATGCTGTCTTTAAATTCAGGGTTGAAAACTTTGATTACAGTATATTCGCCTCCTCAGACACTGATATAAAATGTTTTAAATGTGGTGCAATGGGACATCTGGTCCGTGCTTGTCCCAAAAGACAGAGCGATCCTGGTGCTTCTGAGCGAGCGGGTCACGACGCGACCGTGCCGGGCGAGGCCGCTCCCCCTGCGACTACAGCTCGGCCGTCTGCTGAGGGACCCGGCAATGCTGCTGACCCAGAGCCAGAAGAGACCGAACCCCAGCCTGCAGTCCAAGAGTCAACTGGAGTGACATCAACACCAGAAACAACGAGCTCGGCCAAATCGGACCGAGAAGAACCCAACGTGACCCAGCCGGCGCCAGAGAGGCAGAACACGGCCGATAAGGTCACAGAGGGTTCGGGTGCAGCGCTGGAACTACCTGTGCTCTCGGTGATGGGTACAAGGGCGAGGAGCCGTCAACTGGAAGCATCAGCCGCACTGTCACAAGGGGACGAGGCGGACATAGAGATGGAAGAGGAGCCCTCCTTCAAGGCACCAAAAAGGAAAAAAGACCGGAAAGGAGGAGGAAAAAAACTCCCCAAAAAAGACCCCGAACCGGAGTCAGACAGTGATGGGTACATCTCAGACTCTGTGCTGCTCCTCACCGCAGAGGAAGAAAGAATGCCAGTTGTACACAGCGAGGAGTCCATACATGTTTTTTTAGAAAAGACGAAAGGGGGGTCAAAAATCAAAATAGAAGACCACTTCTCAAGTAAGAGGCAGTTCGTCCATGACGTCAAATATTACAAGAAACAAAAACTTTTCGCTGAACTTGAAATCTTCAGACTAAAGAAATGGATTACTAAAATAAACAAGGAACTCGCTGAAGAGGAATTCTAGAAGGATTTTTACTCCTTGCTGGACACTGGTATGTTTTCTTTTATACAAGACTGTCTTTTTATCTACACACTTTTTAATGAGTGAAGTAAATATTGCGAGTTTAAATATTAATGGGGCAAGAACATGTGAAAAAAGAGCCAAACTATACGAACTTTTAAAACAGAAACATGTTGATGTGGCTCTACTTCAAGAGACACATAGCGACTCCAAGAACGCAGCGGACTGGTCAAAGGAGTGGGATGGGCTCGCGATTCTGAGCCACAATACACCACTGAGTGGTGGAGTCGCACTGCTCTTTGCTCGCAATTTTATACCAAACTCTTATACAGTACAAGAATTTTTAAATGGGAGGCTTTTAAAAGTGAGAACGTTTTATGAAAATGAAGTTTTTGTTTTTATTTGTGTGTACACTCCCACCAAGGCAGTAGAGAGGATGATGTTTTTAGACAAACTAAACAGCGTAATTAACGACTGTAACTCTGCTGACATTTTAATTCTGGGTGGGGATTTTAACTGCACAACCGACAACCTGGACAGAAACCATAGAGAACCTCACATGGCCTCCCGTAAACGCATGTGGGAGATGATGGAGGCCCAGGACTTAAGTGACATATGGAGAGACTTACACAAGAAACAAAGACAGTACACCTGGGCCCACTCCATAGAGAACACACTCTCACTGGCAAGACTTGATCGATTTTATGGTTTTAAACATCAACTGTCTTATTTTACTAAATGTTTTATCGTCCCAGTAGGCATCTCTGATCATAGTATGGTGCAGTGCGCTGTCAGTAGGAAAAACCTTAAGCCTAAGAGCGCCTACTGGCATTTTAACACCCTACTTTTAGAAGATGCCAATTTTATTGAGTCTTTTACTTTTTTATGGACCAATCTTAAATCACAAAAAGCAGATTTTAGCTCTCTACAGCAATGGTGGGATCTAGCTAAAGCACAAATAAAAGTTTTTTGTCAACAGTACACACTCAATGTCACAAAAGACATTGTTAGATCAATGAGAGCGCTAGAGACCGAAATAGCAGAACTCCAGTGTCTAGAGACCACAGAAAACAGAGGAAACATTGAATCCCTGAAAAACAAAAAAGCCCTAATGAACGACCTACTGGGCACTGCAGCACAGGGGGCGCTGGTCCGCTCACGTTTCAAACACGCAACAGAAATGGATGCTCCTTCTAAGTTCTTTTTTGGTCTGGAACAAAAAAATGGACAGAAAAGAATCATACATGCTGTGCGATCAGAGTCAGGGGATCTCGTATCAGAGCCCACTGAGATTCGCAAGCAGACACACGGCTTCTACTCAAAGCTGTACAGTAGTGAGTGGTCAGAAGCACATGCAATGGAGGAAACCTTCTTGAAAAACCTGCCCAAGCTGTCAGAAGAAGCTGCCACTGACATGGCGGCAGAACTGACACTGGCAGAGATTCAGAAGGCCCTCCAAGGCCTGAAGAACGGGCGGGCGCCGGGTATAGACGGTCTCCCTGTAGAGTTCTACAAGGCGTTTTGGTCAGTAATAGGACAGGATGTACTAGAGGTGTTGCAGGACAGCGTGAAAGAAGGAAAGCTCCCGGTGAGCTGCAGGAGGGCTGTCCTGACCTTACTGCCAAAAAAGGGAGACCTGACGCACCTGGCGAACTGGCGCCCGGTATCACTGCTGTGCACTGACTACAAACTACTCTCAAAAGCATTAGCCTCAAGACTGACAAAGGTACTGGAGCAGGTCATTCATCACGACCAGACGTACTGCGTGCCTGGTAGGTCTATCTTTGATAACATACACTTAATCCGTGATATTTTGGATGTCTCTAGACTGCTAGGCTTAAAGACCGGTCTCATTTTGTTGGACCAGGAAAAAGCTTTCGACCGGGTTGAACACAAATACTTGTGGAAGGTGCTGGAAAGCTTCGGGTTCAACCCAGATTTCATAACAATGATAAAGACACTGTACAGTGACATTGAGAGTGTACTGAAGGTTAATGGTGGTTTATGTGTCCCTTTTAAAGTACACAGAGGTATTAGACAAGGCTGCTCTCTGTCAGGAATGCTATATTCTTTAGCGATCGAACCTCTTTTATGCAAACTAAGAGAGCAGCTTTCTGGTTTTAATATACCTCATTTTAATATTTTAACCTGTCTTTCAGCTTATGCTGATGATTTAGCTGTAATGGTCAACACACAGGCAGATGTGAATCTTTTAACTGGTGTTTTAGAAGATTTTAAGGTTTTATCATCTGCTAAAATCAACTGGACTAAAAGTGAAGCCATTTTAGTAGGAGAATGGGGAGACGACCAGCCCACACTACCAGGGGGTTTAATGTGGAAAAAGACTGGTTTTAAATACTTGGGTGTCTACCTGGGCAGTGCTGAGTTTTTAAACAAAAACTGGGATGGAACTGTTGAAAACATAAAAGGCAGACTAAGCAGATGGAAGTGGCTGGTCCCAAAAATGTCCTACAGAGGACGAGTGCTGGTCATCAACAACCTAGCAGCATCGTCCCTGTGGCACAAACTGGCATGTATGGACCCACCACCAAACCTGCTAGCAAGCATACAGGCCCTACTGGTAGACTTCTTCTGGGACAAACTGCACTGGCTACCACAAAGTCTACTTCACCTGCCCAAAGAGGAAGGAGGACAGGGCCTGGTGCAGCTAGCCAGCAGAACTGCAGCCTTCCGTCTGCAGTTCATCCAGAGACTTCTCACCGGAGCGAGTGATGAAGGATGGAGAGCGGCAGCCTACACACTCCTACGCACGGTGGGAGGTCTTGGGCTGGACAGAACTCTGTTTTTAATGGACCCCACAGCACTGGACACTACTGGATTACCCGTATTTTATCAAAGACTTTTTAAAATCTGGACCTTTTTTAAAAAACAAAACAAAGGAAGTAGAACGTTACACTGGCTGCTGGAGGAGCCCCTAGTCTGTGGAGGGCAGCTGGACATCTCTAGTTCAACCACCCCAGCACTATCCAAGACCCTGATAAAAGCAGGGATCGTCACACTCCGGCAGCTGGTGAACATCACCGGACCAGACCTGTCTCGAGCAGAGAACCTGGCAGCACAGATGGGACTTCGGTCTCAACGGGTCGCCAACCAGCTCCTACATCGCTGGAGAACCGCCCTAACGTCGGAGGAACGCGTTCAGCTGATGGAACACGCAAGCAATGAGACCAGTCCTACAGAAGAGAAACTTTTCCACAGCTGACGATAACTCCGGACCTAGAGGGTCATGGCGGCCCCCTCCTGGAGCTCAAGGGTGAGGAGGACATGAACTTTGAGACAGTGTCTGGTAAGGTTTTATACAAAGCTTGTGTGAAGGTCTTAAACAAGAAAAAACTGAACGGGAGGGTAGACACCCCATGGCGCACTGAACTGGGTTTTAATAATGATTTTAAACCAGAGTGGAGGGCACTGTACAAACCACCATTAACCAAAAAGTCTGCTGACCTCCAGTGGAGGATTTTACATGGAATTGTCTCTGTGAACTCTTTTATCTCCATTTTAAATCCTGACGTCACACAGGAATGCCCCTTCTGTTCACAGAGAGAAACTGTTTTCCATGCTTTTATACATTGCTCCAGGTTGTCACCTTTGTTTAACCTTTTAAAACACCTTTTTTTACCACTGAATGTAGATTTTACTCATCAGTTTTTTATTCTTGGTTTTAAATACGTCCGGAGAAACAGGTTCAAATGCCAGCTTATTAATTTTACCATTGGTCAAGCTAAAATGGCAATTTATATAAGTAGAAAAAATAAGCTGGCACAAAGCACAGACTGCGACCCCAAAAAGATCTTCTCCAGACTTGTTAAATCAAGAATTTTAATTGATTTTAATTTTTACAAAAGTATGAAAGACATAAACATGTTTAAAACCATATGGTGCTGTGAGGAGACCTTGTGCGCGGTAGAAGATGACGAAATCATCTTTGCCGCATATTTTAACTGAAAAAAGCACAATAACTATGTGTTTTTAAAGAAGGACTATAATGTAATGAATGTTTTATTTATCTATTTATTTATTTATCTATTTTAAATCAATTATTTATAAACACAATCCTTTTTCTAGCCTATAAAACAAAACTTGTAAAATAAAGGATTGTAAAAAGTCAAGTCTCTCCTTTCCCTCTCTCTGTCGAGCTATACATGTTCGCTCCTGAGTTGCCAGTGATCCAGACCCCTCTGCCCTCTGAAGCCGTCTAACCCGTCCTGGAGTCCTGCTTCTGGTTGGAGATCCCGTCACATGGATGCCCCGTGTGGTCTGCCTGGATGTGCTTGGTGGCTGGGGATGGTTTCCATGAAGACTGTCCTATCATCGATTGATGCTCTGGGGACCTGTAACTTCAGTTGTTCGATAGCTCAGGACTGGAATCTCCTACAGTCTACCTGAGCCTCTGGGAACAAACTGGACTCCTTTTAATTTAAATTTTAACACATCTCCTGTTACACTGAACTTCCAGTACACATTATTATGCTGATCATTCTCTGCTATCCGTTATCACACAGATGACGATGGGTTCCCTGTTGAGTCTGGTTCCTCTCAAGGTTTCTTCCTATTACCATCTCAGGGAGTTTTTCCTTGCCACCGTCGCCCTCGGCTTGCTCATCAGGGACAATCTTATCATTTTGATTCATACACATTGCATAAAAACTTACTTCTTTTTATTGTGTAAAGCTGCTTTGCGACAATGTCAATTGTTAAAAGCGCTATATAAATAAAATTTAATTGAATTGAATTGAAACGGGAAGTTCCGGTTCAGAGGGAGGTCACGCACTGAACGGACCAATTGGTGGCCGCTCTACAGGACGCACTCGATGATGTAAACTGGGACATGTTCCGAACAGCTCCGATGACATCAGCATGGTTACGGAAGCGGTTGTGGGATTAGTCGGGAAACTAGCGGATGAACATCAGAACATTTCCCAATCAGAAGCCGTGGGTATATAAAACCATCCACGATGCTCTGAGATCTCAATCAATGCCTATAATGCGGGACTTGCGTCGGGTGACATGGACTTGTACAAGGTTGTGTCATACAACGTGCAGATAGCGGTGAATGAGGCAAAGCAGTGCTATGGGAGAAAAGTAGAGTCACAGCTCCAAAAGAGCCCCCTGCTGTACATGCATGACTGTGTAGCCTCTACCAACTTCACGAACATCATCAAGTTTGCTGATGACACCAATGTCGTGGGCCTGATCACTGACAATGATGAGACGGCTTACCTGGACGAGATTGGAAAACTGGAGAACTGGTGCCAGAGGAACAATCTCCTTCTAAACGTCAGCAAGACAAAGGAGTTGATAGTGGGCTTTAGTACAAAGCAGGAGAGGAACTACCAGACCCCCTTAATCAACAACAGCCCAGTGGAGAGAGTGGACAGCTTCAGATACCTCGGTGTTCACATCACGCAGGACCTGTCATGATCCTGTTACATCAACACCATGGTGAAAAAGGCCCGGCAGCGTCTCTCCCACATCAGACTTCAGACTGCCCTCCAGGGTGCTCAGGAATTTCTACTCCTACACCATAGAGAGCATTCTGACCTGAAATTTCACAACCTGATTTGGAAACAGCACCAGTGCATCATCCGCACCAATCTCCCTGACCTGCACTCAATCTACATCAATCGGTACTGGACCAAGGCTAGGAAGATCATGAAGGATCTCCCCAGCAATGGACTGTTCTCTATGTTGCGGTCAGGAAAGCGATTCCACTCCCTGAAGGCCAAAACAGAGAGACTGAGGAGGACCTTCTTCCCAAAGGCGATATGGTCTCTCAATCAGTACACCACACAGGACTGAACTATTTTGCACATTCACACATATGTCTCTTTGCACTCATTCTGGGCATTCTGGACATTCATGGACACTTATAGACTCTGCACCCCTGCACATTCATGCACTTTTTTCCATATTATATTTAATTTCCTTGATCGGTTGCTCATTATGCTTATGCATTATGCTTATGTGGTATGCTCAAATACCACACTTTCAGACATATTTGCAATAGTCTTTTATTTTAAGGTCATGGCTGGTCATTTAAGCATTTCACTGCACATCGTACTGTGAATGATTTTTATGTGACAAATAAAATTTTAATTTGAATCCGTCCAGCCTCCTCCCCATCATCCTCATCAAGAAAAAGGACCACTTACCTCTCATGTCTACTGCCTTTAAGGAGCCGCCCTCTTCACGAAGTTAGATTTACACAATGCTTATCATCTTGTCCGAATTAGGGAGGGTGATGAGTGGAAGACACCTTTCAACGCCCTGACCGGGCACTATGAATATTTGGTGGTTCCTTTCTGCCATGTTCCAGAACTTTATCAATGACGTACTCAAAGACCTGAGTCTATTTGGATGACATTTAGATTTTTTCTCATTACCTGGAGGAGCACTGTCGCCACGTTCGCCAAGTGTTATAGAGCCTTTTAGAAAACAATTTGTACGTTAAAGCAGAAAAGTGTGAGTTTCACACAACATCTACCACCTCGTGGCTGGAGATGGAACCAGCCAAGGTTCAGGCAGTCTTCAACTGGCCAACCCAAGCCTTGCGACAAAACCTCCAACAATTTCTGGGCTTTGCCAACTTTTACCGCCATTTCATTTGGGGGTACAGCTACATTACCGCTCCCCTAACCTCTCTGACTCTGCATCCACCTCTACATTACTTGTGATATTATTATTATTATTAGTAGTAGTAGTAGTAGTAGTATTGTGTTGTATTAATGTAATATTGAATACACAAACATTCCCGACACATACTGATCAATGCCCTGCCCCACACATAACATGCTGGGTATGAGTGATAATGCAGGTGCTCAAATATAGCATTTTGTTGTTGTTCATCAGTGGTTTAAGAGAAGAAAAGTGTTTTAAATGAGAACTGAAGTGTTTAGTTGAGTGCGACTGTGCAGGCTCCCTGAACAAGTAGGCTTTCACCAGCCTTAGAAACAGTTACTGTAGGTGCATCTGATTGTTTTTTTTTTGTTTGTTTATTTGTTTTTTTTCCTGGTAGAATTAGCATAATAGTAATGTGATCTGAGTAACTGAGCTAGGAGCGGGGCTTTGCTCAGTATGTGCCAGGAATATTTGTGTGAACAAAATCCAGAGCATTTAATTTAGGGAATTCCTGGCAACAATAAGCAGTTCAAATATCCCCATACAGTTTACAGAACTTGAGCATTAGTCGTGGGGAAAATATACACTCTGAAAATAAGCACAGTGGTGAATTCCTCTTCTTAGAAAAAAACAACAGTTGTGATTGTTAGATAAAGGTCTTTATCTAACAATCACAAACTTCACCAGCATGAGCAGTAAATAGAAACTGGTATCAAGTGCTTGCATCAGTTCTTGTGTAAAAATACAAGCCACCACCATTTGACTTACCAGACAGAGCTACATTTCTGTCAGCACGGTGCAAGACTAGTCCATCTAGTTAACTGGGAGCATCCCAAATGCTGTTGCTGAGCCATGTCTCCATGAAAACAAAAGAACACCAGTCAATGCTTTCAGTCTCCTGATGTGCTGTCGGCCATCCAGGGAGCAAACATTAGAGAGAAGAGTTAAAGTAAAGAATGGCTGGCAAAGTTTTATTTTTAGCCCAGCACAGATCGCTGCCCATTTGCCATGTTTCTACTTCCCCATACACCACTTGCATCATGCCCTTCCTTGTCCACTGGCATCCTGGAATGAGGTGTCAACCATCTGTGTTTCCTTGGAATGTTAACCCAGCAGTCTCACCAGTAGTCTATCACTGGTTTCAAAGAAGCGAACAAGTATGGGAAAAGGCCAGTCACCAACTGAAATTTTTTCAGCAAATAAATTGTTACTTTAAACATAAAAACAAAGCATGTACTTGAGTGCCACCACTCAAGTACCTCGGCTTATGTCTTCCAGTTCAAACCTGTCAAATTGAGTCACTTAGCTGAAACAGACATCTCCCATCAATCAATCTCATGTATCCATGGAATCAAACAGACAACCAGCCTACTCTATACAAGCCATCAGAGACTTATACCACAGCCAGGGCAAGCTTAACTGACTGGAAAGACTATGGGCCTAAGAAAAGGTTTTGGGGTCTGAGCTTAGTAATGGATCCTCTGCTGTGCTGAGAGTTCCATGCCTGTCACCCAAACAAACCAGGCCCAGAGAGAGAGGCACTTCAAGAGATAGCACCTTTGGTGGTATAGATCTACGCTAAAATCAGCAGCAACTCTTAACTTTTAGAACCCAGAGCAGACTCCAAACATGGACACTGAGAATTCCAACTCCAAGCACACATGCTCCAATTCACATAAATACTAATTGTGAACACATGAGGTTCATTAAATTGTACAATATATAAGGACCCCAAGCACAATCACACTTGACAAAGTGTATATTCTGTGATCTTTCAAGTCATTACTACGATATTAGGGATGACTGTATAGGCTATATTCTAGTTTATGCTGGTTTGCTAATCACCTACCTTTTTGAATTTCCAAACCAACACAGACAGTTCTGGGTCTAACAATTTAAACCTTTTTTTTAAGAAGCAAAATCAATATTGTAAAATCACATGTACAGTTATTACATTCTAGACCCACTAGAACTATGAATATTTTTGCTAGAATTTACAGAGAGCAAGTCTTGGTATTTTGAGTTTAGTAGTTTTGTAGTAGTTTAGAGCCATCACACAAATGAACGTAATCAATAAGTGCAATCAGTGTTAGATTTTTTGAGAGGATTCTGTTCCCTTTCAAAATCGACACTCGATGCTGCATGAAAACGCTATGGGGAACGTCTCTTTGTTCAACCGGTTGTGAAGCATGTGTGTATCAAACACGCCAAATTTTGGCTTATATAACCTCGGTTAGGTGACGTCATCTGATGACATGCACCTGCAGGTTATAAATAGGAGTGAAACGGAAACATCGTCAGGTCTTTTTGTCTTTAAGGACCGCATTGTGTTTGTGCGCATGTGTGAAAGCAAGTATACAAAAAAAGTGTCAGATAACTCGCCTATATGGCAGAGTTTACTAAGAGATGCGTATGCCCGGGTGACAGATTTCTTTCAGAGGGCGATCTCCATAATTTTTGTTTTGAGTGTTTGGGGGAAGAGCACGCTCTCCCCAGGCTCCAGGGAGATTGTGAGCACTATGATCTCCTCCCTATTAAGGTACTTTGCGCCTTCATGGGGTTCACGTGCTGATCTGGCAGACGCACACTCTCGCCGGATCAGGAAGTTTTAGCGTCCACTACTCAGGCACGCTCCAGCGCTTCTTGTGAAGGGGCAGAAGAGAAATGGAGATAACCACCTCAGAACACTCCTCTAGTGATGACAGAGTGTATGAGGAATTAATCGAAGTTGTAACACGGTCAAATCGGTCGAATGGTTGCATATCGACTGGCCATCTGTGGCTAAACCTCACAGGCATTAAGGATAAGGATCGTGCTTTCCTCCTTTTCCTCCTTCCTCTGTCTTGCCTTTTTGGCACTGTTAATTTCATCGCCACTAGGTTTCGGGAGGCGAAACTATATAAACAAACCTTTGAGAGGTTTCTTCCCTGCGAACTCAAGAGTCGGGACCATCGACCACCCAGTCCCGACCAGGTTTCAAAATTTAGATCTTCGCCGGTTGAACCCCTATCTCAGGTTCAAAATGTTGACTGTCAATATGATTGTTTCTCAAATCCAACCAGAAGATTGGTTTGACAATCGACCTGAAGGACGCAAATTTCCATATAGAAATATATTGCCACAACACAGGAAGTTCCTGAGGTTCGCTTTCGAGGGCGAAGCTTACCCGTATCGGGTCCTTCCATTTGGCCTAGCTCTGTCATCCCGCACATATACAAAATACATGGAAGTTCTGGCTCCTTTACAACTCCAGGGCATCCGTATTTTTAATTACATAGACGACTGACTAATTCTGGCTCAGTCTCAGGAGCTAGCACTACGACATCGGGATGTTGTCCTAGCTCATCTCCATTCTTTAGAATTGTGACTCAATGCCATGAAAAGCGTTCTTTTTCCTGTTCAGAGGACAACATATTTGGGTGTCACATGGGCTTCAATGACAATGCGGGCACAGCTGTCTCCCGCTCATGTCGTATCCATTCTCAACACCCTGAAGGAAATAATGCTAGGCCAGAAAGTGACTGTTCATCACTTTCAGAGATCTTTAGGTCTCATGGCAGCTGCGTCCATGGTGATATCTTTGGGCCTTCTGCACATGAAAGCGTTTCAGTTGTGGCTAAGAGGCAGGGGATTTCACTCAAGGGCCAATTCCCAGAGGCAAATAAGGGTTATGCGCCAGGGGCTTCGTACCCTTTCTATGTGGTTCAGACCCCGGTTTCTGACTTTGGGTCCCACTTTAGGTCCTTCTTGTCATCGCAAGATGCTAATGACAGATGCGTCCCTCACGGGCTGGGGTGCGGTCTTAGATGGCTGTCCAGCCCAAGGGATGGCTGTCCAGCCCATGAATTTCCTTGAAATGATGGCTCTGTTTTTGGCCCTGAAACACTTCCTCCAGCAGTTGAGAGGCTACCCTGTCCTAGTGCGGGTGGACAACACTACGGTAGTCTCATACATAAATCGCTGGGGCAGACTGCGCTTGTGCCGCTTGAACAAGCTAGCATACCAGTTTCTATTTTGGGAACAGGACAAGTTTCTGTCCCTCAGGGCGATTTACATTCCGGGGCATATGAATGTGGGAGCAGACTTGCTATCCAGACAAGCTGTGACACATTCAGGGAATGGAAACTTCACCCCGAAATAGTCAGTCAAATCTGGGAGAGATTTTATGTAGCAGAGGTGGCCCTCTTTGCCTCACATAAAACAGCACAATGTCCCCTTTACTACTCTCTGACTCCTCCAGCTCTGGAAGCGATGGCACATATGTGGCCCAGATTATACCTTTATGCATTTCCTCTGATAGCCCTGCTCCAGGGTGTCCTGGTGAGGGTCCGTCAAAAGGGTTTGTGCCTCTTATGGCCGACCAGAGTGGCTGGACGTCCTTTCAGACAAAAAAGTGACCTGAGGATGTTTCCGGTTCACTCCTATTTATAACCCGCAGGTGCACCTCATCAGATGACGTCACCTGACCGAGGTTATATAAGCCAAAATTTGCCGTGTTTGATACAGACATGCTTCACAATCGGTTGAACAAAGAGATGTTCCCCATAGTGTTTTCACGCAGCATCTTGTTCCCGCTTTTTCAGGGAACAGGGTTACAAGAAAGTAACCCTAGATGTTTCTGAATATGATCTAGAACATGTAGTAATCTAGATTTTACATTGAATAGAAGATTGAGGTTGCAAAAATCCTACTCAAAATTTGTAAAAACAGAAGGAAGTCAGAGATGCATACTGTATTTTGGCAACTGAAACTCAAGGTGGGGGGCGAGTCATAAGCTTTTACAGATCTGACGGATTTGGGCAGATGGATTGGAAATTAGTTTACGCATATGCATATACAGCACATGGACATCTCAACTCAATAGACATCAAGTCATGTTGCCATTTGTTGGTGCTGACACAGAAAACTGAGGCCATATTTAAACCAGAAAGTGGTGATAAATTTATTAGAACCACGTTTTAATTGATGGTTGCTCAATTAACGGCCACCTATTGAATGAATTATGTCTCATGCCCCCTGGTTATCTATTTATACATTACAGAATATTTAACAGATTTCTATTTAAATTACACCAATTTATCTTTTGGTCATTTTGTTGATTATCAATGCAAACAGTCTTGATGGATATGGGCTTAAAAATTCCATTTCAGTGCTCAAGGATTTTAATTTATTTTTTTCAATGAACTTTAAATTTAGTGACTATTTTTGCTGTGCTGTATCACTCTTTGGAGAGGCTGAAGAGATCAGGGATTTTAACTTACAACCTTTTGCCTGTAATACTTTATTTAAGACAGTGCTGAGCAATAACCTGGCTTGAGTTGCACAGCCAGAAAAGCCTCCAGGTAAATGTAAGGGATGTCTGATTTAATGTCCCTTCTGTTTCAGAGAGAGAGAGAGAGAGAGAGAGAGAGAGAGAGAAAGAGAAACCTTGGAAAACAGCTAGTTATTCTGAAACAGGGGACGTTATCAGCCACCCTAACATTTCGCATTTTGCTGCAGAAAGTAGATGAAATGAAATTGCACTCTCGAACTATCGATTTCCTCACATGACAAGCATGGGGATTAAGGCATGAAGTTATGATGTACAAACCTAGTGAAAAAAGAATTAATTGGAGGACAGGAGAAAGTACATTTCTGAAATGCCTATAAGGTCATGCCATGGCATCATTAAAGGAAGCACTTCATTTACTCTGCTATTTGAGACAAAAAGTTTAGCAAAATATATAACAGGGCACATAGATTTAGGAACTTTCTTGATGAAGAAAAGCTATACAATCCCTAGAAAGAGGCCACTTGGGTGGTAGTAACAGTTCATACATAAAAATCCACATGGGATGTCAAGTCAATATGCTACTATAGATTATAATAGAAAACTATTACAAAGTTTTGTAAATGATGTAATCGGTTCCCAATTTTCTCCATAATTTAGTTGTAGCCAATTACCACTCCCATATCAAGTCTACAACTATAACATGTGATTGATGTAAAAGTTTAAGTGCCTCCCATCCTTCCCCTTTGAAAGAGCTCTTTCTAGGCGCCCGGCTGCAAGAAGCTACAGCATCACCTGGGATTTAAACTCGAAATTTCCGGATGACTTTACCACTGTGACACTTGGTGGCTAGTTACTATTACTTTAATAAGTTAACAAAGGTCTCAAAGCTCCTTTAAATGCATGTTAAAGTTGAAATACTTCTCAGGTAATACATTTTCAATACCTCAGACTCGCTCTCTTTCACTCCTCCTTCAAAGCGTTGACAAAAACTTGATTTTAAGCTCTGTCTTTGCATAATGAACCATCAACATGTGATTGCTAACCACTGTGCCGACTCATAGAGTAGTTCTAGTGTTCTTTTTATTTGTTTTTTATTCAAGTTAATACAAATGGTGATTATTATTAATTCAATATGCATTTACCAGATAATATCAATCAGAACGTACTTCATTTTACATTTGAAGTGACCATCTTCTGCTACACTGCTACACATTTACATAAAGAAAACCCCCAAAAAATATATATATATATATTATTATTCAAAAGCAAGATGTCCTCAGCGAATAGGACAGCCAAAAGGAAAACTACGTGTGTGTGTGTGTGTGTGTGTGTGTGTGTATTCATTTTAATCTCCTTTATGAGTCTCTTTGCAACATCTGGAGGCAGTTCCTTAAGGAACATGGAGATGTAATTCCCAAAGCTTCTGTACATATTCTTGCCTGCATGCCTCTCCTCTTTGAGCTCTTTCAGCCTCTGGCAGCATCAACAGCATTATATATATAAAATTTTTTTTTTTTTTTTTTTTTATATATATATATAAATAAATATATATATATATATATATATATATATATATATATATATATATATATATATATATATATATATATATATATATATATATTGTGGGTGTACTGGATGAAATAGAGAATGTGGATGATGTTGAGGTGGATAGGCTGGCTGGTCTCCTACATTTGATCTGAAGGATCAGATCAAATGTAGGAGAAAGAATAACGGTGAGTTCTTTGTCCGGCATCTAGATCCACAGTATCATATTAACACACTTGAAACATGAGACGTAAAATCTAAGGCATTTCAGCTCACGAACTCAAATTCTGTTGTTGGCATTGAAAAGTCCACAGTCATCTCAAATCCCTATGAAATTATCATGTTCTGAATAGTAATTTTGTGCTAGAATGGAACATGCTGAAATGAATCAGTCTGAGCTTAAAGGCAGAGGTTACGTTAATGACACGTCTTCAGCACAGAATAGGTAAAAGGGGGTAAGATGTCCTAGTGGTGTGGTGTTTTTAAACATGAAAAAATATGACATTTTATTTTAATTGCTTTTAAAACTGTAATAGAATTTTTCCTTGGGGAAAAAAAAGAAATATGACAAACCTCTCTAGCATTGGCGGAATAGTGAGACAGACTGAAGAGATTCCATACTTCCATTCATTGAAGCCACTGTTCTTTGCATCTGACCCTAACCCAGGGTTAGCCATAAAACTTAATCAAAAGCTAGAGGTAAAACATTTATCGTATTACATTCTGGATAATTGGTGTCAGTGCAAACATCTGATGGCTGTGGTGGACAATAAACTGCACCATCACCGCCATCCTTGCTTAATTTATCAATCCTTTTTCCATCGTGCATCAACGTATCGATCCCGGACTTGCTTCCATTTATTTTTTCAGGTTTCTGTATGTGGACATTTAAGATAGTGCTTAATATCCGCCAATTGTTTTGACATGCATATTTGTCACATTGCAGTGGTAAAGACACATCATACAGGTGAGGGTAATTGCAGTGTGTACACAAGCTATGAACCAAATGAATGCAGGATATGGGAGGCAGCCATTATACAACCATGTACATGTAATTAAAAGCAAGTGTATGTTCACCAAAATGTGTCATTTCAGTGTCTTTGTAAATGAGCTACTGCTGAGCCATGACGCCTCCAGAGAACAGTAGAGCTGGGCAACAAACTGGGGAAGGGGCTCTCTTATATAAGGTCAATATGTCTAAAATAGGCACAAAAAAAAAAAAAAATTTATTAATTTTGCATTATAGCTGCCCTTTAAATATAGCCATGATTAAAGAAGTATCAGATGCAATGAATCAATGAATTCAGAAACAAAACTGACCTTCATTGAATTATTACATGTCATGCTAATGGCATTTATACATGATTTTATCCTCATCCTGCAATAATAGTGCATAAAGTAATAACTGAATGCCGAATCATACTTTACTTACAACACAAATCCCCAGTAAGCTGGTGTTTATCATGTTTTATTTTAGTGATTATGATGAAAAGGTTAATTGAAATGGCATCATGGGCCAGGGGAATCGATACAAAATGCCCTGATGTTTTATTAAATGTTTTAGACGACATGCAGTGGAACAGTTTGTAATGGAAATAAAATTTTAATTTAGTTTATTTTGAAGCGACTGATTTAAGTGGTAATCACATAGGTGTCACGCTGACTTCCTGTTTCCTACAGTAGTTTACTTTTCTGGTTCTATTGTTCCCACATTTGGATATTTTGTGTTCATTTCATATTATAATTGTATCTCATTTAGAAAATTTAAGTTTAAATTTGCCTTATTCATGTGGGTATACAAAGTTTTTGCATTTCCTGATGAGCCCTAGTCCATTTATTGCCAGCCTTTTGTTAATTGTTGTTCTATTTGCCCTTAATTCCTACACCCTAAAAAATGCTGGGTTGAAAACAACCCAAACAATTAATTGTACAAAACATAGAAAAATATTTATATTTATTTTTCAAAAGCATAAGATCAGATAATACGAAACAAGTTCAACAGCGACATCATTACGATACATTACTGAGAAGCACTAATGCCCGAGAGCAGTGCTGGTCATTATCTCGGTGTTGGTTCCAACCTTAGAAAGAAAGAAAGTAAAAGTTTATGGAACAATTCGAGAGGCTTGGCTAGTGTGCGTATTTGTAAGAAGATTAGTGTTTTCTAACACCTCAGCTATTTTACATGTGTTTGCTAATGCTAGCAACCTAGCTAATTGCTAGCGTCATGTTGGCACTACAGTTAACAGTTTAGCTTTCATTCATCACCTTCATGCACCCTGCAAGCATTCTACAAAGAAAGCTAAAAAGCTCAGACATTTTTGCTGTTTCTTTCATACACAGGTGGGTTTCTTTGGTTTGGCTAGCTAGCAGCCATTGTCGGATAAACTAGCATGTTATAGCACAGACCAGGCTGAAAGTTTGAGTGTAACAGGGTAACAGTAATACATGTTACATACAGTGAACAAATTCAGTCACAGGTGAGTGAAAGTGTGTATACAGACCTTATATTGAACGTTTACATTTCCTCTTAAATGCGTGAGGAGGAAGAAAAACAGACCTGAAGCTGACACAGCCACTAAATACACGGGTGAACTTCGGGGGAGGGGCGGTCTTGTCTGTGATGTTAGCTGTTACTTGCTAACCCAACTCCAACCCAGCAAGCTGGGTTAAACAAAAAGTACCCAACTCCCTGTAAATAACCCAGAAAAATTACCCGCCAGAGGCAACCCAGCGTTTGGGTAGTAAAAACAACCCAGCATTTTTTAGTGTGTAGTTCTTGTCTCCTGACCAAGTTGATGCTCCTTCTAATCTCTAGAACTAGTTTCTGCCTCTTTACATCCAGGATCTTTAATAGTTTCAGCCATATGGTCCCTAAAAGTATCAAGCATTCTTGCTTCCTAGCACTACTGTTTTTCTCCTAATTTCCCAACACAAATATACAGTATGTAACATATACAGCATATGCAAAATACAAAATATTGCCCTTTGAGCTTTTAATGCAATTTGACTTATCAAAACTTGTTTAGTGCCTTTGGGGACTAAGGTCCAAAATATTTTGTGATATGGAAAATGTATTATTTATTATTATTATTATCTCTGCAGCAGTCATATCACAGGTGCTGTGATGTAAAGCAAGGTGTAAAACCAATTGACATCTACAGACGACTTCAAGCCCAGTGCACTGATGAGTCTCTTTGCTGCAGTAAAACACTTGAACAGTGCAAACAGTTTAAACAAGGCTGTACATCGTAAATGATGATTATCCCAGCTGAGGTAGCTCGAGGCCTACAGCAGTCGTTCTTGTGAGCATTCATAGAGTGGAACTCCTGATCCTCGAAAATTTATGGATAACTTGTCACCGACTTGCAGAAGAGACGCAAGAAAGTGTAAAATGTGGGAACTGTACACACAATCATTCACCAACACATTTGCACATTACAGAAACTTGGCTGAAGGTTATTGCCCCATTCCCTGTACAGTCCCGACTTCACTCCAAGCTATTTTCACGTGTTTGGGCCATTAAAGGAGTTCCTGGGTGGCCAGTGTTTCAGATGTATTGCAGGCAGTCCGATCAATGGCTGAGAAACCACTAATAACCACTGGGAAAAGTGTCATTAGTGTAGCAGGAGATTAGACCGAGAAATCTATCTAGCCTTGAAAGGTCGTGAGATATCAAAGCAGAATGTATAAGTTCATCATTTGAAAATAGTCTACAATTTACCGTGTATTACGAGTGGACTTTTGATTGAAATAATAATAATAATATTAATAATAATAATAACAGAAACATTCATGCGTGGTTAAAGCGCTCGCCCTATCATCTGGAGATCGCTAGTTCGAATCCCGGGTGGTGCTGTAACCTCTCGCAGCCGGAGGTCTAGAGAGAGCTGATTGGCCGAGCTCTCTCAGAGGGGAGGGATGAGAGGTACATAGTGCTCCCACATTACTCACAGCTCTACAGCCAGACAGGGGCGTCTGTGAGCTCGCGCAGCGGAGGGAGCGGATAGCGCTGTCCTCCGAGTGTGTTACGCCGCCCCCCAACGGTGCGTGAGCGAGCAGTTCGAAAAGATGCGGTCGGCTGGCGTCACGTGGTTCGGAGGAAACACGTGATAGTCTTCGGCCCTCCCGGCTGAGTGGTAGTAGTAGCCTTAATGTGAGAGCGCCCCCTAGTGATGGGGAGGAATTGGACACGACTAAATTAGGGAGAAAATCGGGGAAAAATCCCCCCCCCCCAAAAAAAAAAAAAGAAACATTCATGCAAAAGATATTTGTTCAGCGTGATGTGCAAAGACCTGTTACCATGCTTCTTTTTCATTCAAACATTCAAAATAGGACATATAATGATGAACTGAGATGAAAAAGATAAATGTTTTATATTGTTGCATGTTTGTTTCAGAGCTAGTTTGGCATTTGTGAGGCTATGAAGACAACAGCTTGCAATTTAGAACAGTGAACGATTTAGCTCGTTTTTGTTCTGCATTAAAATAATAATACATGCTGGTTCTCAAATTAACGAGCAAGGTCTCCAGGTGAGGCACAATAGAAAGAGAAATTGTCGGAACAAAAGATAATCAGTTGCTACAACTGTAGGAGGTTTTCTTTAAAATGTAGGTGTTTGATTTGGCCTCCCCCCACATTTTTTTTTTTGATATATACAATGAATTTGGTTGCCTGAATTAGAAAATACGACATGTTAGAACTTGCTTTGGGTTCTGTTTTTGAAGTGCAATAAATAAATGGTTGTGTTTTATGAGTGTCGATCTCTTGCACACTAATATTAAACACGAATCTACCAGTTTGAGTTACGGTAAATTGATGCTGCTAAAATTAAGTGATAGCTCAGCATCAGATTATTCTTATTACTTCTACAGACAATCTTTCTATAGTGACATCAGTGTTAACCATCATACCTTATCAAATCCCCTTCTTTGTGTCTATGTTGTTGCTGTATTCATTTCATAATTAGTGAGGAAAGAAAAAGAAACGTCTTTGGTTAGAGAAGTTTAATGCTTTTTCGCATTTCCACGTTTTCATTTCCTTTGGAGCAGATGGAGTGAAGATTTCAAACAACCTGTTTTCTCAGCTTTGCTTCCTTTTTTTTTTTTTCTTCTTCTCGATAGGAAGACAAACATTTCTTCTTCCAGACTTTTGGGAAGATTAAATTCAATTTGTCTTGCTCTGGCTGCGAGTGTAGGAGGCACAGAGAGGAAAAAGAGACAAGATAAAAGAAACAATAGATAAACCACAAGCAAGAAGAAATACATATTTTCTGCAGTGTTATTAATTTTTTTCTTTTGCATTATTTAAATAACAAATGTACAGCATTTGATCACATAAAAAGGGATTTGTGTTAGTATTCAGATGCTTTTGGCCTTGTTTCAATTGTGTATTTCTCTACTGTTTGCCACTGAAAGGTCTCAGCTATCCGAAACAAACAGTCCATCCTTGACCTTTTTCACTTTCATCTCCACCCTAAAACCTTCGCCTCAAACCTTTTGGCAATAAAATGACTGAACTCACACAAGGTTTAGGCAAAAAGTAAAAGAAAAAAAAAATGAAATAAAATCTTTTATTATTCCTTCCCTGGAGTTATTCTACACTTACATAGAAATAACATTTATGTAAAATGAACTGTGTAGATGTATCACTACAGCAGGATCATCCTAGAGGTCAATCTAGAAAAGTCATTAATAGGTTATTAAGGTAAGGATGGGTAACACAGTGGTCTATGGTTAACAATGTCGCCTTGCCAAGGTCTGGATTCGATTTATGCCTCTGGTCTGTGTGCATGGAGTTGGCTTATGCCTGATTGGTTTCCACCGTGTACTCTGGTTTTCTCCCTCAGTCCAAAATCATGCAAATTAGGTTCATTAGGAAAAGAACAATTAAATACTAATTTGAGTAAAATCATTTGTTTAAAAGAAATTTTCGTGTAGTCCAAATAATTTTGTTGTAAGGTTTAAATCTAGTTCTTATCCTCTTTCTTATTTCCTTTTTATAATTTACACCAAATATTTATAAAAATTTTAATCCATCTGCTCTGGCCAGCTTTAACCCTGGTCAAGCCGTGGACTCCACAAGACATCTGAAAGTGTGCTGTGGTGTGTAGCAATCTTGCAAATAAAGCAAGTTGTGAGGTGGTCCTCCATGAATTCAATTGGTTACTTTGCATGTTCCACAGATGCTCAATTGGGTTAAGATCTGCAGAAAGTCATGTCATGTTTCAGAAACCGTTCCTAAAACTTTTGCAGTGTGGGACGTTGCGTTGTCCTGCAAACGCAGAGTGCTGATGAGTGCACCACACTACTACATCCTTGTGCCATTTCTTTCCCAGATAAGATGGAACAGAACAGATCTTTCCCAGAACAGATACACACATACCGTATTGAGCAACCATATTATTTTTAATACACATCTTTTCATATACGTTTAGCATGTCTTCAATGTTATGTACAAAGTACCAAGCACACCTTAAAAATGAATAAGGAAGGGCCCCCCGAGTGGCACAGGGTAAGTCATATGGCATATCATCTGGAGATCACTAGTCTGTGAGTGTCTAACCAGTGATGGTGTAGCCTCTCGCAGCCGGGAGCCTGCAAAGTATTAATACCATTTCACATATTTAGTTAGAAGATGGAATCAAAAAACGTAATTTCTCAATTTAATAGTGCATTCAGTTTTGAGTCACTCTATAATTCTGAGCAAAAATATTCATATATTGTAAATAATTTTTCCATTTTTAATCTGTCTTAACTGTTAGTTACCACTTATTTGGCTAGTTACTTCCATGGATACCCACTTACAACTTCCCAAATGACTGAATCAATGGCCACTTACTACCCGAATTACTTACCTACTGTTAGGAACCTCCACTAGAGGACACTGTTCATGTCTGTCTGTCTTTGTGTGTAGTTCCTGTTGGTTGACTCAGTTTCCCAGAAGGCACCTCAGTCAGGTGATGAGGCTCACCTGAACTGAGGTGCCTCATTAAAACCTTCTATAAATAGCAGTTTGTTCTGGGAAACTGGGTCGAGCACTGTCTGATTGTCTGATGGTGATTGTTTGTTTGTTTAAATAAAGACTCTTTCTGTTGAACCCCTCTGCCTTCATGCCTACCTTCATGCCCACGGCAACACCATCAGCCGGTCTAGCACTACCACCAGCTAGACCCATGACAGAATGCTCGACCAAACTAAGGCATAGCACAGGGGTCCCCCCCGGGGAAATTTTTTTGGGGGGGGGGCTGGGACCGTAACGCTGGGGCAAGCAGGCTGAGGGTAGTCGGCTTGCCCTACAGCAGAACTATGAAAGGTCCCACAAGCACCGCTTCCAGAGCCTCATGTGGAGGCCCCAAAGCACCGCGTCCAAAGCCTCACGGAGAGGCTCCAAGCTCCGTTCCAGGGCCTCACGGGGAGGCTCCAAGCTCCGTTCCAGGGCCTCACGGGGAGGCTCCAAGCTCCGTTCCAGGGCCTCACGGGGAGGCTCCAAGCTCCGTTCCAGGGCCTCACGGGGAGGCTCCAATCCAGGGCCTCACGGGGAGGCTCCACCCCTTCGTCTCCGAGCCTCACGGGGAGGCTCCACCCCTTCGTCTCCGAGCCTCACGGGGAGGCTCCACCCCTTCGTCTCCGAGCCTCACGGGGAGGCTCCACCCCTTCGTCTCCGAGCCTCACGGGGAGGCTCCACCCCTTCGTCTCCGAGCCTCACGGGGAGGCTCCGTCATCCAGTGCCTCAATGGGGGATTCCCCCCCCCTTCCCATCCCAGAGTGTCAATGAGGTCCCACATCCACCACCCGGCTTCGGCGTCGTAAGTCGGGTGAAATGACTCAAGACAATGGGCACCTCCGGTAACGCTCCGGAGGAGCGTTTTTAAGGGGGGGGGGTACTGTTAGGAACCTCCACTAGAGGACACTGTTCATGTCTGTCTGTCTTTGTGTGTAGTTCCTGTTGGTTGACTCAGTTTCCCAGAAGGCACCTCAGTCAGGTGATGAGGCTCACCTGAACTGAGGTGCCTCATTAAAACCTTCTATAAATAGCAGTTTGTTCTGGGAAACTGGGTCGAGCACTGTCTGATTGTCTGATGGTGATTGTTTGTTTGTTTGTCTGTTTGGATTACCATCATGTGGGTATTCCTTTTTGTTACTTTGAGTTTATATTTGGTTTATGTTTTGTAACCTTAGTTTTCAGAGGGCTCTAGTTTTGTTTCCTTGATGTTCCTTGTGTCTGTGGATTCATGGAGCTGCTTTGTTCACTGTGTAGTTAGGCTGTGTCTCCTCCTGTGTCCTGTGTAAGTACTGTTTTGCCTTCTGGTCTTTTCCCTTGTATGTGTAGCCACATGAGTGGTTAGCCATTAGCAGGGTTAGCCGCTAGTAGGCCTTGACGGCTAGTAGGGTTAGCCCCTAGTAGGGTTAGCCTCCAGTAGGCTAATCTCTAGTGGGCGTGACTGCTAGTGGTTCTGGTCACTAGTAGGTTAGCCGCTAGTTTGGTATAGCCTCATTTGTGCCCTGCCTTTTGTCTTCCGGTCCCCTAGGTCAGTACTAACACCATTAGCCACTAACCCGGTTAGGTCAGCCTCCAGTGTCCCCAGTACAACATGTAGCTACTAACCTCACTAACCCAGCTAGTCTAGTTCCTGTCAGTCTCTGTGCCCCTAGCCCTGTCGCCTGTCTAGCCCTGTCGCCTGTCTAGCCCTGTCGCCCCAGTCTCTGTGCCTCCAGTCCTGTCTCTCCAGTCTCCAGTCCCTGTCTGTAGTTCCCCTCTGTGTCTTTAGTTAGCTCCGGCTCCATGTTTCCTCATCCCTTCTGTCTATTCCCTGTGTCAGCTCCTGGTTCCCTGTGTTAGCTCCTGGTTCCCTGTGTCAGCTCCTGGTTCCCTGAGTTCAGATCCCTTCCTGTTCCTGTGTTTTTCCTGAGCCCTAGTTTTAGTTTGAGTTTGTTGTTTTAGTTCCTTTGTTCTGTTTTTGAGTTGTTTGTTTGTTTAAATAAAGACTCTTTCTGTTGAACCCCTCTGCCTTCATGCCTACCTTCATGCCCACGGTAACACCATCAGCCGGTCTAGCACTACCACCAGCTAGACCCATGACACCTACTTGGTAGTTTATTTGTTACTTTTTTACTCCCTACTTATTGCTTTATTTCCTACTAATTTACTTACCACTTACATACTTACTGACATGGTCATCTACTTTCTTACTTACTTACTTATCCTTCTACATTCCATTTACTTCCATAACCATTATTTTTTTTTACTGACATACTCCTATGTCAACCTATTTGTTGACTTACTTGCTGTTTACTTAACTGACAAAAGGTGCAAAAGTTTGGGCACCCTAAGAGTTCGAGAGTCTCAGATTATTTTTAAAAGGTTTCAGACCTTAATCAGCTCATTAGATCTGATGCATGGCAACAGCTGTAATTAGTGAATGCCAATTTCAAAGCTTTACTCTTAAAGATTAAGAGTCAAAAACCTTTGACTCTTAAAACCTTGTGCCCACACTTGCGGACACTCAACAACCATGGGTTCCTCTAAGCAGCTGTGTAAGACTCTGAAAATGAAAGTTATTGATGCCCACAATGC
Organism: Clarias magur; assembly: GCA_013621035.1. Lineage (NCBI taxonomy): Eukaryota > Metazoa > Chordata > Actinopteri > Siluriformes > Clariidae > Clarias > Clarias magur. The sequence goes on from QNUK01001201.1 coordinate 38,371, forward strand.
AGGAGAAGGCTACAAGAAGATAACATTTTCAGCTTGCAGTTTCCACAGTGAGAAATGTAATTAAGAGATGACAGTTCAGGGGAACTTTTGAGGTCAAGATGAGGTCTGAAAGACCAAGAAAACTCTTGGAGAGGACTGCTCGTGTGCTGGTCAGAAAGACAAATCAAAACCCCCATTTGACTGCAAAAATCCTAGAGGAAGATTTAGCAGACTCAGGAGTGGTGGTGCACCGTTCCACTGGGCAGAGATGCTTGCACAGACAAGACCTTCATGAACGAGTCAGCAGAAGAAAACCTTACCTGCGTTCCCATCATAAATCCAATGTCAGATGTATGCAATAGAACATCTACAGAAAGCTGATGCATTTTGGAAACAAGTGCTGTGGACTGATGAAGTTAAAATAGAACTCTTTGGCCACAATCAGCAAAGACATGTTTGGAGGAAAAAAAAGGAGCAGCATTTGATGAAAAGAACACCTTGCCAACTATCACCATCACGGTCCCCTGATTTAAACATAATTGAAAAATTGTTGGAAGATCTTAAAAGAGCTGTGCATGACGACCAACGAATATTACAGAACTAGAAGCCTTTTGTAAGGAAGAATGGGAGAAAATCCTAAGTACAAGAATTAAAAGACTTTTAGCTGTGATATCTGCCAGAGGAGGCGTTACTAAGTACTGATTATGTAGGGTGTCCAAACGTTTGCACAGTGCCACAATAATGTTTTTATTTTTAGTTTTTAGTTTTGTTAAATTCATTACATAAAAAGTAACTATGCACCAATGTTTGCTGAAAATATTGTGCATTTTGTCCATTTCCAAGAGAGACTGTGTTAACATCTTTAAAAATATATTAAAAAAATTAACCAAAATCTGTTAATCAAAGGGTGCCTAAAATTTTGCATAAGACCTACTTACTATACCTACCTATAGTGCATACTTACACTTAGTTAGTATTAGTTAGTAATACTTAGTTGCATACTAATTTTCTTTAGTTAGCCAACGGGAATGCCTATTACCGCCATGCTCACCGCCGCGGCAAAACGACAGTGGCCAAAATAAATCAGTTGCATTTCAAAGTCATTCGTTCGAGATTTTCAATTGCCGCAGTTTTAAAATATAATTAAGTCATAAGACTGTAAGTCATAACAATATGTTGTATCGAAGAAATACTACAGTGATTGTAATTTCCACATGTGAGTACTTTATACAACAAACATGAAAAATCTGAACCAGATCAAAAATGAGTAAAAAAAAAAACATTGTTTAAATAAACTGGTTTATTCTTCATTCTCTGACTTCTCCAAACGGCAGCCTGCAAAATATTAAAAATATTACTGTTATTGCTCAAAACCTCCATCAGTTATTAAAGATAGTGTCTATTTAGAAAAAATGCCCCAACGTTTTCGGAGATTTGAGCTTCAGGAAATTTCCCGGGGCTCTGCGCATAACATCGGGCCAATGCAGCCTCATCTCGTAAAGAATTTCTAAGCATTTTCTAAACGTGGGCTATTGTTGTTTACTTAAAATATTTGTTAATTCAATTTAAATGAGGTTTGGGCTCGGGATGTTGAGCATCGTGATCCTCCTCTTTAATTTCCTACGTAGTCTAATCAGCGCTCAGCCGCACGCATAAAGTTTTCCAGAGCGCCCCAGCAGAAGTAGACTAATGATTATGAATGCATCGGGAAAAACAGGAAGGAGACTGACTCTGGCCATTTTAATAATTCATTGATACATTAGTGATTTCTTTGGTTTCAGCTGTAGTGATGAAGGTGTTCATGTCATCTCGTCTTCTCCGCAGCAGTGGAGATTCACGTTTCATATGACTTATGTAATTTAAAAATTGTTTTCTGTTAGTTTATACAAAAAGCAGACATTTCAGATCTGTGAGTCAAGTATACACAAAATTTTGGTTCATTTTCTGACGCGCTCAAGTTCACAGAAAACAATACAGAATAGCGTACCCTGTTAGCTTTCATTATTTTACAAAATCATATGGTTTTTTCAACATTGTGAGTGCGCTTAAATAAAAGTAGAGTTTTATAAAGGCTATGTAGCTTATATAGTTTTATTACATAGTTTTTGCACATTAATCTTACTTTTAACTTTTTTTCTGATGCACACCCAGAGTCTGTTTTCTGGCTATACGCTAGTGTTACACATGATCTAATCTAAAGGCTAGATATAAAGGTATACATTTACTTTGCATAATTCCATGCAAATAAGAAACTACTTTATTTAATTTAAATTCTAAATTTGTACTGTAATTTTAGTACTGGGATTGTAAATTTGTTTAATGTTTCCTGTGTATTTCATAAGGTTTTGCCCGCGGTGGTACAGTGCAACAGGAGTCATTATTTATTAAAGAAAATTATCATATGATCATATTGCATTTCATTCTTAGAATAATGCAAAAACACGAGCGGGGCTGAATGACATCGACATCTGCTGAAGCAGTACAACGTCCTGACAATGTTTTAATTTTATGGTAATTTAGTTTCTACTAATCTACTATCCATTTAAAAAACACAAAGTATAAGATGACACAAAACCCTACACGCGTAGCTTTTCTAATTACACATGATAAAATCTAAAGGCTCACTGTGTTAACGTTTACTTTGCTTAAATTCGATCGTAATGAGATTTAATGAAATTTTAATTCTACATTTGTACTGTAATTTTAGAACTGTGATTATGAATACCTTTAACTACAATGTTTCACTTGATTTTATCCGCTACTACGTGCAGCTCTAAAGGAGCTCCGGCTTATTAACCCTTGAGAGAATGAACTAAGAGCTGAGGTGTCAGTCTATAGTTATATAGTGCCACTCAGCAGTAAAAGTCAGCAAACGCACAAACCCAAACACTGCCGCCGCGAGACGCGGTGGTAAAACCACTATTCAGGTTGACTACGTGCGCTGTCGATGTGTGCGCTGAAACATTTAATCAAACATTTAAAAAACAGTGCTGGTCATGGGTGATTTTCAGGGGGGGGGAGTAATTTCTGTTTAATGTCAATATCTGTAGCATGACATAATGACATTACTGTTATATTACATATTTTTATTTGTCGTGGCTCATGAGCTGCATTGATGTGTTATTTTGTGCACCTATGTGTAATTATTCTATGCTGAATTAGGTGTCAGATTTGTGATTTTCAAAGACTGACTGGAGCACAACTTGTCAAGCAGCTCAAGATAGATGTTAAGATGGCGTTGAGTGAGATGGATAGATTACATTCACCATCAAATCAGCAGTGAGGGAGTATGAGGAGGGGCTCCTTATTTGGTGTGGGCCAAGAATACTTTCAGGTACTAGTGTCAAAGTCAAAAAGTTGAGTTCAACATAACGGTTGTACAACATTTTTCAGCATGTCGTTATATTATCAGCAGAGAAAAGTAATTTCACACGGCGTCCCCAAAAATAGAAGAGAAGACAGCAAAAACAGAGCTTTTAATCAAGAATGGACAGACTCTTATATGTTCATTTTTCCCACAGGCAGTTCAAAAGGAGTAAGTCTCATATGTTTTGAGACCAGAATAATTTGAAGTGTCACTGCAAGACAAAGCACACATCTCTAAGCAAACAAATCCACTTAAATTCAAACCAAGTGCACTGAAAATAGTTTAGTGTCAGGATAGAAAAGAGAGAAACATGAAAAAAAAAGCACACACACACACACATTTGTTAACAGAAGGGTTGTCAAGGGATGTCTGAGCAAAGTAGATGAATCCTGAAATGAGTGGGGAAAGGATTTACTTTTTTATATTTTTTTAAACAGCTTTTATTTTACTTGAAACAAGAAAACGTCTTGGGTTACTTAGCTGTAACCCTGTTCCCTGATAAAGCGGGAACGAGATGCTGCGTGAAGACGCTATGGGAACATCCCTTTGTTTCCGGTTGTGAAGCCTGTGTATGTCAAAACCGCAGAGTACCTCGGCTTATAACCTCTGCCAGGCATGACGTCACTGAATAAGGTGACCTGCAGGTTATAAATAGGAGTGAACTGGAAACATCCTCAGGTCAATTTTGTCTGAAGGACGTCCAGGCACGCCAGCAGTGCGGCATTGAAATGCAGCATCTCGTTCCCACTTTATCAGGGAACAGGGTTACAGCTAATTAACCCGAAACGTTCCCTTTCAAAAGCTACACTCGATGCTGCGTGAAAACGCTATGGGAACGAGGATACCAACGCCGCCGCACTGCAAGTGTCTGGACCCCTAGGTTGTGTAGCATGTGCGCACAATAGCCAAGGAGGTCTCAGACCTAGCTCTGGGATGCTGACTCAAGGATCCATGAGTCCGGAGTAGCATTGACATCCAGACTATAAAATCTAACAAACGTGTGTGGAGAGGACCAGCCTGCTGCATCGCACACCTGCTGCAGGGGGACGCCTCTTGCCAGAGCAATTGATGAGGCAATCCCCCTGGTTGAATGAGTCCTTATTCCCAGAGGTGAAGTGTGACCACGCGCCTCATAGGCTAGGGCAATAGCATCTCTCACCCAGTGTGACAGAGTCTGTCTAGTGGGGCCGCCCCCCCGGTTGCGACCCTCATGGCAAATAAAGAGCTGCTCTGACTTACGCCACTGGCTAGTGCAGTGGATGTAAATCTGAAGAGCACATACTGGGCACAGTAAGTGAAGTCTTTCCTGCTCCGGAGCTGTGAAAGGCGGAGGACAGAAGGCTTCGAGAACGACTGGGTGCATGGTCGAGAATGGAACCTTGAGAAGATAGTTCGGGTGAGGATGCAAAATAGCTTTGACTAGCCCCAGGGGCAAAGTCTAGGCAGAATGGGGAGACTGACAGAGCCTGCAGATCCCCAATCCTCTTCAAAGAAGTAATAGCCATAAGAAAAAACGTCTTAAGAGACAGAAGCCTGACAGGCGCTGAATCTAGTGGTTCGAATGGGGTGTCATCCAGGCCTTCAAGTACGATAGCTAAGTCCCATGAAGGGACTGTCACTCTAGTGGGCAGCCTCAACCGTTTAGCTTCATGAATAAAACGGGCAACTAAATGGTGCTTTCCCACAGAAACCCTATTGGTCAGAGCATGCCGAAATAGTGGCTATGTATGTTCTGAGAGTACTAGGGCATAAGCCAGAGGACAACTTTTCTTGCAGAAACTCCAGCACTGAAACAATCTGGCAGTGGACTGGGTCTACATGTCTTACCATGCACCAACTTTCAAATACACTCCATTTGAGGGCATAAATTCTTCTAGTGAAGGGAGCCCTGGGACTTAAAATGATTTCAATTACGCTAGCTGGAAGACCAGCATGTCTTAGTTGGTCCCCTCCAGGGGCCAAACGTGAATGAGCTCGGGCCGGGGATGAAATATTGTCCCCTGCGGCAGAGACAGAAGATCCCTCCTCACTGGAATCACCCAGTTTGAGCCTTGTTGACGGACCCTCTCCAGGACTCCTAGGAGCAGAAATATCAGAGGAAACGCATAAAGGCGTAATCTGGGCCACGTGTGGGCCATGGCATCCAGACCCAGGGGAGCTGGAGGAGTCAGAGTAGTAAAGGGGACATTGTGCTGCCTCTTGCAACGTGAAGAGGTCCACCTCTGCTATATAAAGTCTTTCCCAGATTGACTGACTACTTCGGGGTGGAGTTTCCAGTCCCCATGTGTCACAGCTTGTCTGGATAGCAAGTCCGCTCCTACATTCATGTGCCCCGGAATGTAAATCGCTCTGAGGGACAGGAACTTGTCCTGTGTCCAAAGCAGAACCTGGTGCGCAAGCTTGTTCAAGCAGCGTGAGCACAGTCCACCCTTGCGATTTATGTACGAGCCTACCACAGTGTTGTCCACCCGCACTAGGACATGGTAGCCTCTCAACTGCTGGAGGAAGTGTTTCAGGGCCAGAAACAGAGCCATCATTTCGAGGCAATTGGTGTGCCATGCGAGAAGATGACCTCTCCAGCTCCCTTGTGCTGGACGGGCATTCCAAGACTACACCCCGGCCCATGAGGGACGACAAGATGGACCTAAAGTGGGACCCAAAGTCAAAATCCGGGGTCTGTACAAAGCCCCGGCATGTAACCCTTATTAGCCTCTGGGGATTGGCCCATGAGTGAAATCCCCTGGCTCTTAGCCACAACTGAAAACACCCTCATGTGCAGAAGGCCCAAAGGTATCACTGTGGACGCAGCTGCCATGAGACCTAAGATCTTTGAAAGTGATGGAGTCACTTTCTGGCCTAGCTTGATTTCCTTCAAGGTGTTGGAGGATGGGTTCGACACAAGTGGGAAACAGCTGTGCCCGCCTTGTGATCAAATCCCATGTGACCAGGTGCGCCACGGAGGAGTCTTTATCCCTTATTGGAATTTTTACACATCCCTCCCCAGGGGGAGACACCCCCGTGGCCCTGGGCACGTCAACCTCAGGACTTTTTGGTGGAGATAATGCTCCTCAGGTCCGGTGCTTTTTTTTTTTTTTTCTTTGAGGCGTATTGCGAAGCGCGACAAGTCCCTCCCCTGTCTCTACGAGGGGGTAGCTGGCTTGGCACACGCTCCTTCTGCGCCTCACGCCTCTTAGGGACCAGACCTGGTCGGGACTGGGTGGCCAACAGTCCCGACTCCTGAGCACGGCAGTGGAGATACCTCACAGAGGTCTGCTTGTAGAGCTTCGCCTCCCGAACCTAGTGGCGGCGATGTTTACAGAGTCGCCAAAGAAGCCAGAAGGCGAGAGGGGGGGCATCAAGGAGGAAAACGCGATCCCTGACTTCGATGCTCGTGAGGTTTAATCACAGAAGTCTCTCCAGACGGCAGCCATAGAACGGGCGATAGCACGGGCCGTCTGCTTGGTGGCACGGAGAAATAAGTCTGTGGCTCGCCGCCATCAATAGTCCCACCAGTGCTCAGAACTCTTAGCAGGTGAGCTTGGTATGCCTGCAAAACCGCCATGGTGTGCAGGGCAGCACCAGCCTGACACGCTGCCTGAAAAGCTTTCCCCACCAATGAAGATGTTAGTCTACATGGCTTGGTGGGCAGTGTGAGCTTTATCAGGGAGAATGAGCTCCCAGGAGAGAGAGATAGCTTGCAAACGTCTCTTCAGTCTGGGGTATCATCATAAAACAGGGAATGAATAAGGCTTATTCCATGAAAGAGTTAACTCGTCATGGAGGTCGCTAAAAAAGGGGAGGAACCCTCGTTGAGGGCCCTCCTCTGGCCACCCGACAGAAACCTGTCGTCTAACTTTGAGCGCTTGGGGATTTTTTTATCTATTTATTCATTTATTTATTTTTATTCTTTTATTTATTTATTTATCGGGAAAGATGAAATCTATTCGGCCCCTTCACAAAAAGAGAAGCGGACGCTAAAACTTCCTGATCCGGGAAGAGCGCGAGAGAAAGGGGAATTCCGGCTCATGCGCGTCTGCCCGATCGGCACGCTATTTCCATGGAAGCACGTGAGGACGTCTCTTTGTCTACTCACAAGAAGCGCCGGAGCACGTTTGAGAACTGGACGCTAAAAACTTCCTGACCTGGGACGAGCGGGAGAGAAAGGGGGAAATACCGTCTCATACGCACGGCTCGCGGTTTCTCTTTAAAGAAAGCGAGCCGCGCGCGAAGTGCCTTAATAGGGAGATCACAATGCTTGCACTTTCCTTGAAACCCAAGCACTCAAGAAAAAGTCGTGGCGATCACCCTCCGAAAGAAATCACACGGAGGCACGCATCTCTCAACCAACTCTCCATTATCGGTAAGTAAAGTTTTTCTTTCCTACCATGATTCTGTTGCACACACACACGCAAACACAAAGCGGTCCTGAAGACAAAAAGATCTGAGGATGTTTCCGGTTCACTCCTATTTATAACGTGCAGGTGCACCTTATTCGGTGACGTCAAGCCTGGCAGAGGTTATAAGCCGAGATACTCAGCATTTATGTGTTACACAATGTTGCTTTTTATTTATGTGTATTCCTCCTCCTGTGGTTATGCAGGAGGGTTTTTTTTTTCTCCTCTTCTTCTCTCGTGTTGTCTGTTTGTCTCTTCCTTCTGCGTCTTCTGCGCCCCCCAGCGAGGCAGCACATCGCAGACGGGGTTTGGGGTGGCGCTCGCGAGGAGGGGATCTTCGGCATCCTCTGCGTCACCATAAAAGGGGATGTGCGTCCGGAGGACAGAGGGGGCAGAGCAAAGCGCGTCCCGGGACGGTATCGCTTTTTGTAGGGACTTTGTTAGAGTGAGCTCACGGACTCTGATTAGTAAATGAACTCTACATGTGTGTGTGTGCGTGTGCTTGTAGTGGAATATACTGGGAGTGAATGGTGTCACACTGTACATAAATGTATATACACTTTTTGTTTACATAAATATTGATCCCTGGTGGTCCTTATCCTACCCTGATTCTGCTAATGGACAGTTATTATTTTTAATAGTAGCAGGTTTGTTACAGTGTACTCTGCCTAGTGCCCTAAGTCTCCTGGGATAGGCTCTGGGTCCCATGCGACCCTGTATACAGGATTAAGCAGTAGAGATAATGAATGAGTGAGTGCCTTCTATGTATTGATATTATGTCAGTTTTACTAAAAATAAATTGAATTTGTAAATGTACCATTCTTTTATTTTAGGTCAATCTTTTGTTAATCAACGTTACTTGAGGGGAAATTTTATTTGAATTAGAAGTATATCCGAAAATCCATAATTTAGTCGATAACAAGCTGGTTTATATGTGAATGTGTCTTTGAAAACATCTAAAATGTATGCCCTGAAGAGAAATTGCATGCTTTTAAATGGCTCTAGAACCTTTGCCTTACCAGTGGGGGGCATGCTGGAGAATGTCCATTAACAGGTCAAAATTTGGCTGGGAGCAGCAATTCTGCAATTCCTGCTTACTTACTGTACCTACCTACTAACTGACCTAACAAATACAGCAGAACCTGAGCCAATCTGTGACAGGTCCTTAACATCACCTTGCTTTGAATGTGGCTGTGTCCATCTCCCTCCCAGATGAGGAAGTGAATTCAGCTCCGCCTTGTTACCGCCTTCAAGCTGGTGATAATGTCATATATCTCCACCAGGGGGAGCAGTGATTAGGTTAGTGTACTGCAGAGGTGAGCTAACTATTTGAACATTCTGTCAAATTCCAGGACATAAAGTGAATGTTTCCCAGATAAATCCCACACCACTCTGTCTTGTCATCATCTCAGATTCTTTTATTTTTCTTCCAAAAACACATTTCTGTTGCTTTAGTTGGTGGCAGCATAAACAAAATGTTTTTTCCACACAAAATTAAATAATTGAAATACATACAGGCTTTTGAAATGTTAAATGTATAAGAAGACACGAGTACTTACAAATGTTACAAAGTATTGCACAAGGTTTTGTGATTTCAGTCCCCTAATTGTCTTTTGTCTTTTAAACGTGATATTCTTCATGGCTGCTGGTGCATTATTCATACAATTCATTTTAAAGAACAGAAAATAAAACCATTAGACACTGCGATTTTATGAACAAGTCTCATATAATATAGAAAATAAAAGTTTTTCTCTGTCATGCCTTTGAAGAATGTTTAAATATAAAGTTGTAACTTGTGGTTACCTAGAGTATGACATTTATTTAGTAATTTCTCATACTCCATCATACATGTAGGGAGTTCTATCACATCAGGGAAATTATAATGCTATGAATATATAAGCTGTCTTACTTCCTTTCTTGCAGATTGACCTACCACATGGGTACTTGCATACTTATTTGGTTAACTACTAATTGAACATTAACTTACCTAATTAACTACTTACTGACTTACTTACCAATTACTTACCTATTGACTGACTTATTTACCTAGACAGACAGGCTATAGGGAGTACCATGGTGAATCCTGGTGGTCCACTGGACAACGGGGGCGATACAACACATGGTATTAAAATAGAGAGAAAGAAAGAAAGAAAAAACTGTAGTTGAATACTGATTGGTACAGTATGTGCCTTGAGGTACTGGTCAATAGAGTTGTGTGGTTACCAGCTCAGACAGGGTTGATTGGGGCCATTTTATTATGATTGACTAAGGTCTATGAAATCGTTTTTCATATTCCTACTCCCTATTCATATTTAGTTTCATCCAGCATGTAGCTACTGTTTATTTAGACCCAGAGACAGTTTTATCCCAACATCCATAAATGCAGTTAATCAGTCTATTAAGTACCCCTCTTAAAATCTGAAATTTATTACATATTATAAATATCTTAATGTAAACTTTGCACTGGAACCATAAGACTGCATGGCGTGAGATATACATATTGTATTTCACTGTACAATGACGATAAAGGAAATGAACTCAATATAATTTTAGAAAAGTCAGTACAGACTACTTACTACTGCTAGGTCCAATAAACTAATAGACTATTAACATCTTAACATAATTTTTAAACATTAATATTTGATAAACTAATATTTTACTGATAGTTCCATGGTTTAGTGGTATTCCTAAACCACTCACTCTCATCCATCATGTATACCGCTTTATCCTCTATACAAGGTCGAAGGGGCCTGGAGCCTATCCCAGAAGACTTAAGGCTCAAGGCTGGGTACACCCTGGAAGGGGTGCCAATTCATTATTCACATTTACACACTACAGGCATTTTAGAAATGTCAATTAGCCTAATCTGCATGTCCTTGGAATGTGGGAGGAAACCTACCGGAGTACACAGAGAAAACCCACCAGGCACGGGAAGAACATGGCAACTCCATGCACACAGACCCTGAGGCAGGAATCGAATCCGGACCCGGAGGTGCAGGGCAACAGTGCTAACAATAAATCAATGTGTCACCCATCTTAACCTTATTAACCGATTAAGGACTTTTCCAGGTTGACCTCTAGGATGACGGTGCTGTTGACAGGGATGCTTCTGTAGTACTGTATGTACATTTTAATTCATTTATTGTTCTCAGAGAAGGTGAATCTATTTTTCCATCAACTCCAGCCCTCCTTCATTAATTTATTCCTCTACGATTTTATAGATAATTTCACATGCACTTCTGTTGCCATCTTAAATGGTGTCAGACTGTAGGAATTTAATCACGTTTCAAATAATTTATCTCACATCAGCTAGTCTAACGAGCAATGAAGAAGGAAAAATGTACTCAATTTCCAAAGACACACACACACCTGCACATGCGCGCACACACACACACACACACAGACACACACACACACACACACACACACACAAACCAAACTACGTAACACCCACATGCCTTTTTAAAATGCCATTTAAATGTGTTTAATATGATAAGACTGTGCATTTTCATTACTGAATTTGTGTATAGACGCATAGTGGCAGATAGTGGCATTTACTTCGGTTGTTGTGGTTGTTGTTGTTTTTTTTTTTTTTCCAGAGCAGGATTATGATTAAATGCTTGAGGATGGCGCAACAATGAATAAAACAACACTAAACCTTGCTCGGAGGGGGTGGGGTGAGGGGAATGAATCTTAATAAGGACACACAGCTCAGGCTTTTACGCATGACCGTGTGTATCGTGGAGCAGTTTGTGAGTGTTTGTGAGTGTGTGTTTGGTGCTATGAGGCATCGGAGGTGACAAATGCTTGTGCGCATTGATATGGCGCCTGGTTTGATGATGAAATAGTTGCCTGGTGGCAAAAATTACAAATGAAGTCCAGATTCATAACATGCCCACTTTATAATCATCACTCACTCACACACATACACACACACACACAATACATTTTTCTATGTGAAGAAAAATGCTTACTCAAGAAATGTAATTCTAATTGAATTTCTCACTAATAGTGTGATGTCTGCACCCGTCTAACAACATCATTGTTCAAATGCTGCATTAAAAAAACATGGCCAGTTGAAGATTATTTACCTAAAATCTACCTAAAAGTAAAAAATTATTTACCTAAATTTCAACACATTCAACAACAACTATTGTTTTTTTTTTTTTTTCCATTTTTCTATAGTTTCAGTAGGTGTTTAAGTGTGTGAAGACATTGGACAAATTATGTTTATTGGTATGTTTTTTTTTTTTTTTGCATTATTATTATTTTTTTATTATGATGATGATGGGCTTAAAAAAATACAGGCAATTTTACTTTTTTATTTCAAACTAGCTTCAGTAAGAGTTTGTAGAAAGAGTTTAAAGTAAGCTTTAATATAAGCAACGGTACTATTATTCCAGGTTAAGCCCAACATACATGTCTGTCTGTCTTTCTGTACAGCAGAACTCTGTTAACATTGCATTTCATTGCATTGCATGAAAGACATACAGACATGTACATAGGCTTCAAGCTGAAATAATAATATCACTGATTACATCAAAGCAACATAAGATTATTTTTACCTTTAACCTTTTAACTATTTCTACAAACTATTTTCCCATCAACGCTGTGTACGCATGCTAGTTATCACCTAAAATGTATAAGTTGTTTTCATTCACATTTGATAATTTTTTTTCAAAGCAAATAAGAGTTCAATGAACAAAAGGTTAAAATATGAAATAAATAAATGAGGAAATAAGGAAAGAAAGAAGAAGGAATTAGAGCAATAAGTAAAGAGGGGAAAAAGTAACATAAAAAGACCAGTACAGTTGAACCTTGGATTACGAGCATAATTCGTTCTGGAAGCAGGCTCGTATTCCAAAACACTCGTAAACCAAATCAAATCAAATCATAAGAAATAAGGAAAACTCAAATAATTCATTCCACAGCCCAAAAAATAAATACAGAAAAATAATTAATACCATATATAAAGTAAAAATAAAACAAATTAACCTGCACTTTACCTTTAAAAAAGTTCAAATAAATCCCAACAGATAAGTGTTTCCATTTGTGTGCGCAGGTGCCGTGTATTTGTGTGTGTGTGTGTGTGTGTGTGTGTGGAATTAGCCCCTTCCCTCGCCATGTCTTACGCAGTAAAACTCCTACCCAAGCTGTTGACACTTTCAAAAACTTCATTTTGATGTGTTAAAGCATCCTCCCTTTAACACATCATCCCTTTAGGCCTATAGTTCTTTTATTTCGTCCCCCACCTCACTTTTTAAGTTTCACAACAAACACACCCTCTCTCTAATGACACTCGCGTGAGCGCAGACTAACGGAATCACTGCTGTAAAGTAAAAACAAAATAAAAACAAATTAACTAGCACCTTACCTTTGAAAAGAATCGCGACAGAGCAGAGTTTCTGTGTGTGTCTGTGTGAAGCCGGGGAGGGGGGGTGTAAAGGCGGGAGAGTATGTGTGTTTGTGTGTGTGTGTGTGTGTGTGTCGGTGTCAAAAAACTCGGCACTCGTAAACAAAGACATGCTCATTTTTCAAGTCAAAATTGATTAAAAATCTTTGCTCGTCTTGTAAACCGAGTTACTCGCAATCCGAGGTTCCACTGTAACAAAAAAGAACAAAAAGGAAGTGAAACAAGTCTGAAATAAAAGACAAAAGACAAACAGGAAAAGTAGATAGGAGATAAAGGAGATGAAACAGGAAGATTTTCCTAAATTGGTGTGATTAATGTCAAAACAAACACTGAGGAACATTCATGCACTGTGTGTGTGTACTGTATGTATGTGCGTGTGTGTGTTTCACAAGTGTGTGTGCTTTTGTCAGTGATGGATACATAAATCCTACTTGAGTAAAAGTAGAGATCCCTTCCATTACACCAGCATGGCCAGGAACTATAGGCCTAAAGGGAGGATGCTTTAACACATCAAAATGAAGTTTTTGAAAGTGTCAACAGCTTGGGTAGAAGTGTGCGGACGGTTGTCATCAGCTCTGGTCGTGGACGGGGCGTCCAGCTCCTTCTTGATGGCTCAAGCTTGTGCAACCTTTCCTTGACCTTCACTATCCATTCATACACACTTTTATTGTGACAAAACACTTTCTGCATACTGCGAGTAAAGTCTTGGATAAATACCAGCACCAGGTATAAAGGTACAGCCTCAGATCACAACAAACTAATCACTGCACACTGCTTTTCTTTTGTGCACATCATTGTGGGGCATCCATTTGTGCTCACACCGCAGTTACAAATGAATTGATGCAATACGTTCACACCTGAACAACAGTGCCTGGGAAAGTCAGTAGACAGAAAGTAGCACCAGGCAAAGCTATAATAGGATGAGCAAAAGTTTTAATATAACCAATATATGTGTATATACTAACATATATTGGTTATATTAAAACTTTATTTCTATGTCTCCCTCTGTTTTAGGAATATAAATGTGTTATGTGTTTGGTGTGTAGCAGAAGTACTGACAGCTGGATGGTTTGATAGTTTAGCATAGGCAGTAAGATTTTAAATGCTTTGAGGTGCTTTGAAAGAGAAACACACACACACACACACACACACACACGAAGCACTCACAGTGATGTCTGATGAGCTTTCTCAGTTTATTGTCAGCAAAAGAGAGAGTTTTTATATGTTGGATGTTTTAATGCCTAGTGTCATGTACATTTGTTACATCAAAGAACATAAACCATATTTACGTTTGGTAAAGGGTGAAAATCCTGATGAAATCTGCAAGATCAAAGAGTGGAAGTTGTTTAGATGTCTGTCTGGAGTTTCCCTAGGGACTTTTACCTCAAGGGAAGGGAGAGAGAGAGAGAGCGCATGGGAGAGTTCACACAATGTCAATATATAATACCCACAATGCATGAGAGATGAATTTGTGGAAACTGTAATTTCACTTGGTCTATGTAGAACTCCACCTGTTGTTTACACATCAGTAGTTGCATGCAAAACTAATGCAAATGGATTTTATTAACCCACGTGTTAACATTTTTTTTTACAATGTCATGATTTTAGAACATTGCTGTTAGAAATGTATAAAGCCGCATGTGATTACTAGCTCAAGCCTTTGTTGCTGTTGATGAATTGGGTTTGTGTGAGCAGCTGTCTAGCAAGGCCATAGACTATCGAAGAACTGACCAACTCTCCATGAATTCACTGTTAGTTTTTCCATGAAAGTGAAAATGGGAGGAACGAGTCTGGCTGTTGGTTGGAACGTGTCTACGTACAGTACATCAGTTACCACAAGCTAGCTAGCTTAGCTTAGCTTTAGCTTAGCTAAAATTTAAATTTATCTGATAACGTTACTTTGCATGTGATATAACTACTATGAAAGCTATTTAGACTGCAATGATTCCAGTTAGCTCGTCAACTAAAGTGATGCATAGCAGACAGCAAGCAGTTGCAATGAAACGGTTACTTAAATTGGCCACTTAATTAGGCATAATCTAGCTGTGGAGGTGTATTTGTGTAATTATTTATTTATTTTGTACCGGGCAGCACATGTAAATTTTAACATGAATTTTAACATTTAACAATCTATGCGGATTGGCTCACTTTTGGCGCCAGAACTTAGTGGTCATTTGAGAAACTGTATGTTTTTGTGCATTGTCGTTGGTTCAAGTTGGTTGGTTCAATGTATTCCAAACATGCACAACAAAATATTTATTTGCTACAAGCTAACATTAGCAATATATATATATATATATATATATATATATATATAATCCTCTTGCACAATTTTTTTTTCGTTAAAGAATAGAAAGAAAGAAAGAAAGAAATGGAATGAAGTATGCACTATAGAAAATAAAAAAGTAAGGAAAAAAGAAGGAATAAAGACAGTTACAGAGAAAGAAGGAAAAAAAGAATGAAAAAAAGAAAGAACACAATCGTGAAAATAAGTATGGATACCACCGCCTTTGACACCATCTCACACGCATTTTATGGTATAACCAATTATATGCTATTGGCATCACTGGCACCCAGTTTGTTCAACTACAAAAGAAAGAAAGAAAGAAAGAAGCAGTGGTGCTCCACAAAGCACCTGTTCTTGGTCCCCTTTCACTTGCCATCTGTTTTCTCACTCTTAGTCACATCTTACTTTACATATCCACAAAGCCTGACTTTTGGGGGTAATCTTTAATATTATTCTTATTAGTCTTTCCAGTCCCATATCAGCCCTGTCTGCAGATCATGTTACGTCTAATTAAAACTCCAGAGGCAGATGCCAATCTCACACAAGCACTGGTCACATCCCACATTGATTACTATAATTCACTGTTAACCGGTCTAACACAAAAGTGCCTCCATAAACTTAATGTATCTAGAATTCTGCTGCTCGTATTCTCTGTAACATAACCCGAATACCCATCATCACATTACCACATCCCTTCAACAACTCCACTGGCTTCCTATCAAATACCGTATAGAACTTAAAAATCCTTCTCCTCACTTTTAAAGCACGCCATAATCATGCTCCACCTTATCTTTCAGAGCTCATACAGTTTTACACCCCCTCTTGCACTCTTTGCTCTTCCTCATCAAAGCTCTGCTTTACACCCCCTGTCCACTTTACCACCATGGGCTCTAGGGCTTTTATAGCCTCAGTGCGCCTTTTCTCTAGAATTATCTCCCAGAAAACATTCCTAACTGCATGCAAATCACATCTTAAGACCTGCCTACTGTATGCAGATGCACTTATCTCACATGATGTACAGTATGGCTGCACTCTTTAGTGTTTTTATTAGGTTCTAAATCTGACATTTTATTTTTTTTTATCTGATATTGTTTTACTGTTATTTATTGCTTGCTGGTATTAGTTATTGATTGCATGACTCAGGTGACTAGAAAGTCATCCATTATAAATACAATGGATTATTATTATTATTATTATTATTATTATTATTATTATTATTATTATTATTGATGAGGAAAGGACAGATTCAGATGATATCACAGATAAAGATGGCGGGAAAACACAAAAGAAACGCAAGACATTTGAAGTTAATGACTAGATTGATGTGGCATCTTTGTAACATTGTGTCAATTTGTGAACCACGTTCTTCACACTCCTTTCAGTCTGTCTATCCCTCCGTCTCTCTGCCTGTCTGTTTGCCCGTCCCTCTGGTTGTCTGTTTGTCTGCTTGCCTGCCTATCTGTTTATATCCCTGCCATTAATGCATCTGTTTATTTGTATATTATTTCAGTTCTCCGTCTACATTTTCACCCGTCTCCCTATCACCTTGTTATCCAATAAACTGTCTGTCAAACTGTCTATCTTTCTGTCTATTCTTTCTATCATTTATAGACACTCTAAATATGAAGCATCGATAATAAGCAGAGCTACAGCTGATTTAGGTAGTTGATGCACACACACACATACACACACACACACACAGTGTCGGGGTAACTTTATAGATGCTGGAACTTTGCATTGAAAGGGCAGAAGTGCGTTTGCTCTTCACCCGTCACCATGGCAACCCTAGCACAAGCGCCCTTGATCCTAAGCAGAAAAGAGCTATTGAATCCAGCAACACACACACACACACACATACACGCACCTTTTGCACTCTGCTCCCCTAATTTTCTACCGGCTCTCACACACTGAATCACTGGTCCAGTGGAACAAACAAATCTGATTGGTTGATCGAGAATTTCGGCTGCATCCTATTTTGGTCAGAAGTTCCCCTTACCTCACGTCACTTTACTGTGTATGGCAATGTTTAGTGTGATGTTCATGACATTTGATGTACTGTATGAAGTAACATTGTACCAATTATAGCTAGTTTTCATTTATGTGGCAAAACGTGCATGCCAGAAATGTGTCAAATGAACTGATATAAAAAATTAAATAAAAAGCACGATGCTACATTATTTAATTATTCTTTAAATAGTTGTATCATAAAGTAATGCATCATAAGTTGTATCATTTATATTTTCAATACTACATTATATACCTAATATTATTAATATTTTTCACTTTTCTTTTATTCCTATTTTTCTTTCATTCATTCTGTTTCGAGGACATGAACGCACAAATAGATTGATTTGCGAGTAATGGAACTAGACAAAGAAAGACTGAAAAAAAGTAATGATGCATGGATTCCCATATGAAGGAATCAAGGATAAGGGACTGAGGAAAATAAAAGTGACAAAATGACAGGGGGAGAAAAGATGCGAATGAAAGCAAAAAAAAAAAAAAAAAAGAGGCTGTGAAAAGGGAAAGGATGGTGAGCAATAGAAAAAATGTGAGAAAACAAGTATGAAAGAAAGAAAAGGGTATGAAGAAAGAAATAAAGAGCTAAACAAAGAAAGGTAAGATAAAAAAGAAAATAATGAGTGGCTATGACAGGGAATGATATAAAATGGATTAGATTCAAAGTATAAGATTTTAAAGAAAATTAGTTCAAGTTTTTCATGTTTCATGGTTAAGTTTTAATTTATTTGGCCGTTCAGGTCAAACCAGGACTTTTGATTGTCCAGAATAACAGAACACGCTTCCTCCCTTTATTTCTCTATATAATCTCCCACTCACTTACCCCAGAGTTTCACTAATGCTTGGATACCATAAGGGGAAACCTGCTTCATGTCTGACCTCCCAAGACGTAGTTTAATAGTCCACACATGAAGAAATGTCTTGTAATACACATCAGAACGATGGGTATTCTGCACAAGTTGATGACAAGTTATCAGTTGATTTTCAAGGATCGGATGTTTCACCTGGCAAATGTTCACGGGAACGACTGCATTTGTCTCTGAGCCACCTTGGCCAGCCATCATTCACAGACATACAGACGTTTTTAACGCAATTGCACCATTAAAATTTTTTACTCTTACCAAGAGTCTCATCGTTGTACTGTGCTTGAAGTCTTTAAATGTCAATTAGTTTTACAGCTTCTTTCAGGAGACATTTCATCAAGACAAGTCCGGTTTGACTGACAATTGAACATCGAGACTCTTATGATGTTCACCAAGGATTATATTTGGTGCCATTATAGATCTCAATTCCTTAAACATTCTTCTGAAGGGTTTGATTTAGTTCAAGAACAATGGATTTAAGAACGCTTAAAGAATAATGGAGACTAGTAGGGGCAGGGATAGCCCAGTGTTTAATTTGTTGGACTACCGATGGCAAGATCAAAGGTTTAAACCCCAGCAAAGCCAGGCTACCACTGTTGGGCCCCGGCAAATGGCATAAATGTCATTGGTATGTAACTTTCTTTAGTGCTTATCATAGTGCCAGTTCTCTTGGCACTGTATGTTTTGTGTGTTCAAGCTTAAACCAAACTGCACCTGGGCAATTTAAATTCATATTTTTTTGTGAATGTGAATATTTGTGTCTATTGCGTCCTCCACTCATTCAGGCATTATGTGAGTCATGCTGTGGCTGAGTCAGTAATCACAATCGACACGGCAGGTATTTTTCCACTAATTAGATCAGGGACAGCTAACTCGCACATATTTTCCTCGTAATTGGCAGGAAGTCTTGCTCGCGCTGGAGACTCGGACTCGGTTTATCATATTCACGCTCTGGTGAGTTAGAACACGCACGGATGCGCCCTCCAGTTAGTAAGTGAAGTGCGAGTCAGAGAAGACAGTTTTGCCCTTAAAGAAACCGTCACTTGCTTTTTTTTTTTTTTTCCCCCTCGCTAAAGCAGTGGAATCATTGACGTTCCCACCGAGTGGATCTGGACTCATCTGATTTTTAGTTTTTGCACTTCAAGCAAATGAAGCCTTGAAATCCTGTTAGCTGGAAAATCTGAGGGTTTGAGACACTGCCTTATCATGTGATGTGGCTGTACGAGTTAAAAGAATTTCGGGAGTGGGAAAACAATGATAACATAATACAATAAATCTTCAGTGCTCCAAACTCCACCCACTGCTCCTGACGTTCCATCTTTCTAATTTGTCCAAATGATTGATATTCAGTTAGGCGATTTAAAAGTTTGAATGCAGGATTTTAGGATTGATTCAAATAGGATATAGGATTTGGTGCAAATAATATGGAAAAACTCACTGAGATGGCAGTTGGAAGAAACCTTGAGAGGAACCAGACCTAACAGGGAACCCATCATCATTTAGGTGATAACCGAAAACAGGAATTGTTTTGCAGTCATACTGTGAGTTAGACTACTGGACGTTCAATATAACATGAGATGTGTTCATTATTGGAGGCTCAGGTACAAAACTGTGGGACATTCTAGTCCTGAACTAGAACAGCTGTCTGCATCAGCCAATGCCAGGACTGTCTCCATGGTAAAGTGGAACCATCCCCAGTCACCACACACGTCCCAATCAGATCACACGGGCCTTCCATGCGACGAGATCTCCAACCAGAAGTGGGACACCAGGATGAGACAGAGGTCAAGAGGTCAGACGAGGTCTAGATCACTGCCATCTCTGTAGCAGCATGTGTTGCTCGACAGAGAGAGAGAGAGAAGAGAAGAGAAGGAATGAGAGAACAAGAGAAGAGAGAGATGATAGGTAGATATAACTTTTTCGATGGTTTGAGTGATGGGCAGGCTTATGAAGGAGAAGAATCACAGGGATTGTTACTGTAACTCTAACAGGAATGTATAGGTGAAATACATTTATTTGGAGGAAGTTCTAGAGAAAATTTCCCCATCGTACCTTACGCAACTCGATGGAAACATGTTCCGAGTCTGACTTCGTCTCTGCGCTCCAGTTCATTCATGGTGAAATAAGCCTCTTCATATACGTCCTGTCACTTTGATCTATAAGCCTTTCCATGGCATCTGAAATTCAATTAACACACAACAACGTGAACAGCTAGACTCTCACGCAAACAATACATCACCATGACAGTGAATCAGGAGCGACACCGTTGTCATGGCAATGCATCCACTCTTCAGCCTGGGGTGTTTAAACGCCACCAACTGCCTTTAACAAACCTTCATGCAAATATGGCAGCTCACAATTTATTATGAAGAATTGTCAACACTTGTCATGAACTGTTACGATTTCTCACCTGTTAAGTGTCACCTGCATTACGACAACATAAACTTAACTTAAACACATCTCCTGGTATACTGAACTTCCAATCCCACACAGTATGATGCAGATCAATCCCTGCTATCCAAATGAAGATGGGTTCCCTGTTGAGTCTGGTTCCTCTCAAGGTTTCTTCCTATAACCATCTCGGGGAGTTTTTCCGTGCCACTGTCGCCACCGTCCTCGGCTTGCTCATCAGGGACAATCTTATCATTTTGGTTCATACGAGTTCACATCTCATCAAAACCTAAATAATACTTTTGATCGTGTAACGCTGCTTTGTGACAATGTCAATTGTTAAAAAGCACTATACAAATAAAATTGAATTGAATTGAATTATGGACATCTGGAGAATACGATAGAATACTAACCCCGAAACATTTACTTCTTCTTTGTTTTTTCGGCGGTTCCCTTTCAGGGGTCGCCACAGCGAATCATCTGCCTCTATCTAAAACTATCCTCTGCATCCTCTTCTAAACGCCAACTAACTACATGTCCTCTCTCACTGCATCCATACATCTCCTCTCTGGTCCTCCTCTAGACCTCCTGCCTTGCAGTTCCAATGTCAGCATCCTTCTACCAATATATTCACAATCTATCCACTGAACATGTCCAAACCACCTCAATCTGGCCTCTTTTACTTTATCTCTAAAATATCTAACATGGAATGTCTATCTGATAAACTCATCCTTGATCCTAACCATCCTGGGGTCTCCCAAAGAGAATCTTAACATCTCCATCTCAGCAGTGATTAGGAAACCTGACCTTGACCGTGTCAGCTGTCCAATTACAGGCCGATATCAAACTTTCCCTTTATCCCGAAGATTCTGGAAAAGGTAGTAGCACAGGAACTATGTTCATATCTACATAGAAATAGCATAAACAAACTGTACCAGTCAGGATTTAGGCCTCTCCACAGCACAGAGACAGCACATGTTAAAGTAGTAAATGACCTCTGATCTGGGTTGCGTCACTATACTTGTGTTCCTCGACCTCAGTGCAGCATTTGACACTACTGATCATAGTATTCTCCTTCACGGATTAGGAAATGTAATAGGAATTATAATTAATGTCCGGGACTCAGACACAGTATCAGTCTTAAAGTCTAGGCTAAAAACCTATTTATTTAGCCAAGCATTTTTGTAAATAGATTTGCCTTAGGAAGCAGAACTCATGGACATAGAGTATTATGGTGAACTGGTATGTTTAGATGCTGTCTCCCTCACTCTCACTGATCACTCAGGTTTCTTAATGGTGAACCGATTGGTTGTATTACATCCCAGGAGCCCTCATGTCTGCATTTCCTTCAGGCTCTCCCTTTTAGTTATGCTGTCATAGTTAGTCCTGATAGACTCCCTGCTTGCACTCTGCACTAAAAAAAAACATTGACCTTATACTTTGTGTGACTGTGACCATACCTAACAGGTATCTCTTCTACTCTCATGCATGCTCTCTCCCTCTCTTTATTTCCCTCTCCCTTTCTCTCTGTTGTATCTCCTGAGCTGCCATTGATCTGGACCCTCTCTGCCCTCTGGACCTGTCTGACTTATCCTGCTGCCCCGCATCCTGGTTGGAGATCTTGTCGCATGGATGCCCCGTGTGGTCTGCCTGGGACGTGTGTGGTGACCGGGGACAGTTCAACAGCTCCCTGTAGCCTCACCGTTCCAATTTGTTCCTTCTCATTCAAACGCATGTATTCTCTCTTGCTACGGCTAACCATCATTCCTCTGCTTTCCAGAGCATACCTCCTCCACCTCTCTAGATTTTCCTCCACCTGTTCCCTGTTCTCGCTACAAAGCACAATGTCATCTGCAAACATCATTGTCCACGGAGACTCCTGTCTAACCTCAGGGGCTCAGAGCCGATCCTTGATGCAGACCCACCTCCACCTTGAACTCTTCTGTCACACCTACAGCACATCTCACCACTGTCTTACAGCTCTCATACATGTCCTGCACCACTCTAACGTACTTCTCTGCCACTCCAGACTTCCTCATACAACACCACAGCTCCTCTCTCGGCACCCTGTCGTACACTTTCTCTAAATCTACAAAAGACACAATGCAACTCCCTATAACCATCTCAGTACTTTTTCATCAGCATCCTCAAAGCAAATACTGCATCTGTTTTACTCTTTCTAGGCATGAAACCATATTGCTGCTCATAAATCTTCCACTACTCTTTCATAAGTCTTCACTGAATGGCTCACGTGCTTTATTCCTCTGTAATTGCCACAGCTCTGCACATGCCCCTTGTTCTTAAAGAGCGGCACTAATATACTTCTCCTCCATTCCTCTGGGATCCTCTCAAATCTCCAAAATCTTGTTAAACAGACTAGTCATAAACTCTACTGCAACCTCTCCTAAGCACTTCCATACTTCTACGGATGTGTCATCAGGACCAACCACTTTTCATACTTTCCACTCTTCATCCTATTTATCACCCTCCTCACCTCACTCTTATTGATTTTTGCTACTACTTCCTGCTCCACAACAGTCACCTCTTCTACTCTTCATTCTCTTTCATTTTCTTCATACATCATCTCTTCAAAGTACACCTTCCATCTTCCCATCACCTTCCTGGCATCTGTCATAGGTACAGACATTTCTGTACCTATCTTTAATCACTCTAATATACAGTACATCCTTCCCATCTCTATCTCTTTGCCTCGCCAACATGTACAGATCCACCTCTCCCTCCTTACTATCCAATATAGCATACAAGTTCTCATAAGTCCTCTTTGTTTGGCCTTTGCCAACTCTACCTTCACCTTATGCTGCATCTCCATGTACTCCTGTCTACTCTCTTCAGTCCTCTCAATGTCCCACTTCTTCTTAGCTAACATCTTTCTATGTATAGACTCCTGGATTTCCTTGTTCCACCACCAAGTCTCCTTGTCCGCATTACCCTTTCCAAGTAGGAGTGTACACCAAGTACCCTCCTACTTGTCTACCTGATCATTTTAGCTATAGTTGTCCAGTCAACTGGAAACACCTCCTGACCACCCAGAGACTCAACTCCTCCATGAAAACTACACATTTTTCCTTTTTCAACTTCCACCACTATGTCCTTTGCTAAGCCTTTGTCCTCTTCACCTTCCTCAGCACCAGGGTCATTTTACACACCACCACCCTGTGTTGTCTGGCTACACACTCCACTACCAATACTCTGCAGTCACTGATCTCTTTCAGATTATAATGTTTACACAAGATGTAGTCCACCTGAGTACTCCTGCCTCCGCTCTTATTTGTCACCATATGTCCATCGGTCCTGAAGACCAAACCTGCTGTTCTGAAGACCAAACCTGCCCATCACATTCTCATCACCTCTGTTCCCTTACCAAACATGTCCATTAAAATCAGCACTACTCTCTCACCACTGGGAATGCTCTGCATTACCTTATCTAACTCACTGCAGAATTTCTCCTTCTTGTTTTTACCCACATATCAGCCTACCTATGGGGCATAACCACTAACACCACTGCACATCACACCTTCAATTTCCAGCTTCAGACTTATCAACCTATCTGATACTTCTGATACTCTTTTCACCCCCAGAAATGGAGTAGGAGGTATCCTGAAAGAGGAGTTTGTAAGGAATACAAACTCCTCTTTCAAGATACCTCCTAATCCATTTCTTTTCCTATCCACACCATGGTAAAACAACTTGAACCCTGCTCCTAAGCTTCTATCCTTGCTACTTTTCCACATGGTCTCCTGGACACACAGTATATCCACCTTCCTTCTCTGCATCATGTCATCAACCAAATCTTTTGCCTTCCTTGTCATAGTCCCAACATTCAAAGCTCCTACTGTCACTCCTAAACTGTTGCCTTTCCTCTTCTCTCTCTGCCTATGAACATGTCCTCCCCCTTTCCTTCTTCGATCAACAGTAGCCCAATTTCCACTGGCACCCCGTACGTCAACAGCACCGATGGCAGTCGTTGTTAACCTGAGCCACGACCGATCCTGTATGGGAATCCTGTTAATGATTTGCATTATTTGATTTGGCCAATTTGTAAGATGCTCTCCCTGCCACAAACCTCAGCATTTATTCAGACTTGGGACTGGCACAAAAAAACACTGGATTGCACCCCTCTGTGATTGCATTAACCCTGGAACATTTACAGGACCCCAATATGTTATAAACATTTGTTGTAATTCAGAATCTAACTAGGAACCAGTGATTTGAAAAAGATGCAGGGGACAATAGTTAAGGGGAGAGGGTCA
Organism: Clarias magur; assembly: GCA_013621035.1. Taxonomy (NCBI): domain Eukaryota; kingdom Metazoa; phylum Chordata; class Actinopteri; order Siluriformes; family Clariidae; genus Clarias; species Clarias magur. The sequence goes on from QNUK01001201.1 coordinate 63,355, forward strand.
AATCAGGAAGAAAATAAATCAATAAATATGTAAATATTGATAAAGAAATAAGGAGCAAAAAAGGAAGCAAGAAATTTCTCAGGAAACATTTAAATTTCCTATTTAAAGCTTTTTTTCTTTCTTTTTTTTTCTCCTACATTTTTTACCTCAAGAATTCTGAGTAACCAGAAAACATTTTCAGGAATTTTCTCAGGAACCAGATAATGTTTTTCAGGATTCCAGACTCTTTCTTACCATGACCCTGACAAAATGAGTTACTGAAGAAAAATTAATGAAAGGGCGTTTCAAGCAAGTACCTGAAAAAATATGATACCTACAATCTTCAATCTGGAAGCCAAACATGTATTTTTAAATAACTAAATAACAGAAATATGATCAAAACAAGGATGTATGAAGATATTGTGCTTTTAAGGTTAGCTTGGGAGGTTAATAATTGCTAGTTGCAGGAGCGATTGTTGCTTATTTATACACTAAAAATAATTAGAATTTGTCTATTTGTAAAAGTTAGTACATAGTAAAAATATATATCCTAATTGGCAATTTTTTTTTGTTATAATTTTCTCCAAAAGTTACCCACACTGGAAGAAAATTGACTCACAGATTATTTTTTTCAGTTTAATTTTTTATTGACAGGCTACACTGCTACTAGCAGAAATACAGAAATAACTTCACCAAGGTAGTGTGTGTGTGTGTGTGTGTGTGTGTGTGTGTGTGTGTGTGTGTGTGTGTGTGTGTGTGTGTGTTGTAGAAAAAAAATCCGCCTTTTTGCGATTAAGCGCAGATCAATGGACGAGTTAATTATGTGCATAATCTGTTAAAAATTGCAGCCATCCTAATCAACACGTAACGCTCCAGCTCCTCTGTCAACTTTATAACTAAAAAGGATGAGGATTTGGAAAGAGAATTAGATGAAGAGAGAGAGGGAGAGAGAAAGAGAGGATTCTGCAACGCTCATTAGACAAAAATGCAGAAATAATTGTGCTAGTCACACCGTCTTCCTGTCGCCTCCGTATGCTTGTGTTTACTTCAGTGGGGATCACAAGAGCCTCTCGCACACGCTCGCGATCTCGCTGCAAACACACACTTGTTTGAGTTCGTGCTGGCCAAGTTGGGTGGCGAGTGTGTCGAGCGTGGTGTTCTATTCTGAGAGTGTATATCAACATTTAAGCACGACTCATACTGCACTAAATATAACTGCTCCATTGCATATCACTAGCTCTGTAACTACAGCCATTTTGTATTTCAGTACTCAAAGAGATTTCACCCTGGGAATATTTTCATACTGGGTAATTTGCACTAAGCAGCAGCATTTTGGGTTCCTAGGTCAAAAAAACCTTTTGGGGACGTTTTTAACTAAGCACCTAATTAAGAGCCTATAAGCTAATTAAGAGCCTAAAACAGTGGACATCATGACTATGTTTCGTAGTACAGTTAAACCTTGGATTGTGAGCATAATTTGGTCCGGACACATGCTTGTATATGAAAACAATTTAATTTAATTTCAAAATCAATTATTAATTTCCCCATGAGAAATAATCTCAGATAATTCATTCCGCATAAATGTTTATATATATATATATATATATATATATATATATATAGTGGAACCTTGGATTACGAACATAATTCATTCCGGAAGCGGGCTTGTATTTCAAAACACTCGTAAACCAAACTGAATTTTCCCATGAGAAATAATAGAAACTCAAGTTCAATCCACAGCCCCAAAAAATAAATACATGAAAATAAATAACAGAAAATATGAAGTAAAAATAAAACAAATTAACTTGTACTTTACCTTTAAAAAAAAGTAAAAATAAATTTCAACAGATAACTTTCCATTTGTTCGCGCAGGTGCTGTGTGTGTGTGTGTGTGTGTGTGTGTGTGTGTGTGTGTGTGTGTGTGTAGGTGTGTGTGTGTTAAGCTAAAGTAAGGAGCCCCTCCCTTCTCCCCCTTCTCATCTTACACAGTTACCCCTCCTCCACTCTTTTCACACACGCGCACACATGGAATGGAAACACATGGAAACACTAAATCGGGAAAAATAAACAAGAAATCTCTCTAATGACACTTGATTGAGCGAGACACTAACGAAATCACTGCGGTAAAATAAAAATAAAACAAATTAACCTGCACTTTACATTTGAAAAGAATTGCGACAGAGCAGTGTTTCTGTGTAGAGCAGAAAGAGAAAGTGTGTGTGTGTCTGTGTGTGTCTGTGAAGGCTAAAGTAGGTGGGGTCTGTGTGTGTGTGTGTGTGTGTGTGTGTATGTGTGTGTATGTGGCACGGTGTCCAGACACAAAGAGCAGGCTGATACAGAGAGAGAAAATGGATCTTTAACCCCTCTAATGAGACTTGCTTTTGCTTTACATATGCACACACACGTGTTCACAATGTTATAGTAAACAGTACACACGTCCATGGATGTTGATTATACCAGTGAGAGACAAGCACTAAGATCCAGCAGGGGAGGCGATTACCCACAATTATGCAGTACAAGAGAGAGAAAAACCATTGGCTCAGTTGTGATCACGTGACGCTCGGCCTCAAAACAAGAAGCGCATGCGTGCTACATAATATCCATAAACCAAGACTCGTATATACCCATAAACCTTACTCGTTTTTCAAGTCCAAATTTATTAAATATCTTAATATCGGAACACACACACACACACATATATATATATATATATATATGGCACTTCCCGTCGCGAGAAGTTGGCGGTGATGCAGGAGGTCGTCTGACCTGGCTTTAAAGGGCAACCAGGAAAGAAGCGAGGGGAGGAGAGAGAGTATGGTGATACAAGGCGCTGTAAGAAACATGATTACTAGCCATGGACGCTGTCCCTTCATGGATTTTCCATTAATACAGATTATCTCGGACTGGACCCGTTTACAGGACTTCTCAATCTCCGTCATCGTGCTCCCGGACTGTTCATTAACCCCTGTGAGGCCGATCCATTTCTCCTCATACACACACTCATAATACCCCGGACATTTAATCCACTCACGCACACGCACACACACACACACAAGGTTGTATATATTTTGTAAATATTGTTTGAATACTTGTTTTTTGTTTTTACTTACGTTATTTATTAATTTTTTTGTATAATACATTTGGGTTGATTTAATTATGTGTGTTCGTCTGCTTTGCTCTTTCGATTTTAACGCAACACCATCACAGAGATAAAATATATTTATATGAGTAATTTAATATTACTTTATCGGATCGTTACAACACTTGGACACAAAATAAATAAATGCTTTACACGTGGATGCACACACTTCGTCACAATGTTACACCAAACAGTACATGTGCGCATGGATACGAGTGACGCACACGTACTGAGACCGAGCATGGGAAACAATTTCCCACAATCCCACAGCGTGAAGGGGGAGGAGAGCCATTGGCTCAGTTGTGATCATGTGATGCTTGGCGGACAAAGCGTCTACGTACTACTCGTATACCAAGACCTTGCTCGTTTAATAAGTTAAAACGGAATTTTGCTTGTCTTGCAAAACGCTCACAGACAAAGTTACTTTCAATCTGTAAATGCAAGTGAATTTTACATGCACAATGAGTAGAGAACTCTAGGGATTGGGACTAAACAGTTGTGCAGCATTCAGAAAGCCATTTATCAGTGAGTTCAGTTTGGTAGAATGTGGAGCATTGAGAAATGGTCATGTGGTCTGCAGAGTCCAGATTTCCTCGGTGAGAAAAGAGGTAAATTTACCCATCATGCCTAATGCCTACCATATAAGCTATTGTGTGTCATTGGGGTGGGTGGACTAGAGTTCAAGGTTGCTTATGTTGGTCCGGTTCAGCACTGTAATGTCTTACAAAACGAGGTCAGCTGACGACCTGAATTTAGTCAATAAAAAAGGTTTATCTATCAATGAATTCTTGTTTTCCTGATGGCATGGGCATATTCCAAAAAGACGATGCCTGAATTACGTCTGTCATGGAGCGTGAAACACCATTTGCAGACGATGAATTGCCACCACAGAGTCCAGAAATTAACCCCATTGAGAATCTTTGGGATGTGCTGGAGAAGGCTTTACACAGTGGTCCGAGTCTCCCATCATCAATGCAAGATCTGGGAGAAAAATGAAGGCATCCGAGTACAAAACTCCGGTTATACTCCAGAAGAGAATGCATCTGTTTTCAGGAACACAGTTTAGAGACTCACACGAGAGCACCTGGCAAGAACTTTGCTTATTCTTGTAGAACATTCGAATGTCGAACTTTGTTTTGGCCATCGGCAGTCTTTCTTCTAATCATTAATTTAAAGGCTTTAAATCAACAGTGCTGCTCTGATGTCGTGTTCACATCATTGAGGTTGACATATTGTTCATTTCCCTATTTTAGCTCGCCACGATTTCTGACAAGACTGTATTTATTACATTATTTATTCTTTTCAAAGTGATTTAAATTTAAAGAAAACTGTCAGACTGTTTCAAACTCAATTATAGAAACGCACACAGCGTTTCTTTCTAACACATTACGACAAAATGTCATAGAAAGCAGAAATGCAGCTAAGTGAATCATGTCAGTCTATCTAGGCTGGATAAAAGTTAGAGATTGGTGAAATCAGACAGACAAATGCTTCGAGAAAATATAAATATTTATAGGGACTATATGAGAGTGCAATCACTGCTCCTAGGATAATGTTTCGTTCAGCTTCTGTACATACGCAGTTTTATTTTTTAACACCTTGAAAAAAATCACTATTTTAAAATTAGATTAGATCAGATTGTTAGATTTTTTAAATTACATTTTTTAAATAATAATTCCAAAGAAAATGTTGACGTTCTAGAAAATGAATTAGTTTTATTATATTGATCCCTAGTCATCAAGTATTTATGTTAAAGCCTTTATGTCTGCTTTCAGAGAAATTTAAAAGCATCAAGCATTATAATTTGTAGACTGTTTGTATGTATATTGTTCATATCTGTATGTGAACTTAGCTTCGCCTAAAGTTCTGTTCTTTATGTCTGTATACTGTATATGTTTGAAGCTCCTGCTTCTTTATTGACGCAAACGTGAAGACAAAAAGATCTTCCTGTTTCAAGGCGAGGATTATGTTTCGTCTGAACCCTGTGTTAAAAAGTGAAGTAAACAATTGTCATAAATGATCAATCAAATCTAGTCTAGAAGACATGTGAGCATAACGAAGTGATCTAACGTCACCCTTGGTAAAGACAACAGTGTATAAACCTGTGACATTGTGTGTGTGTGTGTAGCTATCTTTTCGCTGAGCTATTGATCCAAATGCAAATGAATAAAAATAAAGTATTAGCCTACTGAAAGTTTGCTGAAAGATAGCTTAATGACCTCTGGCATTAGCTAGGCCTTAAAACATGTAGGAAAGTTAAAAATAAAACCTTGTAAGTGCTAACAGATCACCGTCGCTGTTGAAATTGCAGACATTGATGAAATTTGTGGAAGTCGTTTTCATCATCTCTACCGCTTTATCCTGTGTACAGGGTTGTATGGGGTTGTACTTTTGCCGGGGTCGAGTGTGTAAAGCTAAAATAAGTGAAATGGTGGCGCTGAAGTCATTCGACAGGGAACAACGGTGACGCGCTCAGAGTATGACATCACAGTATGCATCACCTCCAAGTCACTAATGGAGCAAAGGTACAGACTCGACGTACTGTATAAGCACCATCTGTGACAGATTCGCCACCTCACAGACTCTACTCCTAAGTAACTATGAGGTCACTAGGGTTGGGTGGACTCTGATAAATTGTTTGATGTAATGAGTAATCGAACGCATTAGATCCGCCATTCATGTACTTAGTTACTTTTTGAGAAATGTAATCCGTGAGCCAGACAGCAGTCATTCCCAATCCATTAGTGTGTGTGCGCGCGCGCGTGTGTGTGTGTGTGTGTGTGTGTGAAAGTCATCCTACAAGCCCCGCCCTTGATAAGCCCCCCTCTGTTATTCCTGCTGTTATACCCCTATCTCACCTATGAAACACCTAAGTGAGATAGAGGTATTTAGTAGTTAACAGATTATGGGCCAAGTAACATCCCCCAACACTGGAGGTCACAATATAGGGTCTGTGTATAAAAAAGCCTGCATGTAAGTCAAGAGACCTCAGTCAGTAACATGTGGGACACCCCCAGGGACACTGATGGTATGAGAATACCGCTCTTTACTTGTCTGATGAATGATCATCACTTAACTTAAAAGAGTTATGTGATATTTGATTTAATTACTATTCTGCTCAATACAAGAGAGAAACAGTACTGTATATGATGCTATGACTGTTTTTGAACGTGATTTCCAATGTGTTCGCAAAAAATGTAGTATTACAATGTAAAGTATTACATGTTTGCTAAATGGTTCATGGAATAGTATGTCTTAAGCTTAGTTAAATAATTTTGTTGTATTTGTTTAGATTTTATTTAAGTAATATTTATTAGAAATAGTAAATGTACTTTTTTGTGGCTTTTCATTTAAGGTTAACGAACTCACTTAGCCGAATCCACCGCTCATTTAGTTGAATCCACTTTGAATGATTGCTGTGTGACCTGCAAAGCTGTCAGACACAAGAATTAAAAGTGATTCCAGAGTTGATCCTCATGTCCCCTGTAGTTAAAAGCCTGTGGCTTTTTTCCGAGTTTGAAGCAGAAGTTGATGTGCAAATTCCCAGATAACTCGGCAGAGGGTTCGATTCCCACCTTAGGTCTGTGTGCATGAAGTTTGCTTGTTCTCCGGTTTCCTCTCACAGGTGGCACAAAAAAGTGTGTTTTTTTTTGCCCTGAAATGGATTGGCCTCCATCCTGGGTGTACCTTGTGCCCTAAGTCTTCTGGGATAGACTCCAGGCCCCATGTGACCTTGTATACAGAATAAAGTGGTATAGACGATGAGTGAGTAATAATATTACATTGCTGAATGTGTAATTATGTAGACCACAACACTGCTCAATTCTGAATGTTCTGCTTGGTAAAGATTACTCTCTTTATAATGGATGAATAGTGCATTTGTAGTGAGTTCTGAGAGAGATTTCTATGCCTCTATAAAACATGATATGCAGGAAAGATGTTAATATGGCTTTGTGTAAGGAGAACATTTATGAAATGCATCCATAAGTATCAGTTAATATTCAGATATACCAGCTATAATTGTATGTCTTTCAGCTTCCATCACAGGCATGTCTCATTGAGAGAAGGGTCGTCTGTTCATGATTAAACAAGACATGCTGTGATTTTATTGTTATTATTATTATTATTATTATTATTATTATTTATTATTATTATTATTTATTTTTGCTTATTTTTGTCTCATCAACCAGAAGCTGGTAAAATACTCCTATAACTGCCATAGATGCTACAATATACAGGACATTTAGACTGTTTTCTCTCAGATTCAAGGACATTCAACCCTAAAGTCTGAAATGTTTGTGTACTGTGAACACTCTGTAAGATTACACTTAAAAAAGTGGGCTTGGCAAAGTACAGTATACTCAGACGTGGTTTAAATCAAATATGACAGCCACAAGAACCCAAATACAAAAGTGGACCACTGTTTAGAGCGTGCCATCATCAATGCCACCCGTCAACTCTGCTATCTGCAGATAGCATGTAGCATTTGCCGAATTCATCCTCTGAGGATGAGCATACTGTAGCTGCTAAACGAGGAAGGCAGGCATAAGAATATTATTAGATAAAACATTAACTAATAAAACGTTCGATTTATTATCATACTACTTTGTAAGCTTCTGTTTGTGGTTATCTTTGAGTTCGGTCTGGTAGAATGTGGAGCATTGAGAAAAGGTCATGTGGTCTGAGTCCAGATCAAAGAGTGCAATTTTGCAACAATATTACTAACTAGATCTGTGCACAAACAAACAGACAGACAGACAAAAAAAAAAAAACAAAAAAAAAACATCTTGATGTGTTCTATTGATGTGTCAACCCAAATTGTTGTTGTTTTTTTTTTTTTTTTTTTAAATATCATTAATGTACAATACAGACACACCACCTTTACAGTTTTATAGTATCTATAGAAGATTTAGAAGCTGGCTAGCCAGAAAAAGGTTGAGAGGGCAGCAAGTGTTCCTAGAAACAGTAAAAAATCAATTGGAGCTAGTGTGAAAGCAATCTAAATCTTTTCACTGATCGTCTCGGGTTACTTTGCTGTAACCCTGTTCCTTGAAAAAGTGGGAATGAGATGCTGCATGAAAACGCTAAGGGAACGTCTCTTTGTTCCACCGGTTGTGAAGCAGGTTTGTATCAAACACGCCAAACTTTGGCTTATATAACCTCATTCAGGTGACGTCATCTGATGAGGTGCACCTGCAGGTTATAAATAGGACTGAACCGGAAACATCCTGGAAAAGGCCTCACCGCTGAAATCGAACCTCAGGAACTTCCTGTGTTGTGTCAATATTTCTATATGAAAAAAAGCGTCCTTCAGGTCGATTGTCACAAACCAATCCGCTGGCTGGATTTGAGAAACAATCATTTTGGCTGTCGACATTTTGATGTTCAGCCCACGAAGATGTAAAATTGGACGCAACCCCCCGTCTTTCTTGGGAACACTCTGTCTGGCAGGGGAACATGTTCTATGGCCTGTTTTTCCAGCAAAGTCTGTAACTGCTGAGTCAACAAATGCGCCCGTTCCGGTTGGACGATGTCCAAAATGAATCCTGTAGCCTCTCTCTACAGTGCTTTGAACGTAAAGTGACAAACCTGGCCAGCATCTCTACAAGGGGCACAAATTTTGTCACTTCGGCTAGATGGGGGAATGTTAAATGTCCGGCATCCTGAAACATGGCAGGAGGGAACACCTAACATTCCGCTGGAGACCGCTGCTCCCTGAAACACCAGTGGTGGCGGAGATTGAACAACGGCCCCCTGAGGGTGCCAGGAAGGAGTCTTGACCTGAGGATGTTTCCGGTTCAGACCTATTTATAACCTGTAGTTGCACCTCATCAGATGACGTCACCTGACCGAGGTTATATAAGTCAAAGTTTGGCATGTTTGATACACACGTGATTCACAAGTGGTGGAACAAAATGACATTCCCATAGCATTTTCGCGCAGCATCAAGTGTAGCTTTTGAAAGGGAACTCCACTCTGCCATTGAAAACATGGAAAGTTGAAAGTGGGTTCAGGAATCGAATAATTGCTGTTAATGTGCTTTCTTGCAGAAATGATCCTCTTTCAGTTTAAATTGACTGTTAACAGATTGACCACAGCTGTGTGTGTGTGTGTCTGTCTCTCTCTCTCTCTCTCTCTCTCTCTCTCTCTCTCTCTCTCTCTCAAACACACACTACCATGCAAATATTGACAAAATTGTTTTTTTAATATCTGCTATGAACCCACTAGGATCAGGGTAGATCCTTAAAACGGCAACATTTTTGCAAGCATGTTAACTAGCAATTAATGAACTAGCAAGAAAACTGGGATGACTTCTAGCATTTGAAATGCAGACTGTTTTTAATGAATTGGACAGGGCCATAAACGCATTAGCACATTAACAAGACGTAACATCCAACATTTAGATTGTAGACTTAATTAAAATGGCTGACATTCTAGTTAGAGCATTAACTAGACACAAATGCTATAGGAAACTAAAACGTTATAAGACGCACTATTAAAGTATGTTACAGGTTGTTTTTGCTGTGTTAAGCAACAAAAAGTGGTGCATGCTGGTGAACATTAAGTTCCATGATGGCGAGAAGAGAGCAGTGTAAAGTCCATTTGCATACATATTTATGTTCTTCTCCACAGAGCTGCAATAATAACGAGGCAGATTGAGCAGTGCTAACTCAGCACAGTATGCTAATGTGACCGTCGCTCCGCTGCTTTCTCATTAAGCCAAGACAAAAGCTTCTCCTGCAGGCTCATTTACAGAGGCCGTGCCGAGCCCAGCGCGACTTCATATTTTCACTGATAAGTCACTTCCACATCTGAATGTCTGCCTTTCTGTTAGCATAGCGTTTAAGAATAATTCGTTTAAGAATTTGGATACTTTGTTTTTCCTCTCCATATTCCTCACTGTTGATTAATAAAATAGTTTTTACCCAACAGAATCCCTAACATTGTATGATCTTTCATATACGTAGTTCATATAGTAATTACCTTGTGACGTTGCTGCCTGACACACAACATTAGATTAATGTTGTTTTTGGACGTAGGAATAACACTGATCTAAAAAGAACAGAACTTTTAAACAACATTTATTTATAGCTTCAATGTTCTCCTTGATTGCAAGTTAATGCACCAGGGATGATGACATAATGCCTGCATTTTGACAACCACCAAACAATGACCACCCCTAATAAAGCGGTGAAGTCGGTTAACTCTGGTGATGAAGATAGTGTTATACACCCATTCTTTCTTCATGCATTGGTTTGAAGATTTTTCCTACAAGATGAAGTGCCTCTTATGTTCAAAAACTCCCTGTATAATCTTAAAATGCATGTTGTGGAAAATATTATTAATAATGATTTATTGGAGCCACAATATCGCAATGTTATGTAACAGTTAGTTAGTTAGTTAGTTAGTTAGGTAGCTATTATCATAATCCTGTTCAAATATCTGGCTAATGTAATGGCCAGGCTCACCTGTGCTTGATAACATTGCTAAATAGTCTACATGCACATTGTTAACTACACTCATGCTTTACTATAAGAAAGCTGCAATAAAGTTCATAATCAATATTCCAACTGATTAATATCTAATTGCATACAAGGGAAAAAAGAAGTCATATTACTACTTTTATGTGCACGTAGCTAATTTTAAGTGTTTTCTTAAAAGAAAACATAAAACAAGAAATGCATAATAATAAAAAAAAATGTCTAGATGTAAGCTTGATAATCTTCACCATCATGGATCGTTTTCCTAAGTGAGCTCATTTCATTCCACTACCCAAGCTTACGTGCCAAATAAATGGCTGAGCTCCTGGTCAACCACGTCTACCTGTTTTGGACAGGGCCCCCAGTTCTCTGCCTAGTTCTGGAAGGCTTTTTGCAACCTCATTGGCGCCATCCCCAGTCTCTCAACGGCCAAATCTAATGAATGAATCAGAACTTTGAGAAATCCCTAAGGTGCATGGCCTCTCAGGACCTATCCTCCTGGAGCCACTTCCTCCCCTGGGATGAGTATGAATACAACTTGCTTCCTATTTCTTCCACAGCCATGTCTCCCTTTCACTGCTGCCTGGGTTATCAACCACCCCTGCCCAGAAAGAGGAGGTAGCAGTCCCCTCAGCCCTAACCTTCGTCCGACGCTGCAAAAGGACATAGCAGCGGGCCCGCAATCAGCGTATACGCAGTGTAGGCACCTTCAGGCATCAGGCTAACCGTCACCAGTCGTCAGCTCCCAGGTATTGCATTGGCCAAAGGGTCATGCTATCCCCATGTGACCTTCCTCTCAAAACCACTTCAAAGAAGCTCTCTCTAAAGTTCGTCGGTCCCTTCACAATCAAACCCATTATTAACCCATGCTCTGTGCGACTTTCAGGACCACCATGCGCCGAAACAACCCCATTTTCTACATCTCCCAGATTCGCTGTCCACTATCTACCTGACCTCATACAGTACCACAAATTTTTTTGTGGGACGAAAACATTATATAGATATTATTTTGACTATAACAAATACAAATACTTTTTTTAAGTCATAGTACTTCACTAAATATTAACCAAAGTAATTTTTTTAAAACAAGTTTCAAAACGTCTCAGGTTACTTTGTTATAACCCTGTTCCCTGAAAAAGCAGGAACGAGAGGATGCGTGAAAATGCTATGGGAACATCTCTTTGTTCAAATGGTTGTGAAGCATGTGTGTATCAAACAGGACAAATTTTGGCTTATTTTGGTCAGGTGATGTCATCTGATGAGGTACACCTACAGGTTATGAAAAGGAGTGAACTGGAAACATCCTCAGGTAAATTTTTTGTCTGAAAGGACGTCCAGCCATGCCTACAATGCGGTATTGGAGCACAGCATCTCGTTCCCGCTTTTTCAGGGAACAGGCTTACAACAAAGTAACCCGAGACGTTCCCTTTCAAAAGCTACACTCGATGCTGCGTCGAACGAGAATGCCAACGCCGCCGCACTGCAAGTGTTCAAGTTCAAGTTCAAGTACAAGTAGGCTTTTATTGTCATTCCAACCATACACAGTTAGTACACAGTGAAACGAAACAACGTTCCTCCAGGACCAGGGTGCTACATACATGTAACAACATAAATGTACAACATAAATTTTACATTTTTAAGTTACTCTAAAAGAAGAACTATCAATATCTATACAAAAATACAAAAATAGACAAAGTGCACGTGCAAATGTGCAAACAAAGTGGTACATGACAGACACAACAATGTAAGACATAACAGTACTTTTTGATGAAGGATGAATTGAGGTAGTGGGAAGAGCAGCAGTAAACAGTTTACAATTTTGACAGAAGTATTGTGTGCAAATAGCAATAAATAGCAATTAAATATTTTGCCAAAAATTGCAAGGAGCAGCACAGGTATGTAGGTATGAGCAGATTGGGATGGGTGCGCATCAGTGTGATTGTGCATGTGTGTTTATCAGTTCAGTCCAGATGTTATTTAGTTCGTCTGAGTGATTTGTGTGTGTGTGTGTGTGTGTGTGTGTGTGTGTGTGTGTGTGTGTGTGTGTGTGTGTGTGTGTATCAGGTATCAGTCCAGTCCCTTTGTGTTTAGGAGATGGATGGCTTGTGGATAAAAACTGTTTCTCAGTCTGGATGTGAGTGCCTGAATGCTTCGGTACCTTTTTCCAGATGGCAGGAGGGTGAAGAGTGAGTGTGAGGGGTGTGTTCGGTCAGCCACAATGCTGGTGGCTTTGCGGATGCAGCGTGTGGTGTAAAGGTCTTCGATAGAAGGGAGAGAGACCCCGATGATCTTCTCAGCTGTCCTCACTATCCGCTGTAGGGTCTTGCGGTCTGACATGGTACAATTACCAAACCAGACAGTGATGCAGCTGCTCAGGATGCTCTCGATGGTTCCTCTATAGAAGGTGGTGAGGATCGGTGGTGGAAGCTGTGTCTTCCTAAGCCTTCTCAGGAAGAAAGGACGTTGTTGGGCTTTCTTATGCAGAGAGCTGGTGTTGAGGGACCAGGTGAGGTTCTCCTCCAGGTGGACGCCCAGGAATTTTGTGCTCTTGACAATCTCCACAGAAGAGCCGTCGATGCTGAGCGGAGAGTGTTCGCTCCGAGTCCTCCTAAAGTCAACAACCATCTCTTTTGTCTTTTCGACGTTCAGAGCCAGGTTGTTGTCTTTACACCAGTCCGTTAGCCTCTGCACTTCCTCTCTGTACGCCGACTCGTCGTTCTTGCTGATGAGACCCACCACGGTCGTGTCATCAGCGAACTTGATGATATCATTGGAGCTGTGTGTCGTTACACAATCATGAGTCAGCAGTGTGAACAGCAGGGGTCTGAGCACGCAGCCCTGGGGGGCCCCAGTACTCAGTGTGGTGGTGCTGGAGGTGTAGCTCCCGATCCGCACTGCTTGAGGTCTTTCGGTCAGGAAGTCCAGGAACCAGTTGCAGAGGGAGGTGTTCAGGGCCAACAAGCTCAGCTTCCCGATCAGGTGTTGGGGGATGATTGTATTGAATGCTGAACTGAAGTCTATGTACAGCATTCTGGCGTAAGTGTCTTTCTTCTCAAGATGTGAAAAACGCTACGACACGACATAAACAATGTAGCACCATTTTGGCTCCGGAGTGGTCGCTGCGTGCTACTGCCGCGCCGCCATCTTGGCTCCACAAGGAGGACAATTGTCTGGCACACCAAGTTTTTGCCAGAGCAATTGATGAGGCAATCCCCCTGGTCGAATGAGCCCTGATTCCTAGAGGCAAAGTGTGACCACCCGCCTCGTAGGCTAGGGCAACAGCATCTCTCACCCAATGTGACGGCGTTTATGTAGTGGCGGCCACCCACTGGTTGGATATGAGAAACAATAATTTTGGCTGTCAACATTTTGATGTTCAGCCCACGAAAATGAAAAAATCGGAAGCAACCCCCCATCTCTCTTGGAAACCAGGAAATACTGACTTTAGTAGTCTTTTCTCCTTAAAGAAGGCGAGCGGCGCGTGACGCACCTAGTGAGGAGATCACCATACTCACACTCCCGAGGAGAGCGTTCTCTTTCCCCCAAACACTCAAAACAGAAAGTGTGGAGATCGCCATCCGAGAGAAATCTCTCACAAGGAGGCACGCATCTCCTCTCAAACTCTACCATATTAGTGAGTAATCTAACAATTTCTTTCTTTCTTTTTTTTCTTTTCTTCTTTTTTTGTTTTGCGCACACACGCAAACACAATGCGGTCCTTGAAGACAAGAAGACCTGAGGATGTTTCCGGTTCACTCCTATTTATACTCATCAGATGACGTCACCTGACCGAGGTTATATAAGCCAAAATTTGGCATCTTTGATACACACATGCTTCACAACCGGTTGAACAAAGAGATGTTCCCATAGCATTTTCACGCAGCATCGAGCATCGCTTTCGAAAGGGAACTGTTTTTTAAACTGTGTCACAAAATAATAACATTTGTTTTTCCTGTTACAACCGACCTGTATGATTTATTTATTGAAGACATAAGCAAGAATGTAAGGAGGGAAAGCTTATCTATATTACAAATATAATACTTGACCCACACACTCTATGAACATATTTACAATTTTAAAGTAGCCCTGCTGTCATTTCTAGGACACCCCACGTCCACTGATTTTTCTCAGGAACACCCTTAGCCAGTTTGACCGTGTACACTTGCATGTTCCAGACATGACATGTCACCGCACCACATGCTGCTCATATCTTTATACCATACTTAGATGGTTTGTTTGGCATATACTGCTTAAATGTGCAGGTCCCCTAAAACCTATGAGATTCTCATCAGCAGTGATGTCAAGACCTGGTTTGTAAATGAGTGGCAGGAGCTCCACCCACTTCTACCAAACTTCCCCACTTGCTTCGTTGACTTCGGGCTTCTTGTGTGGTGGTCATCAAAGTGAATCAGACATGACAGGGTATGGAAGGTCAGAAAAGACGTTGCTGGGTGAAAAATTGCCTGACCACTGATATGTTCCTCATCAGTGTCTTCCTACTCTGGTAATACTCTGTTTCATCCTCAACCTCTGACTCTTCCTCCTCTAAACCCTCCTCTCTGTCAATCTGGCCTCTCTCCTCCTGATCACTTTCATTGTCAAATATAATTCCAAGCTTCACACGTTGTAAATCTATTGGCCATCATCCAATATAGTTTTTCAACAGGTGTGGTAAACATGATGTTGTCGATAGTTTACCGTTTGGAAGCCACCATGACCAGGAACACAATGAGAGCATCAAAGTTCCACAATTTTTTATAAAAATAAATAAATAAATAAATTTCTAATTCATTTTATTTGTTTAAATGCCATGTGTGAACAAAGTTATTGAACCTCATGCGAAAATCTGCTGCACTTTTTTAGAGAGGAAACTTGTAAATCAGTCAGATTTGACCAGAACACAGCATGAGGGTTATTTTAAGTGTAGGAACAATATACATAAATGCAACATTCATACTAACTAAAATACAAATAAGGATGAAGAACGTTCAGTACTTCTTCAATACATGGGTTAATCACTCTCCAATTAAATAAATAAATAAATAAATAAATAAATAAATACCTTCCCAACAGTGTTTGACTGATGGTACATAGTTAGTAACCTAGTAACCCTGTAAGGATCTATCCAATTATGGATAAGAGCATCTGCCAAATGCCTAAATATAATTGTAAGCAATAGATACCAATATTGCACATGTAATGACCAGAAGCTATAAAAAACAATCATGGATTTGAATCAAAGTGAAAAAGAAAATCTAACTAAATTTACACTGCAAAAAAAGCTAAATAAATATCCTAAATCCAGTCATATTCATGTATAATTTCTTAATATAAGAATACAGACAATTTTCTATATTGGCAGATTTAATTAAATGAAATTAATTTTATTTGCATAGTGCTTTGAACCATGGACATTGTTTAAATGTAAAATGTAGTTTACAAAATTCAGGGAATGGATACATTTTTGCACTGCAAAATCTTGAACCTAGTCAAATGTATCTTACATTATTATCCTACATACTTATGAGACAAATATACATTTTCACAAAGTGTTTTTAGACCTTTTTGTCAGATATTACTATAGTATACTGAAGTATAATTACAAGTCTTTCAAGAGTCAAAGGCTTTTATTGACAATTACGTAAAGTTTATTCAAAGAGAGTATATTTTCATTTTTAACTTTGTTATGTAAAGCTGCCATTGACAGAATGGCAATTGTTAAAAGTGCTATACAAATAAAATTTTATTGAATTTTTCAAGATCTCGGCAATTCTTCCTGGCATGCTGTCAATAAAATTCTGGGGCACATGCTAACTAATGGCATCCCCTTTTTTGCATAATTAAAGCTTGAAGTTTGTCAGAAATGGTGGGTTTTTTGTTTCTCCACCTGCCTCTGGAGGATTGACCACAAGTTGTTGAGGTCTTGGAGGTTTCCCAACCCTGGATCCAAAATTTCCATGTTTTGTTCCCTGAACCACACTTGGTTATCACTTTTGCCTCATGGAAAGGTGTTCCATCATGTTGGGAAACGTATTGTTCATCACCAACTGTTATTGTATGGTTGGGAGATGTCGCTCATGGAAGATGTTTTTGTAGCATTCTTTATTCATGGCTGTGTTCTTGGGCAAAATTGTGAATCTTGGCTAAGAGGCAAACTAAATGCAACATGAATGGTCTCAACATGGCATAACACAGGACTTTATACATTTCATGGAGGGCAGGAAAGAAACCATTCCTCTCCCAATATTCGGATAAAGGTACGTACTGTAGATTGGACTACTGAGCACTGGGGTAAAGTAATTTTCTCTGATGAATTCTCTTTCCGATTGTTTCGAGGATCCAGAAAAAAAGCTTGTTTGTGGAAGAACTAAAACTAAAGCTTATTTCGCAACATATTTTACTCAATATTTAAGCAGAAATTTCTTGTTCAATTGGCAGAAAATTTACAGTTAAAAGCAAATACATTTTGATACATTTTAAATATATTTAAATTTACATCCAGAATTCTTATTCCTCTAAAGTTGCTTTGTGACGATGTGCATTGCAATATGCAAATGCTAGACAAACTAAATTTGCCAATAAAACAATTAGACAACAGTTAGACAGTAAAATAAACAGTAAAATATGTCTACAAATAGGGTTAAAACTCTTTGTTTTTTTTTATATCTCAAAAGATGAAATAAATTTGACTAAAATCCAGATATTTTCACTTACGCAGAATCCAGCCTACTCTCAAATACTAAGCAGGTATTATTAAACCTTCTGTTGTCATTAAAACACAAAGTGTTGATGCTTTAGATTACATTAAATCTGAATTTTTGTTTTACTTATTACAAAGGGAAGCAGATCCTCTAAGCTTAAAAAGGTAATCATATGCAAAGTATGTGGTCAATAGCAGATACACATTTT
Organism: Clarias magur; assembly: GCA_013621035.1. Classification (NCBI taxonomy): domain Eukaryota; kingdom Metazoa; phylum Chordata; class Actinopteri; order Siluriformes; family Clariidae; genus Clarias; species Clarias magur. Next base: position 80,863 of record QNUK01001201.1, read on the forward strand.
AACTGACATTTTTATTACCATTTGAATTTGAAAACAGTCTAGATATTTTATGTTTAATATTTGTATATGTAGGGTGCCAATCACCTAAGGCACATTTTAAATATTTGTATCTTTAGGGAGCCAATCACCTAATGCACATAAATATGACATTTTTCATTAGTATTTAAATTTCAATAAAGTCTAGAATGTGCATCCATACTACTGTATGTGCCTTAGGTGATTGGCACCCTAAATATACAAATATTTGAACGAATGCTTATATGAACACTAATAACGAACGCAAACAAAAACACACCCGATAGGAAAGGGAAGGAAAAGAACACTAATCCAAAAATAAACACCACAACTGTCTTAGTGGAGCTAATCTGTAATTCATGCACTGAATGCAGTCTAAAATTTCTTCCTATCTTGGAAACTGCGTTAGCAGTGTTCATATCGCATACAACAATAAAATATTAGGTAATTATTTTGCGCATATTAAGAGTTGATATTAACTTTAACTGGCTAGTAAAAAAAAAAAAAAAAAAAGGAAATTCAGTAATGAATAAATGCAACTTTAATAAATGCCGTGTTTGTCTTTAGAGCAGCTTAGAGCGCCGAGGGGGAAAGAAATCACATTTAAATGAATCCTAAATGCAGAATTAGACTATTCATCACAGAGAACAGAGCTGCTATCTCGCCTAGCAGCTGGGAGCTTCGTTTGGCTTCGTAGAAAAAGATAAGCTCATCTAAAAATAGCAAAATTTGAAAATAAATAAATAAGGAAGCAAACGACAACTCATTAGAGCTTGTTTCATTTTCTCTCCACTGGAGATTCAGGGTTTGTGCTCATTACACCAGCGCTTATGACTTTATGCTCTCCGCTCCGTCCCAGGGTTCTTACGCAACATCAGCTATTTTTGAAGGTTGAACAGTTCTACAATTAATGAATAGTTAGTGTTTTTTCATACAACATAGACCATTTTAATGCTCCATCCCAAACATTATAATTCATACTATAATTTTTTTCAGTACAGTAGTTAATGTTCTTACCAGTACTATGATTATCTATGGCTTCATTATGTTCTTCCCAAAATGTTAATGATCACAAACGGTAGAAATTTCATGTTACTGCTAGACTATTAGTAACTTTTTCCAAATAATAACAAGGAAAAAAGACTTTATGGCTAGTTAGTGTTTTTCCTGAGAGGAGTGTTCAAGTCAAATCAGGACTAAAATTCTCTTAGATCAAGGCATAAAACTGATTGACATTTACGGAAGACTGTTAGGTTAGCGCATAAAACTGATTGACATTTACGGAAGACTGTTAGGTTAGCACAGTGGTGAGACTAAGCCGCAGAAAAACATTTGAATAGTGAAAACATTTAACACTGTTCTGTTGTTCTGCACTATCAAATGTCCCTGTTTGACCTGAACACCCCTCATAGAACGCTAACTACTTTAAGCAATGTTTTTTTTTTTTTTTTTTTTTTTTCATAACTTCATATCTACTGTATAATTACACTAAATATTTAGTTCCATTTTCTAGAATTATTTCATCTAAAACTCAATCTAAAACACTCCTAGTTAGCGTTCTCACAAGAACATACAGCATGTAATGTAAGGGCATTTCCCAAATACCAGTCAGTGGCCATTTGGTGTGTTTGATCCAAACATGTAATTACCACAAACAGAAAGAAGGAACAGTAATTTAAGTCATAAGTAAATGAGGCTAATGATAAAAACATGTCATGTTCACAATGCTTAGTGGGAGGCTATAAGCTTCCATTACTTGATTAGCCTTGTAGCTGGTTTTTGTGTCTAATCCTGTCCCTGACAGCTAATTAGTACAGAATACGAGTCGAACACGAAAGCTTCCTCATTATTCAGGGGACTCATTACTTGGAGATGATTATGGCTGGCAGGAGCGATGTGGCTAACGGAGTGTTCCTCGATGGATATTATCTCACAAATGTTTAATAAATAGAATGACACTTACAGCATGTAGACTTTAATCAAATTAACGGTGCGTTCTGTACTCAACCACACAAATGAGCTTCATGCTTACCATCAAATTCACTAATCATATTTATGTTTAAAATGTATAGCCTGATGTTAATAATTATAATGTTAGACTTATAATGTTAAAAAAAAAAAAGTGTGAATAAACTTCCGAGAAAATGTTTTTGGTCTTGCCAAGAAAGGAAAAAAAAAATAAAAATCTCACATCATGTACAGTAGATGGTGTTCATACAAGAACATGCAGTGTTAAGATTTCATCCAAAACATAAGATCTCACATATCTTCCTTATCATGTATACAATCACTGAATAAATGATCCGGTGTTTTATCTCACAAAAAGCTGCAGAGTTTACATTATGGAAAAGTTCATATTTAAGTGTTTCTTCCATCCTAGCTTTTGGGGAAATTTGGAGTTTAAGATGTGAAAAGTTTAAAATTTTCAGTTTTGTACAATTTGATTTATGCCTTTCATCCATCAACCAAGAGTTGGCAGGAAAATTATTTTAGGTGCCTATGGTCCCAGAAATCTTGACATCAAATGCTTAGGAAAGTCAGAAATACTTTAAGATGTTCTATAAAGAATCTCATAACATTATGATAATAGAGATACACGGGTTGGACAATGGAACTGAAACACTGGCCAATTTAGTGTTGGAGGTTTCATGGCTAAATTTGACCAGCCTGGTGGCCAATCTTCATTGATCGCATATTCCACCAGTAAGAGCAGAGTGTGAAGGATTAATTAGCAGAGTAATAGCATAGTTTTGCTTAAAATAGTGCAATGCACAAAACATTACAGTATGTGTGACATGTCAGAGTTGAAAAGAGGACAAATTGTTTGTGCGCGTCTTGCTGGCGCATCTGTGACCAAGACAGCAAGTCTTTATGATGTATCAAGAGCCACAGTATCCAGGGTAATGTCAAATTACCACCAAGAAGGACGGACCAAATCAAATCAAATCAAATTCAAATTTTATTCGTCACATACACAGTCATACACAGTACGATATGCAGTAAAATGCTTAGGCGACTGCCCGTGACCTTAGAATAAAAAACTATTTAAGGCTATTTAGACTAGAGAATGTAAGAATAGATTTAACTAAGAATAAAATAATAAAATATATGTACAATAAAAATATAAGAAAATAAAAATATAAAAAAATATAAGAATAAGAAAATAAGAAAACCTGGGTGAAGAAATATAATAAAGCCTAGGTGAACCTAGGTGTACAGTATGGAAAATATGGAATATAAATAGAGATGTCCAGGGGGTGTGCAAGTAAGCTATAAAGTGTTTTGTACTTAAAGTGACTTGTGCTATAGAATAAATAGTGATGTGGTGTGAAGGGTGTGCAATTATTGTCCCAAGAGTCCAGAGATAGTGCAAGAAGCATGAGTCTGGGTGTGTAAAGTGGGTCAGTCAGTAATGTTTGGTGAGCTGGTTGAGAGACCGTATCGCCTGCGGGTAGAAGCTCCTCCTCAGTCTCTCTGTATTGGTCTTCAGGGTGCGAAATCGCTTTCCTGACCTCAACAGAGAGAACAGTCCATTACTGGGTTGGCTGAGGTCCTTCACGATCTTCCTGGCCTTGGTCCAGCACCGCTTGCTGTAGATCGAGTGCAGGTCAGGGAGCTCAGTGTGGATGATGCGCTCAGCTGATCTCACAACCCTCTGTAGAGCTCGTCTGTCCTGCATCGTGCTGTTCCCGAACCAGGTAGTGATGTTTCCCGTCAGGATGCCCTCTATGGTGCAGGAGTAAAAGTTCCTGAGTACCTCGGAGGGCAGTCTAAAGTCTCTCAAGCGCCTGAGGTGGTAGAGACGCTGTCGGGCCTTCTTCACCACTGTGTTGATGTGACAGGACCATGACAGGTCCTGCTTGATGTGGACACCGAGGTACCTGAAACTGTCTACTGACAGGGGTCTGATAGTTCCTTTCCTGCTTTGTGCTAAAGTCTACTACCAACTCCTTCGTCTTGCTGACGTTTAGAAGGAGATTGTTCCTCTGGCACCAGTGCTCCAGATTCCCAATCTCCTCCAGGTAGGCCGTCTCATCATTGTCAGTGATCAGGCCCACCACGACGGTGTCATCAGCAAACTTGATGATGGTGGTGGAGTTAGTAGAGGCTACGCAGTCGTGTGTGTACAGAGAGTACAGTAGAGGGCTCAGAACACAACCCTGTGGTGCTCCAGTGCTGAGAGTGATGGAGGCAGAGACATGACCGCCCATCCTTACTGCCTGTGGTCTGTCAGTTAGGAAGTTGGAGATCCACTGACACAAAGATGAGCTCAAATTCAGAGTCCCAGGTGCTCCAGCTTGGTGGTGAGTGTGGAGGGAATTATGGTATTAAATGCTGAGTTGTAGTCGATGAAGAGCATTTTAACATAATTCCCCCTCCTATTGTCCAGGTGTGTGAGAGATGTATGAAGAAGATGAGCGATAGCATCATCTGTGGAGCGGTTTGAACGGTACGCGAACTGAAGTGGATCCAGTGTGTCAGGTAGTGAAGAGATGATGAAGTCTCTGACCAGCCGTTCAAAGCACTTCATCACCACTGATGTGAGGGCTACAGGTCGATAGTCGTTGAGGGAAGCAGGATGGGGTTTCTTCGGAACAGGGACAATGATGGACTCTTTGAAGCATGTAAGGATCACCGACTGAGATAAGGAGAGGTTGAATATCTCTGTGAACACAGGTGCAAGCTGGTCTGCGCAGACTCTCAGGGCTTGACCTGAGATGCCGTCTGGTCCTGCTGCTTTCCTGGTGTTTACTCTCCTGAAGGCTCTCCTCACGTCATGCTCGGAGATGATGAATGCGTTTCCGGTACTGGCAATGACTTCCTGTCTGCAGCCGTTATCACCGCTAGCATTAGCATCGCTAGCGTCTTTAGCTGCAGCCTCGAAGCGAGCATAAAAGGTGTTCAGCTCATCCGCCAGAGTCATGTCCACGTTCGTCATACCGGATGTTGGTGCTTTATAGTCTGTTATTGTCCTTAGTCCCTGCCTGCCACAGGCTCCTAGAGTCACTCTGTTGGAGTTGTGACTCTAGTTTCCTCCCATAGCGCTGCTTCGCTTCTTTCACCGCCTTCCAGACGTTATAAGATGCAGCCTTGTACTGGTCCATGTCCCCCGATGCAAGTCCCGCGTTGTAGGCAGCGGCGCGAGATCTCCGAGCGTCGCGGATGGTTTTATCCACCCACGGCTTCTGATTGGGAAACGTTCTGATGGTCGTTTTCTGTACGGTATCATCCGCTAGTTTCCCGACGAATCCCACAACCGCTTCTGTAAACATGCTGACGTCATCGGAGCTGTTCCGGAACATGTCCCAGGCTGCGTCATCAAGTGCATCCTGTAGCGCAGCCACCGATTGGTCCGTCCAGCGCGCGACCTCCCTCTGAACCGGAACTTCCTGTTTGAACCTTTGTTTGTATTTTGGCATAAGGAATATGGCGGCATGGTCGGATTTACCAAACGATGGGTGAGATTGTGCCTTGTAGCAGTCCTTAACTGATGTGTAACAGTGGTCCAGTGTCCTTTCGCCCCTGGTCGGGCATGGGATGTGCTGATAAAAGTTTGTCACTGCGCGTTTAAGGTTGGCATTGTTGTGTTCCGGTGTTGTGTTTGGTGTTGTGTGAGAGCCTCATGCAGCTCGCATAAGGCAGTGTCCATGTCCGCTTGTGGTGTAATACAAACGGCGCTGATTATGACCGATGTAAACTCCCGAGGAAGATAAAAAGGATGACACTTGATGGACAGAAGTTCCAGGTTGGGTGTGCAGGAGCGTGCGAGAGGAACAACGCTTGCACTGTTGCACCAGCTGCTGTTCACCATTAAACACACGCTGCCTCCCCTGGTCTTCCCCGAGTCCCTTGTCCTGTCCATGCGGTGAACCGAGAAGAACTCGGCCGGCTGGATGGCGTGGTCCGGCACCGCTGGGTTCAGCCATGTCTCAGTGAAGCAGAGAAGATTGCAGTCCCGAATGTCTCTCTGGAACTTTACCCTGGCCCTGAGGTCATCGAGCTTGTTCTCCAGTGACTGGACATTGGCGAGCAGGATACTAGGCAGAGGTGTGCGGTGTGCACGGGCTCTCAGCCTGTTCCTGACGCCGGCTCATTTCCCTTGGGGCCGCCGCTTCACATCGCGTCCTTTGTTTTCCCTCAGGATCTCACTCGGCCAGCTCGGATCCAGAGTTAAAAACATTGAATTGTGAGTACATTGTAAACCAATAGAAATAAGAGTATCTCTATCGTACCTAATGCACTTAATTGTGATAAATTACCCGGTTTAATGTTGTCGAAAATTAACTTAAAAAGCAAAAACAAGTTAAAGTAGGTCGGAGCAGTCGCGACGGCAGCCGACCTCACCGGCGCCATCTTGTAACACATCCATAAATGTAAATGTGTACCTCAAGTCTCCTGTTTCCATCAAAACTGTTCGTCAGGAGCTCCACAGGAATGTACATGGAATGTCAATGTACATGGGCGGGCTGCTATAGCCAATGCCAAATGTCATTTTCAGTGGTGCCAGCACTGAAAATCTTGGGCTGTGGACAATGTGAAACATGAACTGTTCTCTGAGGAGTACACCTTCACAGTCTTCCCTACATATGGGAGAGTTACGGTGTGGAGAAGCCCCAAAGAAGCGAACCACCCAGACTTTTGCATGCTCAGAGTGAAGCATGGGGGTGCATCAGTGATGGTTTGGGCCGCAATATCATGGCGTTCCCTATGGCCCAATACTTGTGCTAGATGGGCACGTCACTGCCAAGGACTACCGAACCATTCTTGAGGACCATGTGCACCCAGTGGTTCAAACAACGTATCCTGAAGACGGAACCATGTATCAGGATGATGATGCACTGATACACACAGAAAGACTGGTGACAGAGTGGTTTGATGAACATGAAAGTGAAGTTGAACATCTCCCATGGCCTGCACACTCACCATATATATATATATATAATATTATATTATACATCTATATATATATTATTGATAATTTAAATAAATATTATATGTGGTAAATATTATTGAACCACTTTGGGGTATCTTTAGAGGAGCAAGTCAGGAAATGTTTTCCTCCACCAGCATCACATAGTTACCTGGCCAGTATTCTGCAAGAAGAATGGCTTAAAATCCTTCTGGCCACAGTGCAGAACTTGTATCTGTCATTCCCAAGAAAATGTTATGCTGTATTGGGTGCAAAAGGAGGCCCTACACCACACTAATGAATTATTGTGTTCTAAAACCAGGCGTTTCAGGTCATGTCCACACGTAGCCGGGTATTTTTAAAAAGAGATTTTTTCTTCTTCATTTTTAAAAATAATTCTGTCCACATGACCTAGGGTTTAAAAATATCTTTGTCCACATGAAAACACAAAATTCCCTGTTAAGCGCTGTTAGGAGCCTCCTTAATCGACAGGGGGGCCAAGCAGAAGCCTAGACAAAACGTCATTACCTGTTGCGCTTTGTAGAAGTCTGACTGGGGTCTCATCCGAAACCCCCTTCGCTGTCTGCGGGGTCTTTGTCGTCAGAGTTTTGTACAGTATGTAGCAGCAGTGAGCTTAGTAGTACATTCAGGCAGCTCTGTTCATTAACGCAATGTGTGAGTAACTGCACGTATATGTACACGCATGTAAAAAGTCCAGTACGCAACGTTAACACAGTCACTAGTTATTGTCCGTTATTGCACAAAATATCCTTCATAAACAAAGCTGACTATAAATCAAGGAGACGAGCACACAGACAATTACATCATTGGCACAAGGTGACGTTACAACAAGCCGAAATCTCCATTTCCCCTGTCCAAACAGCACCACTGAAAATTGAGTTTTGGAAAATCTTCACTTTGGCCGGAGTTTTCCAAAAGCTCCGTTTTCAACAACCAAAACAATCAGATGAGATGAGGCGCAAAGCTTGCATAGGAATGTTGCAGAGTTTGTATTTCATGACTGAGGTCAGACGCTGAGTGAGGGGAAGTGTGGTGTACTGTATATAAAGTGTGGTGTTAATGTGATCCAGGTGTGTGCTCAGAATTCGGGTGATTGGGAACGGAGATTGAGGGGGCAGTCTGGTGTTTCCATGACATTAGCAAACAAAAGTTATTGTCATTTATACCAGTACAGTGTAGCCAAAATGGGATGAAAATAAACCATGGAGGTGGTCGAAAGTCCTCTAAATCATGTAAGCTTCTCTTTATATTTCCAATTATTTCATTGTAGAATATCAGCTCCTCAGTTGCAGGGGTTGAATCCCAAATAGCATTAAATGTAAAGTTAGTATGCCATATATATATATATATATTGTATTGTATATATTAACTGAAATCAGTCAAAGGCATTACATTTGAAAGGGGAACGGGTTTTCACTTTTCATACTTCTCAGTACAAATTAATTATGCAAAATGTCCACTGAAGTCCAAAAAAAACCACTTTAAAGTGTACACTTTAATGACAGCTTCTACAGTGCATTTCCCCTTAAATCCTGGCCTTCTCTACATGTACTGTAATGCAAATCTAAGTGCAAGGATGAGCAGATGAGTGATAATCATCAACGTATGCTCATTAATAAGCACCTGTGTGTGGAATTAAACACTAAGTGAAATAGGAGTTTGGGGGAACTCCTATCATTCTGTTACAGCCTACGCATCTCATGCCTTAGGCCTGCTAATATGCTGTGTCATTGCCACCAACAGGCAGTACAGCTATGCTTTCATATCAAACAAATTAGTATTCTTGTTTTTAGCATCATACCAACACTCCTCTTAAAAATCTTCTTCCCATGTAGTCCACTTTGGCTCCAACAACGACGGATGGTGCGATCTGACACTGATGTTCCTTGAGCATGAAGTTGACCTTGGATCTCTTTAGAAGTCTTTCTGGGCTCTTTTGTTACCATTGGGATTATCCGTCTCTTTGATTTGTCATGAATTTTCCTCGTGCGGCCACGTCCAGGGAGGTTGGCTACAGTCCCATGGATCTTAAATTTCTGAATAATATGTGCAACTGTAGTCACAGGAACATCTAGCTGCTTGGAAATGGTCTTATAGCTTTACCTTTAACATGCTTGTCTATAATTTTCTTTCGAATCTCCTGAGACAACTCTTTCCTTCGCTTCCTCTGGTCCATGTTGAGTGTGGTACATACCATGTCACCAAACAACACAGTGACTACCTGGAGCCCTATATAGGCCCACTGACTGATTACAAGATTGTAGACACCTGTGATGCTAATTAGTGGACACACCTTGAATTAACATGTCCCTTTGGTCACATTATTTTCAGTATTTTCTAGGGGTACCATCATTTTTGTCCAGGCCTGTTCCATGAAGTTCTTTTTTTAAATAATTCTGTTGAAGCATGGTTGAAAAGCAATGTCTGACTTTCATTGGTTAACATTCATAGAATTCTTATTTATTATTACTTTTGTCAGATTAAAGTTATTTCTGTGACCATTGTGAATTTTTCTTTCATTGACCGAAGGGTACCAACAATTTTGTCCACGTGTGTATCTATGGTACTGTAGTACTGATACTTGCTTTTTTTTTTAATAGACTAGCTTAATCTGTTTTATTCAGTGTAGTATTAGAGCAATAACCATTTTTTTAAACAAATGTTGTGGGTTTTGCCCCATAGCGAAATTTTGTTGCTCATTATGAGCTTTTGTTGCTCATTATGAGCTTATTCATGTCTCATGAGACTGAATTGTGCTGTCTCATTACAAACTCGACTTTGTCTTTTCTATTTCTCCTAAACCCCACTTAGGAGAAACAATTTAAGAACACACATAAGCTGCGTACATTTCAGCCAAGTCTTTAGTGTAGATGGCACTGTTTGCCAGAGAACCCTAGCCCTTAATCCCCAAAGAATCGTTAGCCATTCTTTGCATTATGTTTTAATAAATATACTGTATATGAGTCAGGATTATGCAATATAGACTGACTTTTTTCAGCAGAATATATTCCTCAATTTAGAGAACTCAATTTTATTTAATTTTAACTAACTATACACATGTGACTAAGCAAAATTATTTTTAAAGGATCATATCAGAACATATCAGAAAACCCAAATCACAGTTTACAAGTACTGTATACTTGTAACTGCTTTGGTGAAACAAAAACTATATGAGTCACACACAAGACAAATATGAACTCTCTCTGAGATTTAAAGGTAATGAGCCATATTTGAGACACATTTGAGAAGATGCAGAAAATGGCCAAAATCTCATTCAAGCCTCAAAGATGACTCATTTCTGCATATGTGAGTCGCACACAAGACAAATCTGAACTATCTCTGAGATTTAAAGGTAATGAGCCATATTTGAGACACATTTGAGAAGATGCAGAAAATGGCCAAAATCTCATTCAAGTCTCAAAAATGACTCATTTCTTCATATGTGAGTCGCACACATTTGAACTATCTCTGAGATTTAAAGGTAATGAGCCACATTTGAGACACCCTTGAGATGATGAAGAAAACATCTAAATCTCATTCAAGTCCCAAAGATGGCTCATTTCTGTCTATGAGACAAAGAAGAGATTAACATGAGATCTCATCTTGGAGTTTCTTTGCTATGGGGTTAATTTTAGCTGGGTTTAGCAAGATTTCTAGATTTTTTTTTTAAAGTTGTCTTTTTTTTCAGCACTTCACAATTCTTAGTTTGTTTGTTACAGTATGTGTGATTGGTAAGCTTAGCTAATTAACTAGCTGACTATATAAAGTCATATATTAATGTCTGTATCTAACCATGTATTTTATCCTATTTAATTTTTTCAAAGTGAAATCTAAACCATACTGATATAAACTTGGGGACACCCATCTCATAACTTCGAGAAAAAAAAAAAGACAAATACACAATAAGCATTTAACTCCCATAGCAATTATGTGTATTCCTATATAACATCCTAAAGGAAATCTTTTAGAGAACACTATTTAGATGTACTCCAGGATTTGGGATGCAGCCCAGACTCCTCACTAGCACACAGTCAGAGCTTAAGCATTGTGAGTGGAGACAGCAGTTTCCTTCCCTAGTGTTTTCTAACAGCATGTGGACCTTCCGTCGTTATTTACCGATGCGGTGCAGTGCTCAGGTCGTGAGCTCATGCTGAGAGTGTGAAATCCCAGCATGCATCTCTCCAACTGAGTACCTGACAACTGCGATAGAGCGAGGGATCCATCAATTTCCAATACTTTCCTTTATCCATTTCCCTGCAGGCTGCTGGAGTCTCGTGGAGTTTCACTCTGTCATGAGATAACTGATAATTTACAGATACTGTGCTTTCTAATGTACACCGGTGATGAGTGGAAATGAATTATTGTTGGACCATTTTTGTTGTCTTGTTGTCTTGTAGTCTTGTAGTGATTTGTATCATGAGTATCATACTGAAAGTAAATAAAGTTGTGTAGAATATTGAGAAGATGTGTTCTGCAAGCATATAACGAAAGGGGGAAAGCAAAAGGGGTCACCAAAAAGTAAAAACAAAAAAGGGTCTTGGGCATTCAGATTCTAAAAAAAATAATAATAATACCAATAATAATAGTAAGAATAATAGTAAGAAGAAGATATAAATAAATGAATAAATACTACTATGATATATTTTTAATAATAATACTAATAAAAATAATAATAAGTAAATTTTAAATCAAAGCTTATTTGATAACAATTCAATCTAATTCTAAAATATAAACAAATATATAAAGATCTTGTCCTAAAAACACATCTGTCTTTTAGAAACCCAAACAACTGCAAAGCTAAAATGTGTAAAAAAATAAATAGATAAATAAATTCAATAAATAAATAAATTACATGAAAACAAAGGAATTACTGCACGCAAGAGTAGTCATGGATCCATCTTATATTGATTACCCCCCCCTCCCACACACACACACATTTTCTAAAATAATAAATAAATAAATAAATAAATAAATAAATAATAAAACTTTATTCTTAATTTAAGGTACAGTAGCCATTAGCTCTTCTATTGGATTGGACTTCACAGGCCAGCTCTCATTTCCATGTACAGTACATTAGTTAGCTTTGGCTGCCCATGAACCTGCCATGGTTCATTGGTTTTCCTTCCTTTGATCACATTCTTCTTACTTGTCGGACCTTTTTCTGAGTCTCTTGTTTGTATGTCCAAAGTATGCAGCACGGGAACATCCCACAAATGCTTGCAGTTTTGCAATTGCCCAGACCCAGTCTTAACCATGACAATTTTGCAGTTTGAAAGCAGAATAAATGAGCAATCATAAGATTTGAGTGATAAGGGCCAAATTGCAATGCCTTGTGTAATGGGTCAAACCAACTTATCAATTGCAGCCTTGTGGGACGGTTCTATTTGTGGTTTTGTACATACCAAATCCAAGGAAGAAAATCATATGCTGACTGGCCAAAGCCACTAATGCACAGGGGGAGCAAGGCTGAAGGCTGGCTCTTGTAGTTTGAACCAGAGCTAGTGTTATGGTTGTGATAGAAAGGTGTCAGAACACACAGTGCATCACTGTGATGGTGGAGAAATGGGGACGTAATCAATAATTAGGCAGGTGTGTATATATATATATATATGTGTGTGTGGGTATTTGTATTGTCAATTATTAGATGACAGAAAAAAAAAAACTTTCATATTCTTCAATTGCTTTGATCAAATCTCTTTCTCTGTGTGTGTGTGTGCGTGTGTGTGTGTGTGTGTGTGTGTGTGTTTGTGGAGGTTGGGTTATCTGACGCAACTTCATTTTTTAATCACACTTTCTAGCGTTAGCATGTAGAGCATGGTGAGTAATGGACCAAACTGACGCAGGAGACTGAGGCATCGTGGGCGAGAGTGATTCGTCCTGTTCTTGAACTCTGCATGGAGAGAGTCCAGCAGTTCCTCCTGTCCCTCTCCGGGAGAAACAGGTGGTCTGAATGCATAAATCTCTCCACCAGTCGAACGTCCGTGGCCTAGTAATCAATCACACACCCAGTGGAAAGAGAAATCACCACCTGTGTGCACTGGGAATACACTCTTTCACCTTCATACACACTTCCGAGGAGAGAAACACTAAAAGATTTATACAGCATGAGTGGGCACATAATAAAAAAACAAAACAAAACACAAAAAAAACACCTAAAATATTGTACTGAAAAAGTCGTGAAATTCTTTCCACACGGGAAACAAAATGTAAATATTTTGTTATGTATATGTCAAATCTATTTTCTGTTTGTCAACGAAACAAACACTCACAGATAGCATCATATATAGAGTATAATGTTGTGGTGAAATGGGAAAGAGGTTTTGAGGTTTGGTGCCAACAAAACCTTTGAGATAGATTCAAAATAATTCGAAATTAATAATTAATAATACAATAATCAATTAGTATTTCTTATGCATTTAAGGGTGCTCAGCGAAAAGTAAAACAGTAAAAGTAAAAAAGTCAAATAAAATTTAAAAAAAAAAGTAAAAGACACTCTACTTCTCTTACTCCTGATGTAGGTCACACTAAGTTCCTATGTTGGGGATCTTCTCACTTGAAGCTTAAATGAGGGAGGGGTAAAAAGAGGGGACGTAGATATAAGGGGGACAGCATAAAGCTTGGCTAGATAAGTACCACAATAGAAGGGAATGCTTGTCTTAATGGTCAATAGTCACAATGTGGTTGCTTCACAAGCCTGAGAAAGAACACAGAGAGTTTCTTCAGAGCATTCCTTGATGCAAACAAAATCTTCCTGGCTCTCATTCACACAATTTTTGCAGCAGTCACATTTACAATCAGTATAAAGAGAATTTCTACTATACTACAACAGTATTATGCCCTGTAACAACATGTATCTTGAATGGATGAGACATCTTGTCCAGCACATTACCAAGACCTTCAGCAGAGTTTTTGTGGTGACCAATTCATGTGTGAAAATAATTCCTCATGCTTGCAGAACCAGTGTTTTACATTAGGAATCCTGACATTATTGTAGTGAAATGTGGGAATACCTACAGAAAAACAAACAAAAAAAAAAAAACATCACATAACATGGTCATTGAATACATTCTGATCATCAGCTGACTTCATTTTATTGCCCTATAACATTGCTGAGTCTAGTCATGCCCAGCTGAATCAACCCCAGATCATAACGCAGTCTTCAGTGCCTGAGGTGGCCACTATACATGATAAGTGCATCGCTCCGTGTGCTTCCCTTTGTACACTGATGCACCCATCTCTCTGGGATAGGATCGAGCTGGACTCATCGGATCACATGGCCATTGTCCATCGCTCCAAAGTCCAATCATCATGCTCCTTAGCAGATCTGATTCGTCTCACTAATCCAACAAATGGTTTCTTATTCAATTCAATTCAATTCAATTTTATTTCTATAGCGCTTTTAACAATGGTCATTGTCTCAAAGCAGCTTCACAGAAATGAAAAGAAGACTTATGGAAATGTATATATGTGTAAGAAAAATGTGACTAGATAATGAGATTGTCCCTGATGAGCAAGCCAAGGGTGACGGCGACAGTGGCAAGGAAAAACTCCCTGAGATGGCAACAGGAAGAAACCTTGAGAGGAACCAGACTCAACAGGGAAGCCATCCTCATCTGGGTGATAACAGATAACAGAAATTGTATAACATCATGTGTGTTATGCAGATGAAAGTTCCATAAACAGAAGTTAATTTAAATTAACACAAAGTCCAGTTCAGCACAGGGATGAGTCAGCAGGTGCAGAGGGCAGATGGGGGTCTGGATCACTGGGAGCTCAGGAGCAGCATGTGTAGATCCAAACCAAAATGAAGAAGAATCCAGCTGGAGTTGGTCCTTCTCTGGATGCCTCTGGGTCAAAGCAGGGTCGGCCTCTGTCTACTGAAGCTGGCACGATCTCCAGATGCCTCGGGATGGGTGGAAAAATAAAGAGCAGGTGAAAAGAATTAGCGTGGTTGCCATTCAGGATAGATGTACTGGAGTATCAGGTAAAGAAATTAATTATGTGTACGCCAGATTAAAGAGATGCGTCTTGAGTCTACTTTGAAATTGGGAAACTGTGTCCACATAGATGTTTAGTCTCAATCCTGTGAGTTCTGGTCAGATTGTATGCATATGGAAATGCTCTTACATTTAATGTTAAATATAGCCCTGATTTTTGTTTGTTTGTTAACCTTAAGCAACTTCACCAATCATTTTAAGTGACCTCTGTACATGGGAAGTTAAGTTATTCACTGATGGTTTAGAACTATCCTTGCAGGTTTTAACTGAATTAAATTCAGCTTTATTTATATAGCACTTTTTCAAATAATAAATAAATAAATGAATGAATGAATGAATGAATGAATGAATGAATGAACATTAGATTAAAGATTTGAGAAAATCTGTATAAACCATAATGGTCTCCCGGTTCTTACACTTCCTCTATTGACTGCGGCGTTTGTTTTGCAACTTAGCTGCGTCACCTCGCTGACTGATTCACCATTTTCGACCCTCACTTCCGCTTTTTCTAACATGATCTTGCATTTAGTTTTTGCTTATCTAAAACCAAACAACAACCTTTTTGGCCATTTGTGCTTGGATTCACTTCAAAATACTCACACAAAATGTGATTTGATGCCAGAGTGAATGGATTAACCATTCTATCAACTACAGCAAACTTAACACCACAGGTAAATGGAGACTGTTTTTTTTTTTTTTTTTTTTTCTTTCCTTTCTACAATGGTTTTCTAAAGTGGTTATATTTGGTGTTGCATAGCGCTTCTTTTTTTTTTTTTTTAAGGTGAATTGTTCAACTGTCCAATGCAGTGTTAAACCGATCATTACACACGTGTCGGTTTTCATTCACAATCGTATCGGGAGACAGGAAACATTAACATGACTTTCCTTTAGGGCAGCTTTTCCTTGTCTCATGGCTCCACATATTCACCTAAACCAGGTAACAGTTCTGTATTCAGAGAGAATAAAAGAGTTTAAATGAATAATAATAATAAAAAAAGATTTTAAAGACGCATCTGCACCTTTTCAAAGGGAAAATCGATGAGGCTGGAACAGAAACCTGAATGCACTTTCAGAAAAAAGAATGACAGCCCTCCGAAAGCCTGAACAGAAACTTAAAGAGAGAAAAGGAAGGAAAGAAAGACACAGGGAAAATAAAAAAGAAAATAACAGACAAAAAGAACAAATATATATATATATA
>QNUK01001202.1:0-77500 GCA_013621035.1 Clarias magur
AAATTATTTCAGTAAGTGAACACAGGGTTCATAGCTCCTTCACAGTGCTTGTTAATTCTCCAGCTGAAATTCTCTTCAGATAACATTTTCTTTATAACTAAAACCCCATTCATTCCACTCTTTGTAAGTGATGTGTTGAAATAAGAACGTGAATAGCAGGTGTAGGTAGAAGCACAACGTGAGGCCTGTTGTGCCAGACAGGGTGACATGAAAAAATATGTCAAATGCAAACTTTGTGATTGGTCAGAAAAGTGTGCATGTTTAATGTTTGTGCAACAGTAATACCCCCAATTCTATTACAAATCTGGCCAGGTCAGGTAAGAATGCTCTGAGGTGTTTATATAATTCAGTTTAATTCTTATTGGCCTACCATTCCCAGTGTTAGTGGACTATTAGTATCCAACCAAACTGAAGGAAGCCATTTCAGACAGGGAAATTTGTCCTTAGACTGAGGACACTAACAGCTACCTAAAACAAGGAGTTGGCTAACAAAACAAGAGCTCCCCCTCTGGCTGAGTTGTGTAAAGCACTGAAGAGTTTCTAAAAACCAGACCTGAACTTTCCCTGATTAAAACTCTTCCTCAACTTACATATCCTAACCATTTAAATATATTTTTCCCTTACTCAAGTTTTCTCTATTATAAACTAATCACCAGTGTAGCATGAAATTTCTTTGACCAGTGGCACAGGAAGTACGTCTGAGTGTAAAGCAAAGAACTTAAAAGGCTCAAAAGGGAAAACAATCAAGTGACCTTTATTTTCTCTTATTACCAGCCATCGGCAGCCATCATCTACCAGCCATCTTAGGCCCATTACAGATGACCATGATGCCACATCAGCATTTACATAAAGTGTAAAAAAAAATAATCAAATAAAGTAATATACAAGTACTTCCGTGATAGATGATTAAAGTTAACAAATTGGATTGTATGCGTATAATACTTTGTTAAGATGACTTGAAATTTAAAATAAAATAACAGTTAAATTGAAAATTAAACAGTTAAATATGATCTAATTTGTAAAAAGGAACTTGCACTGATTCATTCAAATCATTGCACTGATTTGGTGAGATTAGCAGAAGGAATGTTTTTGGTTGGAAATTAACTCTAAATACAAAAAAAAGAAAAAGAAAAAAAAAGAAAATCAATTAAGCTTCAGTGGAAGTGATATCAATGGTAAGGTAAGCTCTTATATGACCTTTGAAATCTGAGATATTCTAAACAAGTGCGTTCGATTTTAATTGAAGATCTTAAAAGTTGATTAGAACAGTGTTGCTCTTCCTACCTTGATATGTGGATGGCCGTCTGTGAAGGTATAGAGGATCTCTGCTAGCAGTGCAATGTTAGAAACCTGTAAGACTCTGTGTATTTATAATCTGTAATCCACCCTCCCCTCCCCTCCCCTTCATCCGCCCACCTCTGCTACTGTCTAGTTTAAAAGGAGCTCATCATAAAATATCACATGACTGACTGTTTTGAGCTCGGAGAGAAATAACAGCATAAAGACGTAGGTAAACCATTGTATTTTAATTGGATTAAATTACATTAAATTGAATTTTCATTTTTAAGAAATAAAGTACTTGTGCTGTTTTTCTGAGCTGTATATCCTGAAATAACTTGAGCATTTTTATTCAAACTGGTAAAACCAGGAAAAATATTTTAAAATGACTATGAAAAAAAATTAAGAAACAAATATGAAAAGCAGAACACTGCAGTGTAACCCTGTGTAAGATGGGGCAAAAATAAAGTGAATTAGCATTTAAGGACAAACGGATTTTTTTTACTTTCTCTAGATCCATAGAGCACTGTCTAAAAAAAAGAACTGCAAGCGATATCACAATGGAGACACTGGAGGGATTTATTATAATTATTTCAGGCTATATTTTGTGTGTGTTTTTTCATATGTTGCTGTTATTTTCTGTTTCAGATTAAAATGGCCCAGCTTTATCCATTTGAGTAAGCTGAATAATAGTATTTACATACAAATGATCATCATAACAATAAACTGATTTTTAAAAGTAACTGCTGACAAAAAATCCAACAAAAATGTTGATAACATAATTTGATCAAGAACTTAAATTAAAACAATATTTTAGACTTTTTGTGGTGACATTGTGAATTTGTCTTTGTGCAGTGTTGTGCTGAAGAACACAGCTGAGGCTGTTATTGTTCCACTGAAAGACGGCGTCTCCTCCCTGAACAGAGTCTACGAGGCGCTCATTAAGGCAGATGTAGATCCTGTTACTGGTCAATGCTCCAACTACGACTACATCAGAGAGCAGATAGTGCAGGCTCATCAGCACCTGGAGCAGTCAGAACAGATGGCCAGCTCTGGGTTAAAAAGTCTGGATGAAAACTTAGAGAGACTCATACAAGACGAGGGGAAATTGGAACAAGAGATGAACGACACAAAGCAAACCTTAGACAACTTGAGAACAGAGCAGGCATCTAATGAAAAGTTACTCAGAGATTCTCAGGGAGCTCTGGAGCTGGCCAGGAGAAACCTAAACTCAACAATACGCACCCTTCAGGATCAGGAGAAAAGAAAGAAAGATGCTGAAATTGTCACAGGGGTTGGGGCAGGACTGTTAGCTATACCAATCATTGGATGGATTGTAGGTGAGAATTTCGGCATATACAGTAAAACCTTGGATTTTGACCTTAATTAGTTTCGGGAACATGCTTGTAATCCACAGCACTTAAAACCCAGTTGGTTTATATCAATTCGAAATGTCCCATAAATTTATGATTCCCCATCATGTAAGCTCAGATGATTTTTTACACAACCCAAGAATATTCATATAAAAATTATTAAAACAAAATACAAAGTAAAAATAAAACAAATTAACCCCAACTTTAGCTTTTTTGAGAATTGTGGCTGGTGTGAGGGAGACGAGAGACAGGAGAGGACGAGGAGGGGGGCTTATCGTGTAGGATACTTTCACGATTGCTAACAAAATTACTGTTATCTGTTGGCTCACTGATTTGTTTTTTCTTTTTGTGTGACTTCATAAATGAAACCTACCCAATGACTCTTGCATTTGTCGCCTTTGGAAGATTTTGTAGAACATGTTACTCACACATATATTTTGTAGACTATGTTACTCACAATCGAAGGTTTTACTAAAGTTTTCAAAATAAGTATTTAAGTATTACATCAATTTTAAACTCCATATACATCATTTCATGTGTTCATTCTCCATAAAGGTCCTGCTATGATGATTGGTGGTGGAGTTGAACTGGATCAAGCAGGACGTGCTGTCAGCATGGCTAAAGAAGAAGTGAAAAAGTCTGAGACTGAAGTGAATAAATATGGAAGTAAAGTACCAGAATATGAGTCCAAGATTTCACAGATCAAATGTGACATCAGTCAAAAAGATGAGAAGCTGAAGCAGACCCGTGAAGGAATCGGGAAGGCAAAGAAGCAGATTGCGTCTGTAGCCGAGTTCCAGAAGAAAGCAAGAAGTGCCATCCAGCTCTTGGGTGTCCTGAGTGGGAGGGCCAATGCAGCTGAACTTCAGACTCGCAGATTCATTCTCCAGGAGCCGGTAGTGAAGGTGATGGATGATGTGATGAAGGCCACAGAGCAAATCACAGGGAATGAGCTCCTCAACAGCAATGACATGCCAAGGCTCATCAGTAAGATGAAGGAGAACAACCACCAACTGGCGGCCATCTGTGCTTCAGAGAACAACTCTAATAATAGCTCAATTTAATCCTGGTTATGTCGTTTTTTAACAGACATTTACTCAATAATGGATATTATGCTGTATCATCAATGAACGTAATCTTGTAATACTTCAAAATTTTCTTGCAAATTAAAATAAAGCATTTAAAAAAAGCTATGTTTTTTTGTCATAGAAACGTTTTTAATTAAGTTTAATGTGAAAGAACAGCCTAAAAGTGTCTGTAGAACTAAATAGACAGCAGGGATACAGTACTTTTATTAATGCTGAAATGTGAATTTGTAAAAACATTTTAAAAATGTAAAATAATAAACAAAAAATATATATTTAAAGATGTGGTTAGTATGGTTTTACTTTTATGATTTTGCAAAACTCTATTTTCCATAAAAATGTTTTGTCACAATGTATATCACAAGGAATATTTTATATATATTATATATTGTCACAATATATATATATATATAAAACAAGGAATAAAAAAATTACACTAACATGAATAATTAATAGAGACTATTAAGTAAAAGTTGGGAAAAAATACAATGAGCAAAGGAATAAAAAAGCCATGCCTTTATAATGACTGCCTGTTCCTATCTTGCTTCTGAGTTTTATCCTGTCACAGAAGCCTAAATACTTTTTAATAAAAAAAAAATACATCTCCATCTTCATTAAACTAAATTTGTCCCAGATATTTTTTAACATAAGAATTTATATTAATGCACATGCAGTGTAGTAAACATATTTTTATGTGCACCTGTGCATACTAACACAATTATATTTTCTGTAAAAAAAAATTTATATACTATTATCTATATAACACATTGCTCAGCCAAACAGTAGTTGCCAATATGCTGATATCTGCATTCAGATATAAACCTAAACCTAAACACCAACTATTGTGTTTTATTTCCTATTTGTGGTTAGTTAAGAAAAACTTCAGTGTAGATGTCCTACAGTACATATAGTGATTGATTACAGGGATTTTAGCAAATACACGTTGTATTTTATTATGTTACGTGTGGATTGGTTGTAATATATTTCTTCTAATATCTACAGTATAAGTATATGATACAGTATATCAGTATACAACACTATATACAATCTAACAGTATGTTTATTATATTGGAGATACTACTATACAATAAAGCAGCGCTAACCCAGCTCTAAGTCAGGAGTTATTTATTAAGATTGTGTTGTTCATCTAAGACTGTTGGACAAGAATAATTTACCTAGAAGATCACACCCATATGACTGGGTTTTATTATTGACATGAAGGATATCTGTTTCTGCAGAAATCTTATCACATCTGAGGAAACGGTTCACTGACATCACACACATCTGAACACTCTGGCCACACTTACATGTACAAATTGTTCTGCATAAGAAAACAACCTATTAAAATAAAATGAATTCATTTTAAGAATTGTACTCTAGCACGCTTTATTTAAGAACAACTTTGTTTAGTAATCATCCTTCATGTCACAGAATGTCTTAACCGTGAAACGTTAATCTTAACTGTAACTGAAACCAATGTTTATTTAAATGTGTTGAATGGCACAGTTCAACAGAAGTTCTGCCTGAATTTCAAACAACAATATTTTTTAGTTCATCCAGAAATTGTGTGAGGTCTTCTCAACTGCACAGATGCTCTATAGGGTTTATGACAGGGCTCTGAAAAGTACGCATTGCAGGACAACCAACTCAAGCCTCATCGGTGCTTTCTGTTCTCCAAAAGATGTCAAACTCTTTCATTTTGTTATCTAATTAGTTATATATAATTTAAGAACATTTTGCACCTGCATTTTTTTTTTTCTTGTTTGTGAAGTGGATGAACGGTTCTAAACGTATTGCTCTTCTTCTTCATGCAAGCTCCCACAGTGGATTATAAATATTGTGTGTTTCATTTGTGGCTGGTAAATCTCATTGATGTCTGAAATAATACATCATGGTGTGCCTCATTTGGCTTTTTTTTTTCTCCATATTTTTCACACTTAAGTGATACAGATCATCAAACAAGTTTTAATATTATAAAAACATAACCCGGTGTGAATTTGAAATGCAGTTTCCTGCTCATTGTCCTGCAGTATAAGCCAAGTGCTGTTGAACTTCAAGTCAAACTGATGGCCAGACATTCTCCTTCAGGGTTTTCTGGTAAAGCACAGAATTCATGATTCTTCAATTAAAAAAAAAAAAAAAGTTGTCCAGGTCCTGAATCTGCAATTCTTCCCATCACACTATCACAACCATGTTTGACTGTTGTTGTGATGTTCTTTTAATGAAATGCTGTGTTAGTTTTACACCAGATGTAAGAAAATGCACACCTTACAAAATGTTCAACTTCTGTCTCATCAGTCCACAGAATATTCACCCAAAAGTCTTGGAAATAATCAAGATGTTTTGTGGCAAATGTGAGACGAGCCTTTGTGTTCTATTTGGTCAGCAGTGGCTTCTCAGCAGCTCTTTTTCTTATTGTTGAATTATGAACACTGACCTTAACTGAGACGAGTGGGGCCTGCAGTTGTTTAAATGTTGTTTTTAGGAGCTCCTGGATGAGTCTTTGTTGTGCTCTTGGAGTGATTTTGGGCAGCCACTCCTGGGAAGTTTCACCACTGTTCCAAGTTTTCTCTATTTGTAGATAAAGGCTCTCATCATGGTTCACTGGAGGCACAAAGTAATGGCTTGGTAACCCTTTCCAGACTTTTTTTTTTATGTTCAGTGAACATCCTCTAAATGTATTGACTGGTTACATGGATGTATTGTATTTAGCAAATACGATAATTTCATTACGTTAACTATGGATTGATTGTGATATTTTTTGTGTAAGTTCTAACAGCATGTCTATTACATTGGACATACTGCTACACAATAAATAAGCAATAATCAAGCTGTAAGTCAGGAGTTAAGGCATTTAACACTATTGGACAATAATGATTAACTTCACACCCATATGACTGGGTTTTATTATTGATATGCAGGATATCATATCTGTTTCTGCAGAAATCAATCTTATCACATTTCAGAAAAAGGTGGAAAAAACTCACATCACACATACACACGTGGACAAAATTGTTGGTACCCTTCGGTCAATGAAAGAAAAACTCACAATGGTCACAGAAATAACTTTAATCTGACAAAGGTAATAATAAATAAGAATTCTATGAATGTTAACCAATGAAAGTCAGACATTGCTTTTCAACCATGCTTCAATGGAATTATATAAAAAAAAAATAAACTCATGGAACAGGCCTGGACAAAAATGATGGCACCCCTAACTTAATAGTTTGTTGCACAACCTTTTGAGGCAATCACTGCAATCAAACGATTCCTGTAACTGTCACTGAGACTTCTGCGCCTCTCTGCAGGTATTTTGGGCCACTCCTCATGAGCAAGCTGCTCCAGTTGTTTCCGGTTTGAAGGGTGCCTTTCCAGACAGCATGTTTCAGCTCCTTCCAAAGATGCTCAATAGGATTGAGGTCAGGGCTCATAGAAGGCCACTTTAGAATAGTCCAATGTTTTCCTCTTAGCCATTCTTGGGTGTTTTTAGCTGTGTGTTTTGGGTCATTGTCCTGTTGCAAGACCCATGACCTGCGACTGAGACCCAGCTTTCTGACACTGGCCAGCACATTTCTCTCTAGAATCCCTTGATAGTCTTGAGATTTCATTGTACCCTGCACAGATTCAAGACACCCTGTGCCAGATGCAGCAAAGCAGCCCCAGAACATAACAGAGCCTCCTCCATGTTTCACAGTAGGGACAGTGTTCTTTTCTTGAAATGCTTAATTTTTCCGTCTGTGAACATAGAGCTGATGTGCCTTGGCAAAAGTTCCATTTTTGTCTCATCTGTCCATAGGACATTCTCCCAGAAGCTTTGTGGCTTGTCAACATGTAGTTTGGCATATTCCAGTCTGGCTTTTTTCTGATTTGTTTTCAACAATGGTGTCCTCCTTGGTCGTCTCCCATGTAGTCCACTTTGGCTCAAACAATGACGACACTGATGTTCCTTGAGCATGAAGTTCACCTTGGATCTCTTTAGAAGTCTTTCTGGGCTTTTTTGTTACCATGCGGATTATCCGTCTCTTTGATTTGTCATGAATTTTCCTCCTGCGTCCACGTCCAAGGAGGTTGGCTACAGTCCCATGGATCTTAAATTTCTGAATAATATGTGCAACTGTAGTCACAGGAACATCTAGCTGCTTGGAAATGGTCGTATAGCCTTTACCTTTAACATGCTTATCTATAATTTTCTTTCGAATCTCCTGAGACAACTCTTTCCTTCGCTTCCTCTGGTCCATGTTGAGTGTGGTACATACCATGTCACCAAACAACACAGTGACGACCTGGAGCCCTATATATAATAGGCCCACTGACTGATTACAAGATTGTAGACACCTGTGATGCTAATTAGTGGACACACCTTGAATTAACATGTCCCTTTGCTCACATTATTTTCAGTATTTTCTAGGGGTACCATCATTTTTGTCCAGGCCTGTTCCATGAGTTTATTTTTAAAAATAATTCTGTTGAAGCATGGTTGAAAAGCAATGTCTGACTTTCACTGGTTAACATTCATTGAATTTTTTTAAATTATTACTTTTGTCAGATTAAAGTTATTTATGTGACCATTGTGAGTTTTTCTTTCATTGACCGAAGGGTACCAACAATTTTGTCCACGTGTGTATAATAGGAAAAATTACAGTGCCAGGGCCCCAAAATGTATTTGAACACGTTGAACGAATTTGCTTATTTACTTTTGTTGTAAACTCTAAGCAAACACACTATTGATCACACATCCTTTTTATTTATTTTTCACCTTTTTCTTTTCTTTCCTATGTAATAGCTTCAAGTCTTGTGCACTGGTGGCACCACAGACACATGGAAAGGTCCGATGGCAGTGCCCAGCTGACATCATGACATGGCTGGCAAAAGGTGACGGCAGGCAGAATGGCAGAATGGAGCATGTGGAGGTAGAACTCCTGCATGCTCTCATGATGACGACCTCTCCTGCTGAGCCAAGACTGGCCCCTCCCTGCTCTCCCTGGGCGCAGCCACAGGCTGGAGTCTCTCCTTGACATCTGTCAGCTGGATGGCTTGATCAGGGGCGTCTCAGCATCCTTTTCCTCTTTGGCGGCGGGGACGTGAAGGCAGAGGCTCAGCGCGGGAGTGAAGGTGCTGTAGGAGCTCGAGCAGTTTTTCCCATGCTATAATAATAACAATAATAAATAAATAAATAAAATAATAATAATAATAATAATAATAATAATAATAAATTTTATTTATAATGCACTTTAAATTTGAAGCCAATCTCAAAGTGCTACAAAATATTTCAACTCAAAAGCTCTGATAAAAAGATAAGTTTTAAAACCATATTTAAAATCATCAACAGTCTGTGGCATTCCATAGTCTAGGTACTGCTGAGCAAAAAGCCCGAGCTTCCATAGTATGAAGCTTGGTCTTCGGAGGTTTCAGCAGATGAGACAGAGCGGAGTTTCGTGTCGATGTATGTGAAATAATAAGTTCTTTGAGATAGGGAGGGGCATCCCCATATATGCACTGGTGGGTAAGAAGGACAACCTTGTATTCAATTCTGAATTAAACAGGGAGCTAATGAAGAGACTGAAGGATGGGTGTAATATAGTCATATTTATGTGCTCATATCAGGATCCTAGCAACGCAATTTTAAATATACTGCAGCTTTTAAAGGCTTTTTCCAGAAGTCCAAATGAGGAGTGCATTGCATATGTCCAGCCTGGAGAAGACAAACGCATGGACTAACTTTTCTGCGTCGGCAAATGTAAGTGCTGGACGCAGTTTAGCAATGTTCTTGTGGTGAAATAAAGATGTCTTACACAGATGTTTGATATGGGCCTCATACGTCAAATGAGATTCCATTTTAACCCTGAGGTTAATTACAGATGTTGACAACAGGATATCCTGACCAGAAATGTTAGATGTCCTAACCTGGTGTGGGCTGCCTACTAAATTAGCTTTAGGCTTAGAGCTGTTTAGCTGCAGGAAATTTTGCTTCATCTATGACTTGGCGCTGTCCTTATCGTGGAGATCGAAGAGGCAGCATTTCAATCTCGCCCTTGAAGTCACTATAACATTGCCACGCTTTTGTGCCACTCACTAATACTGCACCACACGACTCTTTGCTTTATTTAACTAAACTCAGCGCTTCGCTTGTATAACGTAGAGAAAGTCTGAGTTACATTAATATTAATTATTGCCAGCCCCCCGACCTGGCAGGCCTGTCCCTTTGCGCGCCTGTAAAAGCTGGGGCGTCTACATAGGCAGCCTATGGAGTGAGCAAGGAACGATAACAGGTTGCGATGCATGCCCATCACATGCACGTCAGAGGGCCCCTCCCTCAGACCCGTGCTCACCATCGCTGCTGGCACTGCCTGTCCAGCAGTAAGACCTTAGCCTTGTTTGGGATTCAGTTCAAGGTCCAGGACAGGTGCCCCAGGAACCGCATTCTCCACCAATATAACTGGTGTTCAACTCTTGTCTTATGGGAAAAAGGGTATATTTATTTAGGAAAAATGGGGTAGGAATGGGTTAAAAGGAGGTAGGAAGAATAAAAGGGGAGGAAAAGATTGAGGGTCGCGCATGTGCAGGTCCAATGGCAGTGCCCAGCTAGCATGCAGGCACACGGCTGGTGAAAGGCAAAATGCGGGCAGAACGGGAGACTGGAGCATGACATGACACCTGTTAGGCCCCAACCAAGACCGGGCGTAACAGACAACAGAACACTTGGCAGAAAACGTACTATAAAACCATAAAACTATATACATAAATAAAACTGTTCATTCCTTTGGGAAGGGGTTAGAGGGGCTTTAATTTTTCATGTTCTCTAACCACAGCTTTTTGGACACTGTCTCAACTGATGGGCACTCGACAGTGCACTTGTACAGTGCCATTGTACTGATCCCTGATGCTCGCCTACAAAGCTAAAAATGGCCCAGCACCCATTTAGCTCTCAGCTCTAATCACACCACGTACTGCACCACGTTCCCTCTGATCCTCCAGCACTGCTCGCCTTATCCCACCATCTCTCTGGGATCGAGGAAGACATACATTCAGATTCTATACTGAGCATGAACTCCCTCTAGATGTCCGTACAGCAAAGTCTTTAATCTTTAAACAAGGACTCAAGACATATCAGTTCAATAATTGGACTCATTTTACGAGTGTTCCGCAAACTGAGCAAAGATTTTTAATAAATTATTAATTGGAAACCGAGCAAGTATTAGTTTACGAGTGCCGAGTATCATGTTTCACGCATGCGACTCTTATTTTGAGACAGAGCGGCAAGTGATCACAACTGAGCCAATGATTTCTCTCTCTCTTGCCCTGCGTAATTGTGGGTAATCGTCTCCCCTGCTTCCCTGGGTCTTAGTGCTCATCCCTTACTGGTATAATCAACGTCTCCCTCTTCGTTTCATCGTGTCTCATATGTGGGTGCACGCGTAATTTGACACGGACACACACAAACACCGACACACACACGGACACACACACTCTCTGCGCTTCACACACGCACACGCAGACACGCTTTCTTCACACAAAAACTCAGCTCTGTCGTGATTCTTTTCAAAGGTAAGGTGCTGGTTCATTTGTTTTTTTTTTTTGTTTTTTTTTTACTTTACAGCAGTGATTTTCTTAGTATGCGCTCACGCGAGTGTTTAGACAGATTTCTTTTTTTCCCTGTTAAAACTGTGCTTCCATTGTGTGCGTTTTTTGTGAAACTTAAAAACTTAAAAAGGTGGGGGAGGGAGGAGGAGTTTTACTGTGTAAGACGAGGCAAGGGGCTAATTCCACACACACACACACAAATACACGGCACCTCCCCGCACAAACGGAAACATTTATCTGTCGGGACTTATTTTTATTTTTTTAAAGGTAAAGTGCAAGTTAATTTGTTTTATTTTTACTTTATATATTGTATCAGTTATTTTTATGTATTTATTTCTTTGGGCTGTGGAACTAATAATTTGAGTTTCATTATTTCTTATGGGAAAAATTAGATTTGGTTTACGAGTGTTTTGGAATACACGCCCGCTTCCGGAAATGAATTATGCTCGTAATCCAAGTTTCCACTGTACTCTGAAAATTTTATTTAAACATTTAAAAAAATATATACAAAATTTTGATTCATATAACGCTTCTATGCTCTTACATCGCATGTTACAGAAACTGATCAGTTATATTAATCCCATAACGCACACATCGTTTACTGTAGGCTACAGTATTTGTGTCGTAGAGGAGATCTCTCTCTCACACACACACACGCTCCAGGATTTGTTTAGTAATATCGGTTTTATATATTTATATATTGCTTTTAATAGCGTTGACTATCGCAAATCAGCTTTACAGAATTAAAAGACAATTAGAGAAATGACAATGAAATGTGTGAGGAAATATGCATGAAGTCACCCTGAGGAGGACAAAAACTCTGAGTTTCGCTTCCATCTTAACCTTGCAGATACAGAATGTGTCGTTTTTGCAAACATGATTTTCCCATTTTGGCGTTTATACAGATGCAGACAGATTGAATTTAGGAATGCACCCCAAAGAACCTAAAGTACAAACAAGTTCAAGTTTAAGTAGTTTTTATTGTCACTTCAACCATATACAGTTAGTACACAGTGAAACGAAACAACATTCCTCCTGGACCAAGGTGCTACATACATGCAACATAAATTTACAACATAAGTTAACAGAAACTAACAGCCAAATTTAGAGAGGAACTCTCTGTGGGTGTTTTGTTTTGTTTTGTTATATAGACAGCATAAAGTGCATGTGCAAATGTGCAACAAGAGCGACAAAACATGACATAACAAAACATAATACTCTGTGGTGTTGAGGCGATGAGTTGAGGTAGTGCAGAAACAGTAAACGGTGCTTTAAAGTAACAGTGAGAATTTTAAAAGTTGGTGCAGAAAATAATCCATTAATAAATATTGTGCAAAAAAACATTTGCAGGTTGGTGTGTACAATAGTTTGATAGTGTAGATCAGTGTGTCTATGCTTGTGTTGATTAGTCAGTCCAGTCTCAATGTTTTGAGGTAGTTGAGTTAAGCTGTGTGATAATGTGTGTGTGTGTGTGTGTGTGTGTGTGTGTGTGTGTGTGTGTGTGTGTGTGTGTGTGTGTGTGTGTGTGTGTGTATCAGTCTAGTTCCTTTTTGTTAAGGAGACGGATGGCTTGTGGAAAAAAGCTGTTGCACAGTCTGGATGTGAGGCCCGAATGCTTCAGTACCTTTTTCCAGATGACAGGAGGGTGAAGAGTGTGTGAGAGCGGTGTGTCCGATCAGCCACAATGCTGGTAGCCTTGCGGATGCAACATGTGGTGTAGATGTCCTCAATAGAGGGAAGAGAGACCCCGATGATCGTCTCTGCTGTCCTCACTATCCGGTGTAGGGTCTTGCGATCTAACATGGCACAATTCCCAAACCAGACAGTGATGCAGCCACTCAGGATGCTCTCAATAGTTTCTCTATAGAAGGTGGTCAGGATCGGTGGTGGAAGCTGTGCCTTCTTTAACCTTTTCAGGAAGAAAAGGCACTGTTGGGCTTTCTTGTGCAGGGAGCTGGTGTTACAGGACCAGATGAGTTCCTTCTCCAGGAATTTAGTGCTTTCGATGATCTCCACAGAGGATCCGTTGATGCTCAGCGGAGAAGGTCGTTCTGGTTGTTCAAGCACACAGCCTTGGGTGGCCCCAGTACTCAGTGTGGTGGTGCTGGAAGTGCAGTTCCCGATGCGTACTGACTGAGGCCTTCCAGAAAGTCCAGGATCCAATTGCAGAGGGAGGTGGTCAAGCCCAACAGACTCAGCTTCCCGATCAGTTGTTGGGGGATGATAGTGTTGAAAGCTGAGCTGAAATCTATGTACAGTCGTGGCCAAAAGTTTTGAGAATGACACAAATATTAGTTTTCACAAAGTTTGCTGCTAAACTGCTTTTAGATCTTTGTTTCAGTTGTTTCTGTGATGTACTAAAATATAATTACAAGCACTTCTGTCACGACCCGCCAAGCCACAGCTCTGTCTTAATCACTTAAGCACTCCTGCTCCATGTTCCCTACCACCCCTTATGTCTCACCGCCTCATCCTCCGCTCTCCACACACCTGTGTTCCATCACTAATCATCTCCCTCACCTATTTAAACCACACGCTGACACCACCTTGTCGCCAGATTATTGAGTGCCTTCCATAGCCCGATTTTCCAGCGTTTTCCTAGACCTTGCTTCCCTGTTACCGACCACGCTTTGTTTTTCCCGACCACGCTCTCGCTTCTCGTTTTGGATTTCCACGCTCACGGACTTTTTGTATTATCGACCAACGGACCTGTTTTGACGACTACGAACTTGGATCACGGATTTTCTCATTGTCTCTCTGGTTTTGAACCCTGCTCGCCCATCGACCACGATTAAGCTCTGCAAAACAGCCACCAACCTGCACGACTTCTCCGCGCGCTCGTCGCCGTCATCGCGAAGATCGCGCTCTCGCCGGCTCCTCGCGCTTCCGCATTCCTGCACGAAGCGTGCTAACACACAAGGCTCTCTCGCCGGATCACGGTGCTTCCGCATTCCTGCACTAAGCGTGCTACACACAAGACTCTCTCGCCGGATCACGGTGCTTCCGCATTCCTGCTCGAAGCGCGCTACACACAAGGCTGTCTCACCGGCTCGCGGTGCTTCCGCATTCCTCCCAGGCTCGCGCTGCGCACAGAGCTCTCACGCCGACTCACTCAGCACACGCAGCTTCCCGACATTGAGCAGCAATTCCTACAGCAACAAGCACGTTTATAAAAACACCCCTGCCAAACTCTCTTCCAACTCCACATCAACTATTACACAATATAACCAATCCCAAGGAGTTCCTCCCCTGCACTTGGATCCATCACGACCTCTGATTCTTAACAGTATAATCTGGCCATCGAAATGGATCCAGCAGAGGCAGCTCATCTGAGGGGGGCCCTAGAGAGCCAGGGAGCCCTCCTAGGTACTCATCAACAAGAGATCATGCAGATCACCTCAACACTCCAAAGTATCACGGAAACATTAACATCACTTACTACCCAGCTACAGCAGACACGACTGCCCCCGGCACCGATTGCACAGCCTCCTCTCCCATTACAGGCCACTGGTCATGAACCACGCCTCCCTGCCCCACCCACTTATGATGGTGATCCGTCTACCTGTCGATCATTCTTATCACAGTGTTCCCTCGTTCTTGAACTGCAGGCGGCGTCATTTCCCACTGAACGATCCAAGGTGGCTTACATAATCACGCTACTCTCAGGAAAAGCCAGGGAGTGGGGAACAGCGCTATGGGATGCCCAGGTCCCTTACTGCTTCACATACAGGACATTCACTGATGAGATGAGGAGGGTTTTCGACCGCTCATTCACAGGACAGCAGGCGGCAGGACAACTACTTCAGCTACGCCAGGGATCTAGTTCCGTCTCCGATTATGCCATCGACTTTCGAACACTGGCGCCCTCCTGTGACTGGGACGAAAGGGCTCTTTTTGACTGCTTCTACAATGGACTCTCGGATTCTATCAAGGATGAACTCGCGGCCCGAGAGCTTCCATCAGACCTACAGGGTCTCATTGATCTAGCTACACGTATTGATGCCCGTAAACGTTCCCGCCATGAGGCGCGCCGACCCCTTGGTAACGTTCATACCCCAGCTCCCTCATTTACCACTCCCGAATCACTACCTGAACCCATGCAGATTGGCCGGGCACATATTTCGCCAAGGGAGCGTCAACGCCGGAGGGATGATGGGGCCTGCTTTTACTGCGGCCAGTCGGGCCATGTTGTGCGCTCCTGTCCACTAAAAGGCCGGGCCTCCCAGTAGTTCTGGGGGTACAGGGGGGCCCCAATTCTACTCTTTCCCCAGACCAGCGCTCATGTTTTCCTGTTACCCTGACCCTTGACAACCGTTCTTACATCACCCACGCTTTAGTAGATTCCGGGGCCGACCAAAATCTAATTTCCACCTCTTCTGCTTCTCTATTCAAAATCCCACTCACTCCCTTATCCCAACCACTCATAGTTCAGGCTCTTGATGGCAGTAGACTCGCCCCTATCACGCATCGCACCTCTCCCGTTACCTTACAGTTCTCAGGCAACCACATTGAGACCATCACTTTTCTCACTGTCCAGAACGCTCACGCACCCATTGTGTTGGGCCTCCCCTGGCTAAGGTTGCATAACCCCCACATAGATTGGCTGAAACAAAGCATCCTGGGTTGGAGCCCCACCTGCCTCTCGTCATGCCTACGTGCTGCCACCACTGGGCGAACCTTGCCCTCCTTCCAGGAGGAGATCCCTAATCTGGCAGAGGTGCCTACCGATTACCATGATCTTCAACAGGTTTTTAGCAAAGCACGGGCCGTCTCGCTACCACCTCATCGTCCCTATGATTGCGCTATTGATCTTCTCCCTGGCACCTCCCCTCCCAAGGGTCGACTATACTCTCTCTCCCGCCCTGAGAGAGAGGCTATGGAACAATATATTAACGAGTCACTTGCAGCAGGGATAATTCGCCCATCCTCCTCACCTGCAGGGGCAGGATTCTTTTTTGTGGAGAAAAAAGACAAATCCCTCAGACCCTGCATTGACTACAGGGGATTAAATGAGATCACGGTCAAAAATCGCTACCCACTTCCACTGATGTCATCTGCTTTTGAAATGCTCCAGGATGCCCGTATGTTCACCAAACTTGACCTAAGAAACGCCTACCATCTGGTCAGAATAAGGGAGGGTGACGAGTGGAAGACCGCCTTCAATACCCCCACTGGTCATTATGAGTACTTGGTTGTTCCATTCGGTTTAACTAATGCCCCAGCAGTTTTCCAGGCACTCATCAACGATGTCCTCAGAGACTTTCTCAACGTATTCGTGTTTGCATACCTAGACGACATCTTGATCTTCTCACGCTCTGAAAAGGAACATAAGCTCCACGTTCGCCAAGTCCTGCAACGCCTGCTGGAGAACAAGTTGTATGTCAAGGCTGAAAAATGTGAATTTCACTGCTCTTCCACCTCCTTCCTAGGCTACGTCATCTCACCGTCCGGCATCCAAATGGACCCCACTAAGGTGAAGGCGGTCACTGACTGGCCACAACCATCATCCAGGCGTGAACTACAACGCTTCCTGGGATTTGCCAACTTCTATCGCCGATTCATTAAGAATTACAGTATGGTGGCTACCCCACTCACATCACTCACCTCGACCAAGACCCCGTTCCGTTGGAGCCCCCTGGCAAACAGCGCCTTCGAGGACCTCAAGCGTCGATTTACCACAGCACCCATTCTCACTTTCCCCGACCCCTCCCTTCAGTTTGTCGTAGAAGTGGATGCTTCAGAGACGGGTGTAGGGGCCGTTCTTTCGCAAAGATCGCCCCAGGACAACAAGCTTCATCCTTGCTCCTTCTTTTCCCGCCAGCTCACTCCCCCTGAACGAAATTATGACATTGGGGACCGAGAACTATTGGCAGTCAAACTGGCACTCGAGGAGTGGAGACACTGGCTGGAGGGAGCAGAACAGTCTTTTCTGGTATGGACGGATCACAAGAATCTCGAGTACTTAAGGACGGCTAAAAGACTTAATTCTCGCCAGGCGCGGTGGTCACTCTTCTTCGCACGCTTTCACTTCACATTAGCATATCGGCCAGGATCTAAGAATGTCAAACCTGACGCCCTTTCCAGGCAATTCTCCACCTCCAAACGCACCCCCACGATGGAAACCATCCTCCCCCCTCCATGCCTTGTGGCTATTACACGGTTAGATGTGGAAAATCTGGTCCAACAGTCTCTCAAACAGGAACCAGGCCCAAGTAATGTTCCCCCGAGCATGCTCTTCGTTCCTGCGTCAGTAAGACCCCAAGTGCTGGACTGGGCCCACAGCTCTAGATTGGCTTGTCACCCTGGGAGGACACGCACCCTTTCACTCCTGCAGCAACGGTTCTGGTGGTCCACGATGAAGGAAGATGTTAAGGAGTTTGTAGCTGCTTGCGATGTCTGTTCAAGGAACAAGACAACTAGCCGCCCCCCAGAGGGTCTCCTAAGGCCCCTCCCCATTCCCCATCGCCCATGGTCTCACATTTCCATAGATTTTGTCACTGGACTACCACCATCAAACAATAACACCTGCATCTTAACCGTTGTAGACCGTTTCTCCAAATCTGCCCATTTTATTCCGCTACCCAAACTTCCATCTGCCAAAGAAACTGCAGAGTTGCTCATCAACCATGTTTTCCGTCTCCATGGACTTCCGTTGGACATTGTCTCTGACAGAGGACCGCAATTCTCAGCACAGTTCTGGAAGGCCTTTTGCGGTCTTATTGGTGCCACTCCTAGCCTCTCATCTGGTTTTCACCCCCAGACTAATGGACAAACAGAACGCATGAATCAGGAACTGGAAAAAGCATTAAGGTGCATGGCCTCTCGGGATGCTGCCTCCTGGAGCCGCTTCTTACCCTGGGTAGAATATGCCCACAACTCGCTCCCCACCTCTGCCACGGGGATGTCTCCGTTCCACTGCTGCCTTGGGTATCAGCCACCATTATTTTCCCCCCAGGAAGAGGAAGCTTCAGTCCCCTCTGCCCAAGCCTTCGTCCGCCGCTGCAGAAGAACATGGCAGCGGGCTCGTATCCAATTGCAGCGCACCGTCAGCTCCTTCCAGCGTCAGGCTAACCGCCACCGCTTACCAGCTCCCAGATATCACATCGGCCAAAGGGTTATGTTATCAACTCGTGACCTTCCTCTCAAGACCACCTCTAGGAAACTCTCACCAAGGTTCATCGGTCCATTCACGATCACTCGTGTTATCAACCCATGTTCTGTCCAGTTGGCCTTACCTTTATCCATGCGCCGAATCAACCCCACATTTCATGTCTCACAGATTCGCAGATTGGTCTCCTGTCCACTATCCCCACCCACCCAACCCCCCCTCCTCCTCGATTCATAGATGGGGGTGAAGCCTTCACAGTCCGCAGACTCCTTAAGTCTCGCCGCCGTGGACGTGGTCTCCAGTACCTGGTGGACTGGGAGGGCTATGGCCCTGAGGAGAGAAGTTGGGTGCCAGCCAGGTTCATCCTAGATCGCTCCCTTATTACTGACTTTCACAGACTCCACCCTGAGGCACCTGCTAGAACGCCAGGTGGCATTCATAGGGGAGGGGGTACTGTCACGACCCGCCAAGCCACAGCTCTGTCTTAATCACTTAAGCACTCCTGCTCCATGTTCCCTACCACCCCTTATGTCTCACCGCCTCATCCTCCGCTCTCCACACACCTGTGTTCCATCACTAATCATCTCCCTCACCTATTTAAACCACACGCTGACACCACCTTGTCGCCAGATTATTGAGTGCCTTCCATAGCCCGATTTTCCAGCGTTTTCCTAGACCTTGCTTCCCTGTTACCGACCACGCTTTGTTTTTCCCGACCACGCTCTCGCTTCTCGTTTTGGATTTCCACGCTCACAGACTTTTTGTATTACCGACCACGCTTTGTTTTTCCCGACCACGCTCTCGCTTCTCGTTTTGGATTTCCACGCTCACGGACTTTTTGTATTATCGACCAACGGACCTGTTTTGACGACTACGAACTTGGATCACGGATTTTCTCATTGTCTCTCTGGTTTTGAACCCTGCTCGCCCATCGACCACGATTAAGCTCTGCAAAACAGCCACCAACCTGCACGACTTCTCCGCGCGCTCGTCGCCGTCATCGCGAAGATCGCGCTCTCGCCGGCTCCTCGCGCTTCCGCATTCCTGCACGAAGCGTGCTAACACAC
Source organism: Clarias magur (assembly GCA_013621035.1). Lineage (NCBI taxonomy): Eukaryota > Metazoa > Chordata > Actinopteri > Siluriformes > Clariidae > Clarias > Clarias magur. Next base: position 19,493 of record QNUK01001202.1, read on the forward strand.
AAGGCTCTCTCGCCGGATCACGGTGCTTCCGCATTCCTGCACTAAGCGTGCTACACACAAGACTCTCTCGCCGGATCACGGTGCTTCCGCATTCCTGCTCGAAGCGCGCTACACACAAGGCTGTCTCACCGGCTCGCGGTGCTTCCGCATTCCTCCCAGGCTCGCGCTGCGCACAGAGCTCTCACGCCGACTCACTCAGCACACGCAGCTTCCCGACATTGAGCAGCAATTCCTACAGCAACAAGCACGTTTATAAAAACACCCCTGCCAAACTCTCTTCCAACTCCACATCAACTATTACACAATATAACCAATCCCAAGGAGTTCCTCCCCTGCACTTGGATCCATCACGACCTCTGATTCTTAACAACTTCATACAGTTCAAAGGCTTTTATCGACAATTACATGACATTTATGCAAAGAGTCAGTATTTGCAGTTTTGGCGCTTCTTTTTCAGGACCTCTGCAATTCGACTGGGCTGCTCTCAATCAACTTCTGGGCCAAATCCTGACTGATAGCAACCAATTCTTTCATAATCACTTCTTGGAGTTTGTCAGAATTAGTGGGTTTTTGTTTGTCCACCTGCCTCTTGAGGATTGACCACAAGTTCTCAATGGGATTAAGATCTGGGGAGTTTCCAGGCCATGGACCCAAAATTTCAACGTTTTGGTCCCCGAGCCACTTAGTTCTCACTTTTGCCTTATGGCACGGTGCTCCATTGTGCTGGAAAGTGCATTGTTCTTCACCAAACTGTTGTTGGATTGTTGGAAGAAGTTGCTGTTGGAGGGTGTTTTGGTACCATTCTTTATTCATGGTTGTGTTTTTGTGCAAAATTGTGAGTGAGCCCACTCCCTTGGATGAGAAGCAACCCCACACATGAATGGTCTCAGGATGCTTTACTGTTGGCATGACACAGGATTGATGGTAGCGTCACCTTTTCTTCTCCGGACAAGCCTTTATCCAGATGCCCCAAACAATTGGAAAGAGGCTTCATCCGAAGCCCAGTCCTCAGCAGTCCATTCGCCATACTTTTTGCAGAGGATCAATCTGTCCCTGATGTTTTTTTTGGAGAGAAGTGGCTTCTTTGCTGCCCTTCTTGTCACCAGGACATCTTCCAAAAGTCTTGGCCTCACTGTGTGTGCAGATGCGCTCACACCTGCCTGCTGCCATTCCTGAGCAGCTCTGCACTGGTGGCACTCCGATCCCGCAGCTGAATCCTCTTTAGGAGACGATCCTGGCGCTTGCTGGACTTTCTTGGACGCCCTGAAGCCTTCTTAACAAGAATTGAACCTCTTTCCTTGAACTTCTTGATGATCCTATAAATTGTTGATTTAGGCGCAATCTTAGTAGCCACAATATCCTTGCCTGTGAAGCCATTTTTATGCAACACAATGATGGCTGCACATGTTTCTTTGCAGGTCACCATGGTTAACAATGAAAGAACAATGATTTCAAGCATCACCCTCCTTTTAACATGTCAAGTCTGCCATTCTAACCCAATCAGCCTGACATAATGATCTCCAGCCTTGTGCTCGTCAACATTCTCAACATGTTCTGAGTTAACAAGACAATTACTGAAATTATCTCAGCAGGTCCTTTAATGACAGCAATGAAATCCAGTGGAATTTTTTTTTTTTCGGGATTAAGTTCATTTTCATGGCAAAGAAGGACTATGCAATTCATCTGATCACTCTTCATAACATTCTGGAGTTTATGCAAATTGCTATTATATAAACTTAAGCAGCAACTTTTCCAATTTCCAATATTTATGTAATTCTCAAAACTTTTGGCCATGACTGTACAGCATTCGAACATATGTGTCTTTGTTGTCCAAGTGTGTGAGGGCAAGATGGACTGTAGTGGAGATGGCGTCATCCATTGAACGGTTAGAACGGTACGCAAACTGAAGTGGGTCCAGTGAGGGGGGCAGCAGGGTCTTGATGTGTCTCACGACAAGCCTCTCGAAGCACTTCATGATGGTTGGTGTGAGTGCAACAGGACGGTAGTCATTGAGACAGGACACAGAAGATTTCTTTGGCACAGGGCCGATGGTGATGGCCTTGAAGCACGTGGGAACAATGGCGCTGCTTTCTTGCTTTACGTTGGTTGACACTGCGTAGAGTTTTCCTCACATCTAGTGAGACACAGCACCTGGTCATTTGGAGGAGGGGTGGTCTTCCTTGCCGTCACGTTGTTCTGCCTGTCGAACCAAGCGTAGAAGTTGTTCAGTGCATCTGTAAGGGAGCCGTGTAGTGGGTGATGGCTTGTAAGCCCTGCCACATGTGCCCGTGTGTCACTGCTGTCCCTAAAGTGGTTGTGGATTCTCTGGGAATGTGCACGCTTTGCCTCTCTGATGGCCTGGGAAAGTTCTGCTCTGAAGGCAGAGTCTTGAGTCCTCAGAAGTGCACGCACTTCCGCGGTAATCCAAGGTTTCTGGTTGGGTTGTGAGATGATGTTCTTGGAGACAGTGACGTCATCGGTGCACTTGTTGATGTAGCTGGTCATTGATGACGTGTACTCCCCCAAGTCGGTGTAGTCGCCGTAAGTCGCAGCCTCCCTAAACATGTTCCAGTCAGTGTTCTCAAGACAGTCCTGAAGAGCAGAGATGGCTCCTGCTGACCAGGTTTTCACCTGCTTCAGAACTGGTTTTGAACGCCTGACGAGTGGTCTGTATGCTGGAATTAGCATAACAGAGATGTGGTCTGAGTGGCCGAGATGGGGGCGAGGCTCTGCCCGATATGCGCCGGGGATGTTTGTGTAAACAAGATCCAGCCTGTTTTCCCCTCTCGTTGCAAAGTCCACATACTGATGGAATCTAGGAAGCACTGACTTGAGATTTGTGTGGTTGAAATCTCCAGCAACAAACACACCGCAGAGGAAAGCAGAGACGTGCATTCACACCTCTGACTGTCTTTTGTCTTGTTAATGAGGTATTCTTCACATAGGCTGGGGGGTTACACACACACACATTCTATTTTAATCACCGGACTTCATAACGTACTAAGAATGATAGTGAAAAACAATGGAGAGGCACAGTGGGAAATCCTTCAATCCCCACACACTACGTTTGTACTGTACACTGTAGTATTTTTGTTAGGGCACTTGTTAATAGGGTTGGGTATCGTTTGGGGTTTTTTCAATACCGGTGCCAAATCGATACTTTTAAACCGGTACCGATGCCAAAACGGTGCCTGAACCGATACTTTGCAAAAGCCACAAAATGATGGCTCAAGAATACATTTTTATTGAACAAAAAATGTAATGCTTAAAATTTAACAATATATTAAAAGTTTAAGTACTAGCTGGAAAGCCATAATTATAAACAGAATCCATTTTACAAATTGTCTGACCATTTTTTAGCCTGAATGCAAGATTTGCATTTTGCAATTAAGATTACATTAGCCTACTACTACTAACCTGCAGAAAGGCTGTTGTTGTCGTCATAATTGGTGGACTCCTTTTTGCTACGGTTGATATGACTGGGGCTGGGTTCGTCCACACCAATAGTGCCAGCTGTTGTCTGTAAGCTGGTTGATGGTCTCATTTCCCGATGATTTGCGCTTTAAATTTTTTTAATCTAATCTAATAAACATTTAATCTACAAAAATAAAATGTACAGTAACATTACTGCAACAATGTTTTGGATTTGTATTATCAAAGCTTTCTGAAGTCCTCAAAATTTTTCGAATTAAGGGGGGTGGGGAAATTCCGATCATTTCTGACACTCCATGAATGCATTATTTAAATTTTACTAGCGATCATGTTGAGAAGAATCTAATGCTAAGAATCTAATGCTTCTTACAACTGTGTCATCACAGCCCCAGAGAACAAATATATTAATCGACAGTTCAGGCATTTAAGTGGCACCGAAATGAGGCACCGAAATTCGGGTTCTGTTTCGGTCCAGTACATACCGGTTATATAGGTACCGGTGCCGTATTGACACCGGTTTTCCGCTACCCAACCCTACCTGCATTAATACACAGTACTGTAATGCATCGAAAGACTTACTTCCTGGATTGTTTTTTAAATAGTTTATCAACTACGCCCCATTCAGTAAAATAAACAATGTGTATAACAAATTTATTGTGAGCGTATCAAAGTCTTGGTGTAACAGAGACGAGCCTCTTCAGATCCTTCTGCACTCGTGTTATCATGTAAATTATTATCATATTGATGCACTTCAATTAAGGACAAAAAGTACAGACAAAAATGGTTAAAGCGGCACTTGTGAGTGTGTGTTTGTGGATGGAGAGGTATGTCTGTGTGTGCTCCTGGACTTATCAGTTGGCTTTAACACAAACGCATTTGCACGCCAGCGAGTTGATTATTATTATTATTTATTTATTAATTAATTAATTACTTTGACTATTTAAAACAACGTTGTCTCCGATTGATGTAGTTGGTTCAGGTAAATGTTTTGTTTTTTTTAGCAAAACAAATTAGCCTAACAATACCCCATCAATTAAACCACAAACATGACATAAAAAAAATATTCTTGCAAGACTTGCCAATGTTAAAACATTAATTTGTACAAAACAGGTAAATAGAAGTTGTATTTTGCTTAAAGGTCAGTAAAATACCTGGATAACACCTGCTGCTTATCAGTCCTTATCTATTTTTCATTATTATTATTATTATTATTATTATTAGTCTAATTTTTTAAAAACAATCAAAGATGGAACAGTTTAAGTCTTTGTTTCCCCCAATGTGTAGACTGCAGGTCGTTCATGCTCCTCCAGTAGCTCTAAAAGGCCAGCCGTCACCCCTCTGAGCCAATCCTCCACTGCAGAGCTGTTAAAGAGAACAAGAGAATTTACTAAAGAGAAAGATAAATAAACTTGACAGAATATCTATTTTTAATGAAAAAAATAAAATACATTAATAAGCATATATACCACCAGAGTGTGTAAAATATTGTTTTAGGAATTCCGGAATGTAAATAAATTGTCTGTGCTGAATGTAAATAAACAGTTGATGTTAAAGCGATGTAACACTCGTATATGAGCATTAGTGCAACTCTGAAGCCAAACTATAACTTACCGAGTACTGAAGCGGCCCTACTGCTTACCTGCTAACACTCACTGTTAATCAGATGTCCTAAAATAAACCTAAAGTCACATCTGACCGCTGCTGAAGCTGCCAGTGATTTTCAAAATGACTGATAAAAAAAAATAAATAAATAAACTGGTAACTAAACTGTAAACTAACCCAAACAAATTTTATGAAAAAAGGCAACACTATCCCTGAATAAAAAGTCGGATGCGGGGTTGGACCCCGGTGGTTTTGTGTGGCTACATCTGTAATTAGTAACCTAGTAACCCAGTGTAAGTATCGATCCAATGATGGAAACTTCAAAACACTTTGGTAAGTCACCTTGGATAAAAGCATCTGCTAGATGCCTAAATTTTAATGTAAATGTAAAATGTGAATGAACCAATTCAGGTAGTTGTGGAATGACTCCAAGGATGTGGACCCTGTAGCACTGCGGTACTTCGTCAGCATGATGCCCCTCTTGGTAGTGGTCCCGTTCTCTGTGTACAGCTGTACACCAAGCAAATCCTGAAATCACCTGATGTGGTGTTTTTACACACGCCAGATGTGCGTCATCTGAAACTTGTCCAGAAGTGGGACAACGATGAGGTTGGCCCCCCAGCTCCCAAAGCAGCTGCTCTTCGGCAGCAGTACATGCTCAGCTTCTTTTGCTGATACACCTGTCCACCACATCTTTAAGTCTGTCCGTAGTCTGCTGGAGTGGAAGAGGGTGTTTGCAATGCAATTCTGGTCCTGCACACGAATAGTCTTGCTCATTTCATCCAGCAGGCAGAAAGAAGCTTCTACATCCCCTGCTCCACACTCCCCCTGATATCAGAAGAACAAACGAGATTTAGATTATTGCATAATTTAAGCATCTCACTAAAAATGACTTACAAATGAGCTGGTCGAAATAAAAAATATTGTACTTACAGAGTTCACTGCCTGTGCATAGAAGGGCTGAGAGTTCTCAAAGAGGACCCAGACAAAGAAAAGTTTGTGCACAATAAGAGTGAGTAGCGTTAAATGTGCTCCCAAACAATATTAGTAAAAATAAAAGATAAAGTGATATTAGTAAAAATAAAAGTAAATAAGTTAAAAGAAGAAAAAAAAGACACATAGCCCATTAAAGGGATAATCTTGTCCTGAGTGGCTGAGAGCATTTATTTTCAGTTTCCTGTTGTAAAGAAATGGAGGAACATTGGTTTTATGTTTTAACTTTGGTTCTCTTTTAAGTTCCAACTAATAAACCCACATCATCTCCAAACAGGAAGGTCTTCCCATACAAGCATGCTTTAACAAGCACTCTTGCACACTCCTATTTCGATGACCCCCTCTAAAGCCCTTCATAAGGGCTCTTACTGTATTATTTCATCTGATGGATCAGCGATTAAACCCACTTACCAGTATAAAATATTAACTGTATAATTAAGAAAGATGCTCTATACATTTGAAATTGTATTATGTTACTATACAGTACAAAACTAATCATACAAAACATTTAGCACACTAAGAAACATTCACATTAACAAACTTGGAGGATGTCTCCTCCACATTCTCAACATTTTTGGGGCTGTATCCAGAGAACTAGAAGTTGATTCTGAAGCCTTATGATGCAGGGCGGATGGAGAGGGAGCAGGATGAGTTCCAGGCTGCTAAAACATCTGCATTCCAACATGTAACAGCCATAGCATAGCAGCATTGTCAATTAAGTAAAGGAAGGAAGTTGAAGATTGAAGAATCTCCATTGAAGATTGATCTTCATCCCTGATGAGTTTAGTTGGCCTGCTCCCTTGTTATGCCCACCCACTCTGCAGTTGGCGCACCCTACGTGTTGCACAGTGTGTTTATGTGAGAAGCACCCTGTTCAATTTCTCATTAATGCAATTATCTAATCAACCAATCACATGGCAGTTGCTTCAATGCATTTATGGGTGTGGTCCTGGTCAAGGCAATCTCCTGAACTCCAAACTGAATGTCAGAATGGGAAAGAAAGGTGATTTGAGCAATTTTGAGCGTGGCATGGTTGTTGGTGCCAGACGGGCCGGTCTGAGTATTTCACAATCTGCTCAGTTACTGGGATTTTCACGAACAATCATTTCTAGGGTTTACAAAGAATGGTGTGAAAAGGGAAAAACATCCAGTATGCGGCAGTCCTGTGGGCGAAAATGCCTTGTTGATGCTGGAGGTCAGAGGAGAATGGGCGACTGATTCAAGCTGATAGAAGAGCAACTTTGACTGAAATAACCACTCGTTACAACCGAGGTCTGCAGCAAAGCATTTGTGAAGCCACAACATGCACAACCTTGAGGCGGTTGGGCTACAACAGCAGAAGACCCACCGGGTACCACTCATCTCCACTACAAATAGGAAAAAGAGACAACAATTTGCACGAGCTCACCAAAATTGGACAGTTGAAGACTGGAAAAATGTTGCCTGGTCTGATGAGTCTGGATTTCTGTTGAGACATTCAAATGGTAGAGTCAGAATTTGGTGTAAACAGAATGAGAACATGGATCCATCATGCCTTGTTACCACTGTGCAGGCTGCTGGTGGTGGTGGTGTAATGGTGTGGGGGATCTTTTCTTGGCACACTTTAGGCCCCTTAGTGCCAATTGGGCATCAGTCCAATGCCACGGCCTACCTGAGCATTGTTCCTGACCATGTCCATCCCTTTATGACCACCATGTACACATCCTCTGATGGCTACTTCCAGCAGGATAATGCACCATGTCACAAAGCTCGAATCATTTCAAATTGGTTTCTTGAACATGACAATGAGTTCACTGTACTAAAATGTCACCTCAACCCAATAAAGCATCTTTGGGATGTGGTGGAACGGGTGGAACGGGAGCTTCATGCCCTGGATGTGCATCCCACAAATCTCCATTAACTGCAAGATGCTATCCTATCAATATGGGCCAATGTTTCTAAAGAATGAATAACATTTTATAGAAATTGAGTTTGACAATATTCCCGAAGACACTGGGTTTCACTTCACTTGCTACAGGCATTTCATTGACAAAAAGCGCTTGGATGCGGCCAAGAAACGGGCACACGGCGTCCTGAAGCTGGAGATGCTCACAAAAGCCAGTCTGGGTCACCGGGTAATAGTACCTCGACAACTTATTGTCCAACAAAGAAATTTGGGTCCAGTACGGCCCTGCCAGTTGTTTGTTCGGGTCCTGTGCTTCCTGCCTTGGCAATTATTTGCATGAAAATGGAGAAGTACATTACTGTGGAAGGCAAATGACAAAAAGACCATGTTTCACAAGCTTACCTGTCAGCAGGTAAGTAAAAGCAAATTACACACTCAAGTACAGGTTTGCACTTTGAAGTTATACTGTATGTCATATGCTGAGAACCATTTCAACTAACTTTTAAATACTAATATTTAATGTACAGTCAGAGGCAGATTGTTTTGCATACAAATAATGCATGAACTGTTTAAAAGTCTTTACTTAATTTATTATTTAGTATTGGATAGTATTTAATAATATTGAACATCATTATATCTATCTGTGTGCAGCTGAGATGAAGGAAGACACAAGCATTCTTGTGCATATACAAGACAAAGACTGTGTCCCTGGAAGTGCGATAAGACGAGTCCTGTTACAGACATTACACCAGGTTTTTGACCTGACTTACACAAGTCTACTGGAACAGTTACTCAGACCTCAGAAGAACAGTGAGTTGTTATATAGCATTTTTAAATTAATAATTGATAATACCTTTGTTTTGCAATATGTCGACTTTGTGGAAAGTGTTGCAAACCCAACTTTTGCCTTCTGGAGTTCCTACATCGACATGATTCAGATACTCCTCCTGTTTGTGAGGGGAACATGTGAATCAGACTGGCAGCCTCACCTGTAAGCAGTGCACTTGATGATGACATGTTTCTTTGAGCTTATTGTTAAAGACCAGTGGACTGTTCAATGTCAAAGCGTCCATGAATTTGCCTCTATTGCTTGTGACCAGGCCATTGAGCAAACATACAACAGAGATTCTAAGAACTTGTGAGGGATTTGCTCACAGCTCCAGAAAAAAGGGGAAAATGCTGTCAATGAGTTTATAAATCAAAGACTGTTATCACCATCCGTTGACATATTTGCTCCCGTTAAAAACAAAAAAATAGGGACCTTTAGTGACCAAGCCAAGGGAAATAAGAAATCTGCAGCAGACAAGGAAGTGATTCTGCGTGCTGACAAGAAGCTATTCTCCAGACTGCTTATCATAGGTCAAAGTAGAAAGATAGACCTGAGTGAAATTCTCTCATCCTCCTTGGGAACTGTCATATCCTTTATCCAGTGCTGATGGTTCACTTGCAAAAAGAAAACATATCAGCTTTTATGGATTTACTGGAAACCAAACGTGGAGACTGTTTAGTTGGAACTGACTGTTTTAATTGAACTATTCTCTTTGACGGCATGACAGTCATTCAAGCCATTCGGACCATACCAAGTAACTTCAGTGCTTGCCGAAACCAGCACAACTGAACATGTATAGATTTTGTGATAGGTCAGTATCCAGAGTTAAGTATTAAAAATGTAGAACGGTCACACGGAGCTGGTAGTAGCACACAACTAAAGATCAAAACAAGGATCATTGACTTATCTAAGGTGTCATCAGCTCTTGACACCAGTGTATGTTCGGCACTCATTGGTACCCATACCTGCAGTGGCTGTAACTCTACAAGTGCCTTCTATGACACAAAAAGAAATTTTCTGTTGCTTGTGAGAAAGTGGAATACCTGACTGCATTTAAAAATCAGCCGTTGGATCAGCCTAACTTTAAAGTACTTCGCAAATATGTGTGTCACCTATATGGCCAGCCATGTATCAAAAGTGTGAATGATACAAGATACAAAGCATTCTGTGTGTCATCGTCAGCTTTGCCAGAACGATCCATGCCTCCAACAAGTGATGCCCTGTACCAACACTGCAAAAGGGCAAACTACCAAGCTAATAATGAGACATTCTCTTAAAGGTATAATGTGTGCCCCTTCACCTGTTGGCAATGGATAGCACCTCGAGGATGGGGAGTTAGCAAGTGTGAGACTGGAGAATGTTCTTATATGGCTGTAAAATGTTCTTGCATGTCTGTAAAGGTCAGATTTATGTCAGGGCCACGAATGTGCAAAATGGCAAACTACCAAGCAGCCATAATGAGACATTATGGCTTCCCAAGAAACAGAAGAAAGAAATGTGTGGGATGATGGCGATGATGATGGTGATAGGGATGTTAGTGATGAGGAATGTTGAGCTCAGTCATATATCAGGTTCATTGGAACAGGAATGAATCTGCTGTAAAATTGTAAAATTGAAAAATCAGGGCAGCAGGGCAGAGTCCAACTTGGTCCAAAGAGTGTTTTTATTTTTACTTTTCTCTGATTATTCTGTGCCTACTAAAAAGTTTGATGTATAAAACATTACTTTATATATATAATTTATATACTCACATAAAATAAATTATGTGAGTATGTGAGTTTGACATATTTTGTGTTGCTGTGATGTATAATAATAAAGTTGTCGGCTAAATTAGCAGCATAAGATTTTATACAATTTTATACATTTATGCATCCTGACAAAAAAAAGAAAACTGCAGGATTTTTTGTGGAGCACTTTTAACATAAAATCCATAAGGGTGTTGTCCATCCAGAAATTCATTTAAAAAGTAGTGCCCAGGAGTGGGAACAAAAATCCACTTTTTCCTAGTACATCTTATGGCCTATATTGGTAATCATCGCCCATGCTCAGGCTCAGTGGGGTCAAAGGTAAAGTGCAGGTTAATTTGTTTTATTTTCTTCTAAAATCTGAACAAATCATGCTCACAATTCAAAGTTTAACTGAATACAGAGAAAGAAAGAGAGAGAGAGAGAGATAGAGCATTGTCTGTGTGTGTGTGTGTGTGTGTGTGTGTGTGTGTGTGTGTGTGTGTGTGTGTGTGTGTGTGTGTGTGTGTGTGTGTGTGTGTGTGTGTGTGTGTATTACTTATTACTTAAAATGGCAATTCAGTTTAAATTCCTTTTATTTGTACCAGTTTCAGTTATTGGGCTTTAGATTCAAGTATCAACAACTTTTAACCTAAAACATGAAGTGTGACCAGAATGTAAGCCAAATGCACTAACCCAGATCATTAGTTAGGGTTGTAAAATCTGACACTGTATAATAATTCAAAAGTCCACCTACTTTAACTGTTTTATTGTGGTTGTAAAATATATTTTTACTTGTTTCAGCTGAAAACAGTCTTATCAGTTTTAAGGAAGCTGCAGTGGGGTCACTTTGCTGTGACGCAGTCGGTACATTTACACGCACAGTTAAGTGGAACTATGGTTATAGCTTAACTAGGATATTAATTGGACTACTGTCCTTGTCCCTCTATACAAGTACATCAGTGAAATAATTGTTTTGATCGAAGTATGTAAAACTCAAAAACGGTAGTTGCCAATAGGTCCCACTTCACTTGTCTGTATATGACTGAGTAGTAGTGAAAACACATTGGAAAAATTCTGCCACTATGTGGAAACCTGTCCTCTCTGTCTTCATTAGAGATGGTCTCCACAGAAAACCACAGTGAATTGGGAATTAGTGGATAAATGTGAGCAAACTAAGACAGACAACTTACCTTCACCATCAAAGCATTCCCTAAAACACTGCAGGTTTTCATGGACTGAGCTCTGCCTGCCGGATTTTCTCTACATGAACAGGTTTATGCTGTGCACTCTGTTCACGAAGAGGACCAACATTGCATGTTTCTTACACTAATTCAAGTAATTCAGCTGAAGGAAGTGTTCCCCTTTCACACCACTACTCAGGACACGCCTGCATCATTGCGTAGCCCCCCCACCAAGTCATAAGGGATTTCCTTATACATCCTGAAGCTTCAGTCATATACTGATTCTAACATAGCATCTCTGCATTGCTCCTTTGAACATCTAAGTCATTAGTGCTTTAATAAACTCCTTAAAAATACCCGCTTATCTGTAATTGGGGTCCATTCTGTTGAGTCCTGTCCGTGACAGTATACTGTGGCCAAGACAAATGCAGCAGACATGGACCACCTTATTCAGGCCAATTGTGAATCTGGAACATTCTGTTCCTTCCTGTTCAAGCTACAATCATCAATCTTCCCTACAGAGTGGTCAAGAATAGCATATATGCCTGATTATATAAGATTACTCAGTCATGCTCAGTCTCTTGCAACGAGACGGCTGAATTGTGGACTGTCCCTTGCTATGAGATGCATGAACCATGTCCTGTCCCGAGCTATGAGACGCCTTAACCATGTTCTGCCCTGTGCTATGAGATGTCTGCTTAGGGGTGCACATAACCTGGGCATCATACTGAGCTCTAAACTGGATGATAGAGCCAGGAGGAAACTGGTCAGAGAGACTATTAAGAGGCCTACAGCAATTCTTAAGCAGTTGCAGGAATGTATGACAGAGTGGTCCTTGTAACAGTACGATAATATCATAAATTCTTCACAAAAAAAAAAAAAAAAAAAAACAGAAAAGCCTGAGTGACTGAGCTTTTGAGGCAAGGTCAGGGTCAGATCAGACAAAAATGTAATTATTTTCATAATGATATTTCACCATCCAAATAACACTGCATGGTAACATTGCTCACATTCATTTACTTTAATTGCAAACCATCATTTCAAACTGAATACCTTCAGGTTACCCAAAAGTTAGAATGTTTAATGAAAAGCACTCTTTTAGCAGGCTGCTCAAGAATGGCAGGTGAACCAGGAAGTGATTTAAACCATGACAGTTGGTTGTTCCCAGTGAGCAGTGTCTAAAACATGGTGCAAAACAAAACTGTAAAATCATATATGGTAAAAACATGGAATAAATATCACAAATCTGCGTTGGCCAAGAATATGTTACATGAAACATTTGGCCAGTGTCCAGCATTATTTTTTTGTTGTTGTTGATGATCAAGATGATGATTTTTTTTCTTCCCCCAACAGATTCAGATTGCATTTTACATGTTAAAGGATTTTAGATTAAAAAGTAATTAATGTCATGTTCCTGAAATAACACTCAGCAGGTAAGCTCAGTAGATAAGACTTGCTAAGCTTGTAGCACAAAAATGTAGGACAGAAGCACAGAGAAGTCAAAAGTCCACCCCCTATTATTATTGATGGGTATTAAATATTAGATAGATATTATATGTTTCTGCTGAAATCAATTTTATCAATGGCGTCACTAGAGTTACTCGCCCATCTGAAGCATATCTGTTGCAACTGCAATTATTGATGGGACAGTTGAATCCATGAATCTCAACCTAACTTAACCCAATAAACACACTGCTTTCAAAATATTGTGTTTACAGAAATCTACAGAAATGCTGGAAAGCCGTCATTTAACTGCAATATTTTCCCATTTCTAGAGCCTCAAAATAAGTTGTCTATTTAATATTTTTCCAATATATAATTAGTTGTAAAAAATAAATAAATAAATAAATAAATAAAAAACAAAATACATTTATATAACAATAATTTTCAATTGTAAAATGATGTTTAAAAACAATGTTCATACAAATTGGAAGTCAATCAATTTATATATACTAATTATCATGGCGACTTTTTTGCTCTGTGTTAGTTCTCAGTGTATTTAAGTAGAGGAGAAGAAATATAGAGTAATACTATGTAAACCACGTATACGTCACATAACCATTTTGTAATCTTTTGTAGAATAACACCCCCTGCTGTTCCACATTTGGCATGCCTATACGATGTTCCTTGATGGCTTCTTCTGTGGCTGTAGGGCTTGGCTTTTTTCCTTGCTGCTATAACAAAGACAAAGTGTGGGTCAAATATCATCCAAACAGCTAATAAACAGATTCAGGTGTTCATATAAGTTGTACAGTTGTTTCACTGTCTTAAGTGCTAAGACAAACACTTTTTCTAAGATACTAATTTATTACAACTAGTTTCAATTAATGGCACTGTAAAGCCTTTTGTAGTGGGCACTGGGTCACGGACTTAGCGGAGGCAATGATGCAATGAAACAAGTGCACGTTTATTTTACAGGATAATGTAACACACTCGTATTTCTGTAATTACTAGTGTTAATTGTAGAAGGCAGTAGGGAGCAGAAGACCCAGCCTGTAGACGGCCATCCGTGCTCAGGTGAGTCGCGGCAGCGAGCTTCTGGGGTCACGCAGAAGCGCGACGCAGGCGAGGAGGTGGCTGCACGAGAGTGCAGGCTTCTTCTCGTCAGTGCCTGCGAACAATAGCTCCAACTGGCGTCAAAATGACAAACAAAGGCGCAGGTAATTGGGAGGGGCTCGCAGAGTTGTGCTCCAGGTGGGACAACAGCAGGACGCATTAGGGTGATGGAAATTCCGGTGTTGATCAATGCTGGCAAAGGAGCCCCGTCGACTCGGACCCAGCGGGTGGGTGCCGGAAAGCTCTCTTCTGTTCGGCAGCTATCTGCCCAGAGACCTCCAGAAGACAAGGACCGGGTGTGATCTGGTCCGATGGGCATTGGTTCATCCTGGGGCGTTTCAGGACGGGGCACTCGTTGAAAAGCTTCACGTTGTGGGGGCGGTATATAATGTGGTGGGCTCTTTTCGGGGAAGCGTTTCCTGTCTGGACCTAGTGAGAGCGTAGCTAGTGCATGCTCAAAGGCCTCTCTGGGCAGAGCTTGCATGATTTGTCCATGGCCATCCTTATTGTGCCTTATTGTGACTTCTTTCACTGACAGCAATTCGGGTTGTAGCCACCAGGTGTCGATCTTGTATAAACGATCTAGCTGCGCTCGCGGTGATGTTTGAGGGTTGTATGCCCAGCGGTGAAACTACAGAGCCGCTTGAGTACTGGATAGTCCACAGTGCGCCAGGATTTCTACCTTTAGTATTTCGTAGTCCTCCGCATCCTCTGTGGAGAGGGTGCAGTAGGCTCGCTGAGCCTCTCCTGTGAGAAATGAGATGGAGGCCCACTCCCGTCTTGGCCAGCCTTCGAGCTCGGCGGTTCTTTCGAATGTCTGGAGATCATCGTGAGGTTTTAGCTTTAGTAATAAATGTTGGGCCTCTCTTCGTGGGTCCGGGAGAGGTATATCTCGTCCTCCCCGCTGTTGTATTCTTATGATCTCCGCTGTAGCGGTCTGAAGACTCTGCATGAGCTGTTGCAAAAGGTTCTGCTGTTGCATCCTGGTTTCCAGCAGGTGTCCGAGGTAATGTTCAGGAGGGTATTGTCCTTCCGTGTCCACGTTTTGTGCCGGCATCTCCACCAATGTAAAGCCTTTTGTAGTGGGCACTGGGTGATGCAATGAAACAAGTGCACGTTTATTTTACAGGATAGTGTAATGCACTCATATTTCTGTAATTACTAGTTTATGTAATGTAGGAAGGGAATAGTGAGCAGAAGACTGCGGTCTGCTGAGTCTGCTGCGGTCAACACGGAAGCAGGTACAAGAGAGCGCAGGCTTCTTCTCGTCAGCGTCCGCGAACTATAGCTCCAACTGGCATAGGAATCTGACGAACAAAAACAAGGATCACGATAGAAGTAATCTGAACTACACCCTTCACTCACCGGCATGCGCCGCTGGGGTCCCTTCATCAACAGTCGACAGGTGGAGGGTAGGCTCCTTTCTGTGGCCAATGCAGGGGGATGGCAGCGCCACGCCCCTTTTTGGAATGTCCCAGGGTTACTGCTGGTCTTTGTTGTTTTTCGGGGATGGCTTTTCTTAAGTGAGTGAGGAGTTTATTATTGTGTGCACCGGCTGCAAGCCCATCGCCACAGGCACCTTCGTTTCTCCCTGATTTCTGGTTGTTATACATAGCGTTTGATGGTGACTGCAGTTACAGCAGGTGTACGTTCAAAATTCTTGAGATTTCTCAGATTACCTCATCTTCACTTCTGAAAGTGATGATAGACCGTCTTTTCTCTTTACTTAACTAAGTGTTTCTTGACATAAAATGGCTTTGTGCAGTAGTTGTAGTAGCACTAAAATGGCTATTGACCCTGTAACCACCCATTTCACGGCACAAGACAACTGATGGTCTAAATTACATTAAGGAGGCAGGAACTGTCACCGGTGCACTGACAAGGAAACGCCTGTGAACGGAAAGCCATTCTCAATGACTATCTTGTGAATCTGAAGAGAGAATTTCATGAGTGTGCAAAGTTGTCACGGAAGCAAAATGTTTTTGGACAACCCTGGACAATCTGAAGTATATTAATAATAAAACATATTCTGGGTAGTTTAACATTTTTCTGTTTACTACACAATTCCATATGTGGCCTTTCATTGTTTGTCAGTATTAACTTTGAAAGTGATAAAGAAAAAACATTGAAGAGGAAGGTGTATTCAAACTTTTTTAAGGCAGTATAAGTTGATCCAAAAAAAAAAAAAAAAGTGTTTCAATCACTATATGCATAAGGAATTAGCAATGTATATTTAAGAAACATAATTCCTTATGTCCGTATGTTACAAGAAGCATTAATTGTAACTGTTAACTGTTTGACTGTTAACTGTACTAATAGAATGGTTATACAATGGTTGCTTTATCTTTCAAGTGTTTTTTTTTTTTTTTAGATATAACTGTAGCCAAATAATAGTTTTTGATTAATTCACTCAGGAATGACCTGCTTCCTCTTCTTCTGTGAATCCGCTTTCAACAGCTTCTTGAATGCTCTTGATCTCTTCTGGAGAAGCAGCAGCGAGAATGCAGCACTCGTCCTTTCAAACTCCTCCTTGTTCTTACAGCGTGAGATGGCTTTCTGAGAATCATCACAGGAGTTGTGTAACTGTAGATGCTCAGATAGAAACTCGGTGTCCTTGTCCATGCCCATCATTTTTCCCAAAGAGCTAGAACGGTCCATAAAGTGCTTGGTGGACAATGCAGTGTAGGTTGCTGAGATCTCAGCAAGGCTGGAAATGTTCGTGGCTTGAGAAGTGTAGAGCAGATTTTTGGAGAAAAGCTTTGCATTGTAGATATGCAGTCAGGCTGTTTTTTTTCAAGATGTTAGACATTAACTGAAGGAAGCGCACAGTCTTATCCCACTGCTCCTTCACTCTCCCCATGGCATCCATAGCTTTGACCAGCATTCGTATAGTGGTTTAAGGTCAATCTCTTTGACCTCACAGTTCCTCATAGTGATCAGGATTTCAGTCAGCTCCTCCCTGAACCATGGTGAACTGGGCAACAACTGAGACCCATGACTTTTAGTGGACCTGGGTTTAGTTATTTGAAGGAAACAAAAGTATAGGTGGACTTTCCTACCAAATAAAAAAGCTGGAAAATAAGCTTAATTTATTACATTTAACAAGTTACTGTGGATGTGAATGTGTTGAACATTTATTAAGGCTTTAAAGTTTTAACATTAACAAACAAATTCTGTAAGACGTGTGAACTCTGTAAAGTAAGTAAAATATTAGGTGTAACAGCTTTATTTCAGTCCTCCCTTAAACAAGCCATTTCAACGTCTATGTAAATGAGCTGCTGTTCATCCTCCACAGAGGGGCAGAGCTGAGCAACCAGTGGATGAGGGGATCTTATTACATGAGGTCACAATAAAGAAATAAATCAAATTAGCTTATTTAAGGTCCAGCTTTACAAACGTGGAAAAAGGACAAAAACAAGGAATGTTTCTCTTTTTCTTGTGTTGTGTGTTTACACATGTGACCTGTCTGGAAATTTTAAAAATTTCTTAAACTTAATTATGCATAATAGGTCCCCTTCAACTCCAATGCTATTTAATGTTGTTGTACACTTGTGTTCAAAATAACAGCAGTCCAACATCAGTAACCAGATCAATAATTGTTTTGGGGAGAAATTATATTTCTTCATGGTAAATATTTTACTTGTAGGTGTAATGGAGTAATAGAAACCCAATAGACCCAACAGTCATGACTTGCATGCACCTGATTCTGTGTAACTGAATCATTAATTGAAAAGAGGCGTGTTCAAAATAATAGCATGTGGCGTTCAATTGGAGACGTCAATTATTCTGTGAAAAACAGGTGTCAAACTATTTCCCCTTATTTATGGATAAATGCAGAAAAGGTTGTCCTGTGCATTTCTCTCTGAAGTAATCAGAGTAAAATGGGGTGTTCCAGACATTGTTCAGAAGCAGTTCTCAGAAACCATGGTTATACAACTAAATATTAGAGCAGAGATAGGGTTTTTTTAAGGTAAGATACCAGTTAACAGTCATAAAAAAAGACATGCACCAATGTCAGTTACATTATTGTTAATGCATAGCCAGTAGAAACAAGATCTTTTAATGTTTCATGCACATCTAAATGATCTGCCATGAGCCATAATGAGCTGCCTAAAATAATATTTGCAAAATATGGGTGAGAAACACCTGTCAAAGGCATGCTTCAACAACTGGTTTAGGGGGAATCCAAAAAACGTCCAAAAATGTGGTAGGGCAGAGATCTTCTTACCCTGTGTGTCGCCCCAATGCAGAGCTGGCCCAGTAATGTCATTCCAGCTAATGTTGCACATTTCACACCCTTTCTAGTGTTACAGCAGGAGCACTCATGTGCATGTCACCAGCATTTCACTCATTAAGCCTGAATGTCCAGTCAATCTGTCTCAATGATTAGTGGGTGGGTGAGGCAAGACCTAACCTCTATCTCCATACCCCTGAATTGAATGATGATGAGAATGAGTGAATATTTGTGAAAACCCAGGTACACACACCTCACCTTCATCCTTCACACATTTCCTGAAGCCCTGCATTCAAGCCAAATTGACAAAGGTCTGATTCCTGTGGTCTGATGCTTTCCGTTCCATAGGGAAAGAAATTCCATCCAAGTCTCGTGTACTTTCTACATGTATTGTTCCGATACAGCAATGTATACAGTGCCAAAAAATACCTTTTGGAATTTCATTGTTTTATGTATTAATTTGTCATAAAATGTGTTCTGATCTTCATCTAAGTCAAAAGTATTTACAAATATAATGTGCCTAAAATAATAACAAAGATCTTTTTTGAGAACAGCCATAAAAGCACCATAGTGCTGGTGGAAAAAGTATGTGAATCCTTGCGTTAATGACCTCAAAAATCTAATTGGAGTCAGATGTTATACCAGGAAGCTTGTTAAGAAAATGAGTTTGGTGGTGTGGACTAGAGCTACTTTGAATGATAAACACTCAAGCTTTTTGTATTTGCCCCGCACAAGAAGAATATGCTTATGTGAGCCATGCCTCGCCAAAATTAGCTAGTAGAGTATCTATGATCAAGAATTGTTGATTTACATGAAGGTGGAGAGTGTTAAAGAGTGGAACGGAAAACACTTTGGGATGGTGTCTACTCTACCACCAAGTGGGTGCCCAGGCAAAATGACCCGAAGAGCACAATGAAGACTCATCAATGAGGTAAGAAAGAAAAAAAAACCCAGAGTGACAGCTAAAGATTTGAAAGCATCATTGAAACTGGCTAATATCTGTTTATGAGTCTACAGTATGAATAAGGATGGTGTCCATTGCAGGACACCACAAAGAACATTACTAAATCACTAAAAAAAAAAAAGCTTTAGATTAACACTAATGTTACTGTAAGAAAACTCAGTAGACAAGCTCAATAAAGGGATAAGGGATAAAGTGTAGATCTGAGACTGTGATTGAGAAGAATTTTACTTCAAAAGGTCCACATTCTTTTAACTTTTTTTTTTTTATTATTGCTGTAAAAGATATATTTATTTCTGCAGGAAAACAATTTTATAAATTTTTGAAAAGCTTAAGTGGTGTCAGTAGGGTTGCTGTCACCCTGTGTTCTAGCTCACAATGCCACCCTTCAAAAGGTTGGTAGATGATGGTGGTCTTTCTGGGTTTGCTTTCATGTTTTCTGTTTTCATGCAAAATATGAAATCTTTTGCCAAACGGGTGAAGAGTGGCCTCAAGATGTCCTTCTTTCTTGTTTGTTATTCTTGCAATGACTTTTAACCAGTTGGTCTCCTGCTTTTCTATAGTGGAATTACCTTCAGTTTTACACAAATCATCTGCCTCCTATGGTGAACTTTTTGGAATCACCACACTTTACAATGTCAGAGCAAATAAGCAAATATCATATGACAAAAAAAAAAATGGCTGAACATTCTAGCTTTCTGAAACATATCTAAAACAAATTAAATGTAATTATGTTTAACTAATTGTGTAGAGGAGGAGAGAGAAGAGAAAAACCTTTGGCATCACCATGATATTTGTATTTCTAAAACAAACATTTTCTGTTTGCATGAGTGAGTATGACCAGCATGTGACTGTGATCCCGTCCATGAGTTAAGGGGTGCGCAGATAATTTAGATTATGTATGAACAAAAAAATTGTAGAAGAGCATGCAAAAAGTGTGTAAATATATTTTCTTTTTATTTGCTTGAAGGAATGAAATAGACAGGTTTCTGCTACAAGATTAAATATATTATTAGTATTATTGCTTCTTATATTACTCAGAAAATAGTTGTTGTCTTAGTGTTTAAAGCAAATTGTACTACCACTGGGAACAACAGTAACAGATTATTTGCACTTCAGCAAACCTGCAGATTATTCAGGAGTCATATTTGAAACCATGCAGTGTGTTTGCCCACTTCGGAGGGAGCTTTGACTTTTTAATTATATGCGTCTTACTGAATTATATGGTGTATTACTGAATGTTATGGCAGGACATAAATGTAATGAGCAGGTATGAAACCAGTAACTCTACATTTTATTCATTTATATTTTCCTATAGGGTTTCCTATATATTTTCATAAGGGCTCACTTATGCCATTACTGTGAATCATAAATACACAAGGCACTGATATAAGTATTATAAAGTGTGCTTCAGCTCTGATCAATATTTATTTTGTCGTCTCTCATTTCTTTTTGCCTTTAACCTCAGAGATAATGTGCTCCGGCGCCGCCCTGGAGAACCACTCGTACCACGAGCCGTCGTACAGGCTGACGTCCTGGTGTCCACACAGGTGCGCCGCGAGTATGATGTGGCATGCCGTGACCCCGGAACCGCACGAAACCCAGAAGGGCTTCTGAAGGTCTACGCCTGCATTTCGGAATATCTCCGTCAGGTCCTCGACTGGATGCTCCAGTCCAGAAGAATCCAAGAAGCAAGTAAAGGGCATGTTGATGCTGCCAGGGATGTGACCAGGTTCTATGCCTGAAACAGACAAAGAGAGTGACAGAGGGAGGGTTACAGTTACTGTGTGCTGTTAAAATGTTGAATCTCTCTATCATACTCATCTCTCCCCATCCATCTATCAATCATCTGGTCTGTTACTATCTGAAAATCTATATATTAGTTGAATATAAATAGATCACATGACCTACTTGTCTGTCTAGCTATCTATCTATCTGTCTGTCTGCAAGTCTTTTAGTACAAAGCAGGAGAGGAACTACCAGACCACTGTCAACAAGCTCAATGGAGAATGGACAGTTTCAGATACCTCTGTGTTCACATCACGCAGGACCTGTCATGGTCGTGTCACATCAACACCGTGGTGTTTAGGAACTTTTACTCCTGAGCATCCTGAGCATTTACTCCTGAGCATCCTGACGAGAAACATCACAACCTGGATTGGGAACAGCACCATGCAGGACAGACGAGCTCTACAGAGGGTGGTGCAATCAGCTGAGCGCATCATCCACACCAAGCTCCCTGACCTGTGGTGGTGCTGGCCCAAGGCCAGGAAGATCGTGAAGGACCTCAGCCACAATGGATTTTTCTCACTGCTGAAGTCAGGAAAGCGCTTCCGCTCCCTGAAGGCCAACACAGAAAGACTGAGAAGGAG
Organism: Clarias magur; assembly: GCA_013621035.1. Lineage (NCBI taxonomy): Eukaryota > Metazoa > Chordata > Actinopteri > Siluriformes > Clariidae > Clarias > Clarias magur. Next base: position 41,265 of record QNUK01001202.1, read on the forward strand.
CTTTTTTTCATAGACTATATGGACTCTCAATCACACCACCACATACATAGGACTAAACCCCTTAATCTGCTTCCTCACACAATAACAAACTCACACATTAAACATTAACACACATTTGCACACCATGGAACTTTGAACTTTGCACATTATTCTGCACATTGTCTTGCTCATGACTGGACATGGTTTCTATATCTCAATTCCATTTCAATTCTATTTTATTATTTGCATGAAATATATATTTTTTACAGCTAAGTTTTATGTTTTTCTATGTTTAAAAAATCTGATTGCATAATAATATATTCTTATTTAAAAAGTCTCATTTTTGTTATTTAATTTTTTTTGCTCATTAGAGGTTGTGTAAGTGATTCACGTTATATCATACTATGATATATGATACGTGTAGGAGACAAATACAACTTTAATCTGCCTGTCTGTTTGTCTATCTGTCTAATTATCTATCTATCTCTCTGTCTGTCTAACCATCTATCTATCCATCTGTCCAATGCAGCTGAATTACAACAATTCTGAAAAGAAGAGTGGGCCAAAATTCCTCCACATAGCTGTAACAGACACGTTGCAAGTTTTTCAAAAACATTTGATTGCAGTTGTTGCTGCTAAGGGTAGTGAAGTTATTACATTTAGGGGGCAAACACTTTGGTTTTTGTTTCCCAAAATAATAATAACTTTTATTTATAAACTGCATGATGTGTTTACTTTTGTTATAGTTTACTAATATTTTAATTTGTTTTATTATCTGAAAATTAAAGTGTGACAACCATGCAAAAAAAAAAAAGAAATCAGTAAGGGGGCAAACACATTTTGACACCACTGTATCTATTTGTCTATCTCTGTTTGTCTACCCATCCATATGTCTGTCTGTCTAACTATCTATATATGTCCGTCTGTCTACCCATCTATATATGTCTGTCTGTCTGACCATCCATACGTGTCTGTCTACAAATCTATATGTCTGTCTAACCATCTATAAATCTGTCCGTCTACCCATCTATTTTCAATTCAATTCGTATAGCGCTTTTAACAATTGACATTGTCGCAAAGCAGCTTTACACAATTAAAAGAAACATATACAGTACAGACCAAAAGTTTGGACACACCTTCTCATTCAAAGAGTTTGAATTTGTTTTATGGTAAGAAAAAAAAGCAGCTAATTAAAGAAAAACGAGCGGCCGTCATTACTTTAAGAAATGAAGGTCAGTCAGTCCGAAAAATTGGAAAACTTTGAAAGTGTCCCCGAGTGCAGTCGCAAAAAACATCAAGCGCTACAAAGAAACCGGCTGACATGCGACATGACCGTCCCAGGAAAGGAAGACCGAGAGTCGCCTCTGCTGCGGAGGAGAAGTTCATCCGAGTCACCAACCTCAGAAATCGGCGGTTAACAGCAGCTCAGATCAGAGAGCAGGTCAATGGCACACAGAGTTCTAGCAGCAGACACGTCTCTAGAACAACTGTTAAGAGGAGACTGTGTGAATCAGGCCTTCATGCTAGAAGATCTGCTAGGAAACCACTGCTAAGGACAGGCAACAAGCAGAAGAGACGCGTTTGGGCTGAAGAACACAAGAAAGAACACAAGGAAGAAAACTCGCTGAATGAGAAGGGGCGTCCAAACGTTTGGTCTGTATACACCATCTATATTTGTTCAATTCGATTCAATTTTATTTATATAGCACTTGTTCATTTGACAATGTTCATCGTCTCAAAGCAGCTTAACAAAAATGAAAATTTTTTTAAAAAGAAAATTCATGGAAGTGTGTATGTGTGAGAAAAATGTGTCTAGATAATGAGATGAATTATCTATACATGTCTGTCTGTCTGCCCATCTCTCTCTCTCTCTCTCTCTCTCTTTACAGAACCGAGCACGCGACGCTACAGTATTGAACACAATAATATTTACATTCTCGCGGTTCGGGCTCGAGCCCCCGGAAGCGCCCCTCCATTCGCGCGTCCACCAGCTGGTACTTCCGGTCGGTGAGGTTCCTCAGCACGTCCTCGTAGGTCTTTACCCATGAGTGGTTCTGCTCGGTCCTGAACCGCGCGCGCTCCGGTGTGTGCTGCAGGTCGGCGACCGGGTGTCCCTCGCGCAGCCAGGTCTTCATGCCGCCGTCCAGCACGGACACGGAGCGGTGCCCGAAGTAGCGGAACATCCACCAGACGCGCGGCGCCGCGAACGAGCCGAAGTCGCTGCAGTCGTACACTACCACGTGCGTGTCGTTCCCGACGCCCAGGCGGCCCACGTAGTCCGCGAACTCGCTCTCCGTCGGCAGCATGTGGTCGTACGGGGACGACCTGTCGCTGCACTCGTCGATGTCGAAGAACGACGCGCCCGGGATGTGGCGCTGCGCGAACTCCGCTCGCGCATTCCGGTTCATCATCGGGAGATACCACGAGGCGTCCAGAACGCGCAGCGCCGGTCCCACGCGCGCGCTCCTCACCGCGTCGGCCAACCACTTAGCACCGACCAGAGCTTTCACCTGACCCGCCATGACACCCGCTCCTCCGTCCGAGTGACTCAGCACTGAAGAGTCGGGTCGCTTCAGATTCACTTCAACTCAAAGAATCGGTTCTTTAAGAACTCGTCTATAGGGAAAGAATCGGTTCTTTTTTTTAACTCGTTTAAATGAAAAGAATCAAGAATCGGTTCTTTAACCTATTTGAAGGGAAAGAATCGATTCTTTATTTTAACTCGCTAGAAGTGAAAGAAACGGTTATTTTTAACTGAAGTGAAAGAAACGGTTATTTTTTTTAATTGTTTAAAGCGAAAGAAACGGTTCTTTCAAGTCCGAGTCAGTGTAAGAATCGCAAAATAGTTTATAAAAAAACTATGGATCTGTGGATTGGTTGTATTTAGATGGACTATTTTTAATAATTCTATCTAAAGTAAACAAATTACCTTTTTTTCAGTAGGCGAACGCCGTACAGCTTTTTTGGTGCTGCATTAACGCCACCTACTGGACCGGAATGTAATCTGGGTTTAGGGGGAATAGCTAAATGGTTTTAAAACGTTAGATCAGGTTTAAAAAAATCTTTGATTCAGAGCAGAACGTAAAGTATCACAGCTCTCTCTCTCTCTCAACATTCAAGACTAAAAGGTGGTTTATTAACGAAATGCCTTTTATGTTTGTATGCCCAGGTTTGTACAGGTAGGCAGTGTCACAATCACCTCTGATGTCATACCGTGAGCGTGTCACAGACATTCCTCGCTGACTGTAACTCTAGGCAGCATCGTACAACAAAAACGGGTAAATCAGACCGAGCTCACAGCTACTGAAACCCCGGATCAGACTGTGGAGCGTCTACAGTTACAAGCAGCTGGTGTAGCAGGTTGCAGCTTTGGTTACTTCTCGTTTGCATTCTGTTACATATTCTTGTAGTTATTATTATTATTATTATTATTATTATTAAATTAAAAACATGAAGTTAAAGATCAACAGTGTTGATCTAATGAAAGTGACGGTGTTAGCTGTCCAATGAAATTCTACATTTCAGTGAGGCACATCATCGCAGCTCTGCATCACAATGTATCGTAACCTCAATGTGTTTTACTAATGTGTATATATTTGTATTACAGCAAGGTAGTTTAGTGGTAACACTGTCATTCAGCACTTAGTGTGTACGTGTAGTCTGCTTGTTTATCTCTGTGCTCAATGGGTTTCCTCCAGGTACTCCAGTTCCCTCCCAAAAATGTGCAGATTAGGCTATTTTGAGACCAACTATATAGAGACAACTAGAGAGGCACATTTTCCGAAGAAACTGTGAGTGGTGCTTGCCGTGAAGTCATTGAATTCCCATGTCATAGTCACAGATATAGCTGATGTCACCGCTGATGTTGGTCTCAATGGTAAGTCTATGGAAAATCCCTTAGAAAAGTCATAGCACCCCATTCCCGACCAAGCCGCATGATTTGACACCTCCTTCATGGGTCTACGACAAACGGTGCGGGACTAGTTACGCGCCAAACTTCCACACGGAAGAAGAAAAAGAAACCTGAGAGATTATAATAGTAGTGCTTCGCCTTTGCAAGCACCACTAATTATACAGATTAATTTTATAAATGATGTTAAGAAAGTTATTATATACAACTAAGTAACTATATTGAGATTAATTTGGAACTGTCACTTTGCCACAAGGTTGAGGAGCCATCTTGTTCTTATGTTCTGAGAACACAATTTAATCCTGGGTAATTCTTGAATATATACACAGTATCTGAAACACTGAATATCATAGTTGGTTGGTTGTTTTTTTGTTTGTTTGTTTAGTAGATTGTGTTAATGAGAACATGTGGAATTTGAACCAAAAAATTATTTTCATGTAGCTCACTTCACTGTGGTGAACCATTAACAGTGAAAATAAAATCCACTTTTAGACAATCACATGATTTTGCACCATCAATTTCGTTCATACTGTACCTCAATTTACAACAGCTCACAGAGGACAGAGATACTTTTAGGGTTAACGTAAAGGTTTTAATCATAGTTTCCACAGGGACAAAAAAAAATCAAAGTTGATGAACTCACAGACAACATACCAAAATCTCCTCTTGACCTGCTTTGGATTTATTTAATGATTAGCTGCACTAACTGAGATACATATATTTATAGAAAGCTAGCATTTAATTTATTTAGAGCATCACTGCTATACTAAATGACATTCAGGAAAAGTGTATAATTTTAAAATAAATTGTAACACATATTGTTATTTTAATATTTTAGACTTAATGCATTACTGTACTGAATTACCTAAATTATATCATGTTAATAAAATTAATGTCATTGTGTTTCATAATTAAGATACAAGAGTAAATTGTTATTTCAAATACTTAAGACTAGATTTTAGAATGCATTTTCTGCAATTTACTGAAAAATATATTTTGTTTAAGGCATGTATTTCTTGGCTTTCATTCTGGGGATGATCTGCATGTCTCTAACATCATTGTGCTGTAGCAGCCAACACATGTATCTTTCTGTACCCATACCCCAGCCACTTGTAGACAAAGGTATGACTTTCCTCATGTTGATGTACCATTTGTAAGATTCTTCTGGCACAGCATGGTGCCGTAGAGCTTCTTGTACCATTTCAGGGGTGGAATGTCGTTCCCCGAGACCTACTGTCTCACCTAACCCCAGCAGCAAATCAGCTGCTTTTGCTTTGGTTTTATTAGAATTTTCAGCATAAGCTTGGTAGAAAGGCACACTGAGGTGATCCATTTCTGTCAACCAAACAGCACCACCATACTTTTCAATCAACACTGTTTCTCCTTTCCGAGTGAGTTTTCTACCAAAGTGAGGCTGTCCCTCTTGAACCCATTCAATGCAGTCAGAGGAAGGCATTATTGGAATGGCTTGCTCTAGAGTCACTCTTGGGAGAGGTTTCTCCATCTTCTTCATGAGATCTTGTGCATGAACCAGTGTGCCTGCTGTACTTAAGATGATTTTTGAGTGTTTTTTTAGCATTGCCTGTGTCAAGTGGACCACATAACCTTCTGCTATGGAAATAGCAGCATCCATGTCACCAAGCAGCTCACACTCAATATGGTAGAACTGATTCAGATGAGTAGCATCAGGGTCCTCTCCTCGAAAGCTGGGGGAGACATAGTATGTCCCTGGAAGCCCGTCTTGAAATCGTAAGAAGTATTCTAGCACAAATTGCATGGAGTCGGCCAAGTACACATCCTGGCCTAGCATGTTGACAAAAACAGGCTCAGAGTCAGATCCTAGGCCCAGTGGTGAAGAAATGGTGTCGGTTGTAATTGGTGTCAGAGCATATGAGTACTTGCATTCATTACTGAAGTATTCAACTGTGCTGTGGAATAAAGTGTTTTGGATCTGAAAAAGATTCCGGTACCATTGGCTCTTGATGGCTAATATGGAGTGACTTTGAGGTATTTCCCAAGTGCGAAGTGGGGTTGTCTTTGTGATTTTGGTGTGGATCTCTTTTACAGCATCAGCACTTGCTGGAGGGCCATCAATAGATGTGACATATCCAGGATAGATTGGACAGAACTGAGGAGACACAGCAGGAGGCATTTCACCTGGCTTTGTGAGAATTGGAATTAACTTGACATGTGCATGGTTAATTTCCAAACCCTCGAAAATGAGTGCCACACCTCTAGCACCCATTCCCTCTTGTAAAAGTTGAGCAACTTTCTGCGCAGCCAAGATTAGGGCTGTGTAGTCACTCTTGTCTAGGCGGAAGATGTCACTAGTCAGTGGACGTCTTGGCACCAGGACAGTCAAGCCTGGTGTATTGGGGAATGGGGTAAGAAAGGCCACATGGTGATTATCTTCCCAGACACGCCAGTGTTGCTCCTCTCCTCTCACAATGCGTGAAAACAGTCCACAGTGAGATGGCTCCCCATGGAAATCATAATAAGATGGAGCATTGGGTGTTGGGAGCCGAGACCTGATCTTTGCAAGGACTCGGTCAAGGAACGCATCCTCACAACGGGGGCCAGTCTTTGAACTGCAATAGCCAGGGTCATGTAAATGGAATTCCTCTTCCCTGGCACGATAAGCCTTCCAGTTGGATTCTAAACCATAAAGGGGCAGGATTTTGATATGAGCAGGCTTGTCTGGTTGGGGTCTAAACACAAGACCACAGCGATACACTTCTAGTTTTTCACAAAGTAAGTTAGCAACTGTTTGTGCGCCTAATAGCATTGTTACATAGTCTGGCATTGTTAACTGAAAAATGCTGTTTGGTCCATTTAAGGCCTTTCGAGTCAGAATAGTCGTTCCTGGGGTCCATGGGTCAGAATGCAAATAAGCTACTAGTTCATCAGTTTCCCAAGTCACATTTGCAAAGTTCAGCATGGGTCTGAGGACTTCAGCTCGAGCAACACCACTTTTCATTGATGCAACAAACATTACTCCAGCATTTGTTTCAACTACAGCTTCACCTTTGTGGTCAACAGCAATGATACCAGCACATTTTGAATCTAGAACCTCGTAAATCACCTCTCGGCAGGCTTGTCTTAGACTGTATCCTTTGAGGTTGTAGAGACTAGCTACCTTATGAGCAACTGTCTGACATAAGAATGCGTCACCATCACCAGAGCACGTCACAGACAGTTTATCATCAGCATATATTCCAGCACCGACAATGGCTGTGTCTCCAATTCTACCTTTCCACTTGCCCACTAATCCCCCTGTGGATGTGGCTGCTGCTAGCTTGCCCCAACAATCCAAAGCAACTGCACCTACCGTTTGAGGATGGTTGTTTGTATTTTCACTCAGTTTCATTGCAAGTTCTTTGTATCTGATGTCAGTGTGAAAGTAATCTTGCTCCATTGGCTTCTCATCACCTGCAAGACCCATCAAAAACTCCTGAGCGCCATCTCCTGTTATTAATGCATGGTCACTCTTTTCCATGACATGACGGGCTGCTTTTACTGGGTTCTTTACATGCTGCAGGCAAGCCACTGATCCAGAGGTCTTTCTGTGTCCATCTACAATAGTAGCCTCCATCTCATGTTGACCTTTTTGGTTGTACACAGACCCCTTGCCAGCATTAAATAAAAAGCAGTCTTCTAAAGCAATGACACTTTGCTGCACTGCATCCAGACTGCTGCCTCCATGGCTTAGCACTCGTGCTCCTAGTGTGAGTGCTGCATGAAGGGCAAATTCAATAACTTCAACCACCCTATTGCTCAATGTCATTTCCTCCCCTGCGCCACCATGAATTATCAGGGTGAAATCTGACTTTCCTGAGTGGGTAGAATCAATGCTATTTGATTCTTTCTTTGTTCCAAGAAGGCATTCAATGGCTCCCATCTGCCCAGCAATTGCATACTTTAGGGCCAGAAACATTACCAACTTTATGTTTAGTTCAAGGCACTGTTTGAGTTTTCCTAAGATCCCAGCAAATGTTCCCTTTGCATTCAGCACAAGACGGACTTTGTCCTGCTTGCCAAGGTAAGTAACAGCTAGCTGGTCAGATGCATATACATTGCCAACAGCACATTCAACACCTTCTATCAAATCTGATCCAGTCAGGTAGATAGAGGGGCACCCAAAAAGATCTAGAAATTTCTTGAGTGGGTTGTCTTGGGACAGGCCATTACGTAAAACAGCTAAATGGGGCCCTACACCACTGCCATTTTTGGTAGCTTTGATGCATTTCTTGTGCTCCATGAAAGCTAAATGGAATTGTTGAAGGAGCTGATTGGTGTGGCATGGGACATCATCTTGCCCAATGCAGGACCCCAGGGCTGTTACTAGCTGACGAGACAGCATCGTGACTGAATATGTGGGATCACACCGACCCTGTTTGTAGTGACGCATATGAGTAGGGGTCACCATGATGTATCCATCAGCTGATTCTCCAAGAGTTTGCCTGAGAGAGAGCTGCAATGCAAAACTCATCCACGCGTCATATATGCCTCTGTGACTCCTTAGAGTGGTGAAAACATCAGGGTAAGATGAAACTTCAAAGGTAACAATGGAGTTACATGCTCCTGAAAGGGTGTGACCAGGTTGATCTAAGAGTTTAATATCTCCTAGTGAGAACCGAAGAGGTTTCGGGTAGGAAACAATATGATCTGATGTGTTTATATGCTCTATAGTTATGGACTCTGAAAGTTTCCATACACGTCCAACCACAAGGCCAGCCACCATGCCATCCAGGGCACTATGTTCAAACAGCATGCCACTTACACCATCTTTAAAGACCACCATGTTTACCACCTGTAGAGAAAAAAAAATAATAATTACATATCAATTTCATGGCACCTTTACTACTGTACACTGAAATATCAATAGATGGCCAAAAGTATGCAGACACCTTATAATCAAACCATGCATGCTTGATGAACATGCCATTCCAAACCTATCGACATTAATGTAGAATTGGTCCCCTTTTGCTTCTACAATCGACCCCACTCTTCTGGGAAGCCTTTCAACTAGATTTAGTTTTTTTTTTTGCCCATTGAGCCAAAAGAACAATAGCAAACTCAGGAACAAAAAAATTAAGAAGCTTTCTATTTCAGGCCATGTCACCCTCACTTCCTGGTTAGTTTCTAAAAGCATCCACATTTTTTACCCACATACCTTGTCATAGTACCTCAGACACTGGCTATTGCTTCTTCCCAAACAGACCACATTGAGGGTATCTGCCAAATCCACTGGTGCATAGCAATCTTCCAAAGACAGAGCTAGAATGGCACTCTCCATCATTCTAAGTGATTCTGCTGCTTCATCATCAGCTTTTAGGATCTCTTCCCTGACAGTGTACCATGCTGGACGTTTAAGAGCTGAAAAACCACAGACTGTGGAAGGATCATGAATAGCCGAAGCAGTTGGAAGATTCATTATGTAGGCTAGCTGGGTGTAGAGGTTATGAAGCGGCACGGGTGAGGGCTTGTCTGCTTCACTACATCTCTGTATAATCTGAATGGGAAATACACCTCCATGGCAGATGACGATGGCATGGAGGCTACCTGGATACACCTGAGAATAAAATTAGAAATAGTTGAAATTTTATTACATGTCCATATGTGCTATTCAAACAAGACAGGGATAATGTTTTGCATATATGTCTGCTAAGTAATGTTCTGATCATACTCTGCATGTCTTTGGACTGTGGACGAAACTGATGTACCCGGAGGAAACCCACTACACACAGACCTAAGCTGAGTATCGAACCCTCAACCTTGGAGGTGTGAGGCACAGTGCGAACCACTACACCACCATGCTGCATACACAAAATGTGGGGCAATGTAGGCTTTTCCTACATGAGAAACTTGGTAACCTCCCTAAAACCCCACAGCCGTGACTTTTCTGCCACATCTTTTTTATATTTTAATGTTCTGAGTTTTAAACTTTGATAGACAATATACAATGATATTTTATTAAGAAGAAGCACAAAACCTCCTTTTCAGAATGTGCAACTAACACAATACTTACCTACAGGTCACATGGAATCTACATTACTCAGGGTTTTTCCAACTATGATGCTGATCATAGAAAGAAAATGTTGATCATGTCCATCAATTTTGGAAGAAAGCTTTTTGGGGGGGCGGCACAGTGGTGTAGTGGTTAGCACTGTCGCCTTGCACCGCCAGGGTTCGGGTTCGATCCCCGGCCAGGCTCGATTCCCGTCTCTGTGTGCATGGAGTTTGCATGTTCTCCCCATGCTTGGTGGGTTTCCTCCGGGTTCTCCGGTTTCCTCCCAAAGACATGTAGGTTAGTACATGTACGCTAATTGGCGTTCCCAAATTGCCCATAGTGTGTGTGTATGTGTGTGTGTCTGTGCCCTGGGATGGATTGGCACCCTGTCCAGGGTATACCCTGCCATGTGCCCTAAGTCTCCTGGGATAGGCTCCATGACCCTGAATACAGGATTAAGCGGTATAGATGATGAGTGAGTGAGTTAGATTTTTGGGGCATTTGGCTTCTGTACACAACCACTAAATTGATGTTTAAATGACTTAAACACTTAAAATGTGTGGACAGATTACTTTAGCAGATTCTTTAGTATGGCTGCAAGTGGAACCTGGGTTACTGGTGTTTATTGATGACCTGATTGCTGATAAATGTATCAGCGTGTATTGTAAAGTGTATAGGGCCTCTCTGTTCAGATTGAGCCAAATACCGCAAAACTGATAGGACACTGCTACATATTGCAGATGGATAATGAACCAAACAAAAAACAGAGAAAGGTACCCAGAAATTTATCAACGCAAACCAATGGGATATTCCTCATTGCCGAAATCAGCTTTTTACTTTCTAAAGACAAAATTGAAGGCAGAAAGACTCATAAACAAGTAGCAACTGAAGCAACTGCAGTGAATGTCCCACCTTGAGGGAGAAAACTCAGCATTTGGTCATGCCCATGGGTTCCAGAACTTTATGCAGTTGTTGACTGCAAATAATCTTTATCCAGGTATTAAAGGCAATCCTCATGTTTGTAATTATGTTAGTTTGTTCAATTATTTATGGAACATGGTGTGCGCGCGCGCGTGTGTGTGTGTGTGTGTGTGTGTGTGTGTGTGTGTGTGTGTGTGTGTGTGTGTGTGTGTGTGTGTGTGTGTGTGGCAATAACTATTGAATAGTTAATGCAACACTTGTCAAACCACTTGAAATAAACTGATGGTTTTGACTTTGCTCACATTTCATTTTAAATTCAATGTCATGGTGTACAGAGGCCAAATGGCAAAAAACTGTCAGAAATGCAGGAATAATATAATTTGTAAAAACTGTTATTTGAATAGCACGCTATATGCACATCCTTACCTTTATCTGATCCTGATGTTTGCCTGGTAAGCGACTGGCAGCGAACACCTCTGACTGTTGCATGCGTTCTGTAGGTACATGTCCCTCGACAAGCCAAGGCTCACTGTACAGCTTGGCTACAGCCCACAGCAGAGTGGTCGCCCTCTCAAGCTGTACATTCTCTCCCTTGGCTTTGGATGGAGGCAGCACTGAGGGAATCGCTGTGGAGGTGGGTAGGGGGTCGAAACAGGACAGAAGACGCTGTTTGAAATAGTTTGTTACCCAATTCTTGTGGCAGGAAACACTGGATTTCAGCTGCTTATGTACATCGTTGAGGGCCTCTGTTTGCTGTGAAAGGGCACTTTTATATTGGACATACTCCTCTGGACTCAGAACCAGCTGCAGCACCCGGCTTGCTTCTTTCAAGGTGACGTCTAAGTCAGGAACAGGGTAATCGAGCAGGGCCATCCTGAGGACAAGAGAACCAGGGGCCTTTGAAAGCATGCATTTCTTTTATTCCACCTAATCCAGGTTATAAATGTAAATTATTAACTAACAAAATATGTAGAAATTACATAATGAGTGAGTATTCAGCCACTGAGTCATAGGTTTTGCTCTGCTTTATTTCATATTGTCCTTATGATTGTCTATCCATAAATTTTCCTTTTTGTTTGTCCTTATTTTATTACATCTAATCATTCTCATTCATGTTTTTAATTTGCATTTTGCACTTCTTATTTAGCATTTGTTTTCCATTTGTAAGAAAATGCCAGCATAAGTATGTTTTAATAGGCACCGTGAGGAACATGTGACTCATTTATAAATCATGACTTAATGTTCTCTTCACAGTTCACATGATCTGCAGCGCTTCATAGTTTAGGCCAAAATTCAATAAGTTCATTACCTCGTTTTCTCAAACCAGCGACTCAACATGTTTCAGTGAAATTCTCATAAAACACCGGGGCTTAAACGGGATTTTTTTTTTCTCAATGCCTGAGAGATACCTTACTATCAATATAATTAGCCTAGCATGGTAGCATGGTGATTGTGTATCACGTCTTCATGGAAACAGTCCTATCACTTTAATCAATTTTGTCTTGTTGACTATAATGCTTTCAAAAATGCTTCTTATTCTATGATATGATGATTATATATTGTATTCCCATCAAACACATTTATAGACAATATTGAACAAAGATTCATCACTCTGCTATGTGGTCTAGAGTTAGGAATTGATTTATTGATTTATGGGAGATTTTTTTAAACAGAAAATGAAACGGGCTTGGAACTTTAAAGTAGATCATGCTCATTGTTTATCAAAAACATTTACACCAAATATATTAACCATATCTATAGAACAATTTTAATGTTAAATTAAATTTCACAAAATTATCTAAGGTTAAGATTTCTTTACTTTTATAAAGATGAACTTTTAAACTATTTTGTCACATACACAGCCATAAACAGTATGATATGCAATGAAATGCTTATACAACTGCCTGTGAAAAGAATGGTTTCTCTGTGAGAATGAATTGCATTAGGGTGTAAGAGTTTTGTTTTAAAGTATTGAAATAGAGAAATAAAACATGAAATTACTTTAAGCTTAAAAATGTAAAATATGTACAGCAATAACATAGAATTGAACTTGAGGTGTACGAAGTGTTGAGTGAACAATGTGTCCCAGAGGTGTGCAATATGTAAGCCATGTGCAAATGTGCGTAGATGATGCACCATAATTATTATATGGTATAGAATAATAATATCTGTCTATTCACTCACCTCAGTGCAGAATGTCAGATTTGAGCAGTATGCTGAAGAAAATGGGGATATTGTGGATGAAGATGAACAGGATGATGGCTGTAATTCAGACCAAGTGACTTTAAGTACAGAATTTAATTTCCCACCTTCCTGCACAGGCGGAGTCTGTCACTGCCCTGTGTGTCGCCTCCACATTCAAATCAGCAATATTTAAGTATTAAGGAGATTAGACGCATTTTAAACACATTTTACAGTACTGGGTAAACATCTTAGATACTTTATATTGTAATGCAATATGGCCTGATATATTTAGGGCTTCTGCATTATTGAGCTGTATTAGATTTCTGAATATTACTTTTTCAAGTTTTTTTTTTTTTAATGGTTATATGTTAGGAGTTTTTTATGTATCTCTCAAAGTTAAAATGAAACCTGGGGTGTGGTCTAGTACAACCCGGAAAACATGTTTTTCTTAAAATGATTATATTTTCTAAATATGATTAATATGAAAAGTGAAATCTATGCCATTTAAACTTTACTAATGCTAGAGTGTTTTAATTTGAAACAACTAAGACAACATATGTGCATGTAAACTGTAATTCAGGTGTTTGTGTTAACATATCCATTTAGTAGTGCATCTAAATTTTAACTTAAGTTTTAACTGTGTAATTTTAGACACCGCTCATTATTGCTCTTGAAGCACATAATCAGTATTCTGAATTTATTAGCACACACATTGATACTGATGCTGTTAAATAAAACTTTTTATGTACTGAGGACAAAAGTAAATTCTATTATTTAAAAGAGGTATGCTTCTTTAAATAATGATTTTTTAATAAAGTAATGTTAATGCACCTCCTTATTATTTTTTTAATAAGGAGGGTTTTTTAATAAAGCTTTTTTTATAAAGTACTATAATGTACCTCCTTACTGTATGCTGAAGTATTATTTAAAAAGCATTGCTGCAGAATATACCTTCTGAAAATAAAAATATTTGTATATATATACACATATATATATATATTTTTTTTCAGAAGGTACAAGGAATTTAAAATGCACTTTGTAAATATACTACAGTGGTGCTCAAATGTTTTTAGACGGTACATGTCATGTTTTATAGTTCTCCTTGTGCACAAAACAGGTGATGTCACTAATTAGTTTGAGCCTGTCTGGCTGATGAGTTGTGCTAATTAACTGAAAAACTAGTTAAAAAACTGGCTATGTGACAATGGTATTCAGCTTCTGGAGCCATTGCCTGCGTCACCTCCAGACCTAAACCCAATAGTCAGTGTTACTACAACTAACACTATTACTCTATATTACACTATATAACCAAAGTACATTTAATTATGGTTGTTGTACAATGGTAAAAAAGGCAGGAGTAGTCAAGAAACCATCTTCTGCAGATGATCAAGCAGGCATGGTTAGTGACCCTTACAGACGTCGTTTTGTTTCCAAAACTAAGGTTTGAACATGTCCTGGAAATACACGCAAGTTAGTTTGTTTGTTCATTATTGTAGATCATTTTTGTATGCCAAAAATGCTTTGTATGCATTTTTTTTTGCTAAATTCTTAAGGTGAAAATTTATAAGGGAAGGCATTCATATATGAGGTTCCACTGTACATCTGAACAGCATATATCTTCTGGAATCTATTGTTTAACGTGAAAATGCTAATGTATTTCATATTGCCTGCCTGTCTGTGGGTGTCTCTATGACTGACATGTTAATGAGTGGCTCTTTTGATGTACAGGACGTATGTGACACAGTGCCCCAGGCCAAATGCTTAAATATGCTCTCTTTGGTGATAATAAACAGATCTTCAAATCAAATTAAAATTGTATTTGTCATATACACGAACATACACAGTATGATATGCAGTGAAATGCTTAGACGAAAAAATAATTCAAATAAATGTACAAATCTGATGTTGGTTTTTCGGTTGCTCCCGGGAAGGGGTCACCACAGTGGACCATCCGGTTCATACATACAAGTTTACGCTGGATGCATTTCCTGATGCAACCCTCCCATTTTATCTGGGCTTGGGAATCAAACCTGGGACATCCTCATGGCAGGCAAAACACCTACCACTGAGCCAACAGTACTCAGCAAAATATTTACAAAATTACAATAAAAATATAATTAAAATACGGATAAGTCTATAAATAAAACAGGATGTGCAGAATGTGCGACAGCAGCAGTATGAGACATACATGAGGTATGGAATAAAATGATGTGTGTGTCAGCAGTGTTATTGTCCATTTTTAAGGGTGTGTGATTTAAGGGTGTCAAACATCATGTGTGTTTGTCGGTCTCACCTGATTTGTTCTGGCTGGGCTGGTAATTATATCGAAGTGCAGCAGCAAATGCAACAATTATTTTATATGCAACAATAATCTTTTTTTTATTTAGCAATTTGGAAACTTTTCTTAAACCTAACATGTTCTGGTTACAGTGCTGAATGTTATAATTAGGGTGGTATTGGGGCTTGACTTGACCTTCTGAGAAAAGCCTTAGAGTATCTCAATAATGTGGAAAAAGAAATCATAAATATTCACTGATGACTAGGTTGTGGTTTTTCTAGGGTTTGATTCCCACCTCAGGGTCTGTCCATGGAGTTTGCTTGTTCTCTCTATGGATCGCTTGGTGGGTTTCCTCTGATTACTCTGGTTTCCTCCCACAGTTCAAAGACATGCAGATTTGGCTAACTGGCGTTCCCAATTTTCCTGTAGTGTGTGAATGTTGACTGGAGGTCCTAGCACAGTCGTAAAAATGGAAATAAATACAATGTTCACTGTTGGCCTACAGATGTTCCTAGTATGGAAATTTTAATTGAATTTCAATGATATAGCAGTAAATAAGCATTCAAAGCAAGCCAATGTTTAATGTCTAATACCCAGAAGGCCTCTGTGAAATAGCAGGCCCTCTGTTCTTCTGTTGCATCAGAGAAAAACACAGGCTGTACAGACACTTAATTTAGGGAAGTAAAGGGATACATAGGAAAGAGGCAGAGACAAACTCTTCAAACAACTTTAATAGTAATAATATAACCTAATATAATATCTAAACTAACAATATGCCAATAATACTACTAATTTTATCTTATTTTATTCCTTTTCTAGATTTAATCAAGTAGAAAAAAAAACTTGTAGAGAACTTAGAGCATGATTGGAGGATGACCTGTATACACAAAAAGTAAGAAATTAGAAATAAATAATAACTTTAATGCAGACAGAGCATAACTTAAAAGTGTAGAAAGTATCTTGCCAAGGTTTGGCAAACTAAGATTAACAGAGACGCTTAGAAAAAGTAATAGAAATGACTTTCAGGTTTTTTTTTTTTCGAACAGTTTCCGAACACAGATGGCCAGACTTCCCTTTTTTAAAGCTAAGAAAGAAAGGGATCAATAATCAAATCCATTATTGAAACCATTTACCACCTTTTCCAGTTGGCAAATATGAGCAGCCAGTGCTCTAATAGGATGAAAATTGTACCGATTTGTATGGGGTACGGTGTGGGCACCAGCTCTCAGCAGAATCCTCGGCCAAGATAGTGTAGCCTACAGACTAGAATAAAACAGAAGGAAGGAGTACTTTAATGTATAATAAAGTAGCCAGGCTACAAAATGACTAGACCAATTCAAAGTCAAAATTAAGCAATGGCAAGAATTTATCCTGCCGTTCAATAAACTAAGGAAAATACAAGAGCACTCAAACAAAAAGTAAGCCTAAGAAAATTTTATACTAACTTAATATTGATAATTAATTATTTGAAAATTAGCCCTTACTACTACAGTTAACACTATTACTCTACAGTATATTACACTATATAACCAAAGTACATTAATTATGATTGTGTTTATAAAAACTAACCTTATACTAATCAATAGATGTATACATATATTGTTAGTGTCAGTGATTAAATTTAAATCATATAGGTTAATGATCAAATTATGGTTTAGGATTGAATTATCAGTTTTTAAAATCAAGAAATATAATAATAATAATAATTATAATAATTATTATTATTAAAATAATATACTCTAATCAAGCTTTGCCCAAATTTAATCATATTGATTCTAAACATAATTAAATGTAGTAATTAATCATTATATGACATGTAATTCTGAAATCATAAAAGAAAAAAGGTATAAAAAAGAATAAAAATAATAAATGATTGAAATAACTTGAAGCATATAAGGACAGATGAGACATGACCTGGAAAATAAGAACAAGATACTTATGTGTTTTGGGAAAATCTCAAAACTTACTCAGATGGGAAAATGAAGCTATCAGCACTAGTGGTCGATATTCTGGTTAGGAAAAGATGAACAAACCAAACTCTCTTTGAAAAAAAAAAGGGAAAAGTAGTATCTAATTTTTGAAGTATGGAATTGGGAGTCACCACACCACTAGGCAGAATATAGATATATTAAATTAACATATATCTATTGAATATCAAATAAAAAATTGGATTGAACAAAGAAACAAGGAGGAGCAATGAGGCACTTGTCAGGTATACAAATCCCTGTGAAATGAAGGAAGTGTGAACATTGAGGACTTTGTGGTTGGAACTTCGTGGGGTGTCTGTCTGTCTGACCAGTTCAGAGTCATCTGTCTATGTTTGTCTTCAATAAATATGATTTATTTTTCCTCTACTCACAGTTGTTTGGTTTTTGTTTGAAATTTGGTGAAATCCTCAGAAGTTTCCCACAACACTGGGTGCAGGTGGACATGTGAGATAAAATGAGATGAGAATTGTTTTTTATTTATTTTTATAAGTCCAGTCCAATTATTTTATTTTATTTATTTCATAACAGTCCTAGATCGTGTTGATGACTAAAATACAAATGTTATACAAATAAGTCAGTCAGGCTTTATCGCCATTTTTAACTGATTTTTATTTTGTAAAAGACAAACAAGAATATTACCTTTTCAACATCTTTAATTAAATTACTGGTTTAAACAACAACAGAAAAATAATTGGCCACCGGAAGTAATATCCTCCCTTTTTTTCAGGAAATACGTGTGGTCACGTGGTGTACGTCTTCCGGTTCCGACTGCAGTTTGGAGCTCGAGCTCGGATTAAAGGACAGAACGCTTTATAAAGCTTTGTAAACGTGAGTGTTTTAGATGAAGTGATTTAAATTTCATTGTTTATAGAGCTGAGAGATCCGTGTTTCAGTCTAGTCGTTGTGTTCGCTGTGTGGTTTAGCCGTTAAAGGTCACCGAGTGAGGTGCTAGCATCGGGTTAGCCGCCTAGCTCTAACGGTTCCAGTTGAAATCTGTAGTACATTACGTCATATTCTTATGAATGAGATGTAACATCTCAGAGGGGCTTTATATGACCAAAGAGTGAGCAGTGCTGTGTTTAAAGCGACTACTATTTAAATAGTCCATTGGTGGTTAAAGGGTGTGCAGGTTAATCCTACAGTAGAAGGGCACTGTGTGAGTTTTAAGGTTGATTTAAAGTTAATATTTAACTCTTTAACTCCTGGTCGTGTGATTTAATCAGGTGTGTTTAAAAAGTGTGTGCTGTGATACAATCCAGAATACTTCCTTTCTCTCCCTGTACACACCCCTCTGTTTAGGGAAAGATGAGATGTGTAGAAGCATGACGTCGTGAGGCCCCTGATGAGATCCTGAGAGGAGTCAGATCGATACACCTAATGCACTACACCTCCGATAGGAAGTCACTTAACAGTCCTGGATATGTGGTGAAGACAGGGAGTTAAGAATCGCAGTGATTCATGTATCACTGACTCCAAAATCTAATTAAGAAAAAAAAAAATATTCATTCATTTATTTACACACTTATAGAGAGAAATCAGTCAGTGAATAGAATCATCTAGAGCGCAGTAGCTTCCTAGTGGTGCAACAGAAACTCATTTTCATGGCGTTACATTATCAGAAATCGCGTGTGTTAAAAGACTCCGAGACGCCTTTTTCTCCAAACTCTGTGAGAGAATTAGTCTCAAACCCACTCATCTACACACGCTTACGCCAGTCTCAAAACACTGTGAGCGCTAATTAGTCGGAAATTGCGTGCGTGAGAAGCCGCAGCCGCTCACTGTTAGGTTGAGTTTTGAGACATTGGCGGCTGCAAATCATCGCGGTTTCTTTATAATCCTACAGGTGGCATATTTGCACATTTTCATCATGTGTGGTGGGAGTGCATCATTTGCAGATTGGTTTGTTTAGAAATGATAATTATGGATGATCGAGATACGCACTACTCGGTAAAATGTTAAAGTGTTGTATTTGTTATTTTGTAGCGTTTAGACGCTGCACTTGGCTTTTAAGTGAGAAAATTAATGTTATAAGTAACATGTTACATTTAATTACTCATTAAACTTTTTTTAAATGTAACAAAGTCAGATATTGAATCTGGCATATTTATAAAATCATGATATTTATAGGATCACAATTTTAATCGAATTGGCACCGAAGTATCAGGAGGTGACCAGTGATGGGGAAAATAATCCACTTCAGTACCTGTTAAGTGGCAAACATTATAATTTTATTTTAAAAAATAAAGTAAAAAATCTGTTTATGATTCTCTAAAAGTTGCATTACGGGCGTTTTCACGTTAGGGTCCTAGGATTGTTTCTGAGCACTCAAGCACTTGATCCCAAAGGCTGGTTCATTTTAATCATTTAAATACTTTTATGAATGTGTGAGAGAAAATGTCGTTTAATAACGAACGAGTTATGAACGAGTTTCCACTCAGGTTTGGATTATTTTCTAAAAGAAACTGAAGTGTATTTTTTTATGACATCAGGAAGCGTTTCTATGATCTATGACTACATGTGGTTGTGAAGTGGGCTGAGCTGTAGGTATTCTGGCTTTGAGGACTGTTTTGATCTTCTTTTTTTTTTTTGTAAATCATTCCATGTTTCGTAGGTATGTGTGTGTGCGACTCAGAGAACTCTCCCTGATGGGCGGCTGGTCCCGCGGTGCCGTGCTGGAGCTGTACAGAGCGCTGCTCCGTGCAGGGCGCCACCTGCAGTACACAGACCGCAACTACTACAGGCGCGCCATCACCCGCGAGTTCAGACGTTGCCAGTCACTCAGCGAACCCAGGGACAAAGAGGAGGCGCTGAAGAGGGGACAGTTCTTCCTCAACAGCCGTCTGGGAGGACTCGTCTAGACCCAGGCGGCTTTTGCAGACAGCAGGTATGAGGGGTGACAAACAACAGAGGTACATTTCAACTTGGATTTAGGAACTGACGGCGGTGAGTCAGACTCTCTTTAATCTCTCTCTGTGACCCGGGTGAAGGATGGCGGGAGTGAACGGAGATCGGAAAGGAAAGAAAGATGACAACGGACTTGGATCGGCCCTCGACTTCGTGCTGTCCAACGCCAAGCTGGTGCTGGGGGTTGGGGGAGCCGCCATGCTGGGCATCGCCACACTCGCCGTGAAGAGAGTAAGTGCCTGTTGGGTTAGCTGTATGGTCGTCTTCTTCTTCCTCCTCTTACCCTTGATTTATGCGAGTCAGGTGTAGACTTTCTCCTCTCTGAACTCCTCTGTGTGTGTGTGTGTGTGTGTGTGTGTGTGCTGTTTGTCTCAGATGTACGATCGAGCCCTCAGCGCTCCCTCCAGCCCTACAAAACCCAGTCATACAGGAAAGAGGAGCTGGGAGGAGCCGAGCTGGCTGGGGTCATCGCCACGGACGCTGAACCACGAAATGAAGCACAACGTCAGTCGCTCTCTGCAGACGCTACCCACGTCCTCCAACTCGTTTCAGACCGGTAGACTTGTGCTTTATTTACCAGCTTCGAATTTCAGTATGAAACATGTACACCTGAACATGTCTGTGTGTGTTTGTGGGCATGAATTCAGATTTTCCCCGAAGGACAGCAGGGCGTCCCGGCAGCAGCAAGAGCAGGAGCAGTAGTAAAGCGGCGCTGCAGCGGGGGCGGATGCGCCTGTCCCTGCAGGAGCACCTGTGGGCTTTTTATCATGAGCGTGTGAACATTTCACCCGAGGAGCAGCAGGCGGCTCGACACGCCGCCCTCGACATCTGCGCAGAACTCCGAGCTTTCATCCACACCAAAGTGCCAGACATGCCGCTTCGGGACATGTACCTCAGCGGTAGCCTCTACCATGACCTGCAGGTCAGAACACAACAACAATAATATAATAATAATTATAATAATACATTGCCTGGCTAAAAAAAGTCACACTAATATTTCCTTCCACCACCTTTTTTATTGTCCAGGTAATGTAATAATACAATGTAGGGATAAATCTGATCATTTTAACTCAAACATTTTCTAAACTTTTTCGGCCTCACCAGTTTCTGTAAATCAGTCTGGGTGCACGATGATAGAAAATGTCTGTTCTGTACAGATGTCCTGATGGAGAGTAATGCTAATTTCAGGAAAATCCTCAACAAAATGAAGTCCAATACAGTGGAAAACAGCTCTAAGACAAAATGGCGTCCAGGACATCTTCCGCTGTTTAAAGGCGCAGAGGCGCTGTGTGAGAAATTTTCTTAGGCGCGGGTGCAGTTTTTGGCCACATGATGGCACTGTGGGGAAAGGGGACAGAGATTTTGTCGCGCGTATTGGTATGCTTTGCCATGTATATTGTCTTTGTTGGACTTGAACAAATCCAACTTATGAACATGCTCCCGGAACGGCACTCTATATTGTAATGTATTAAAAATGACGATGATGATGTCTCTCGCTAGGTGGTGTCAGCGGACCACGCTCAGCTGATGGTTCCTCTGATCCTGGAGAAGAGTTTGTGGTCGTTTATCCCCGGTGAGGAGACCATCATGAACGTTCCCGGGTTCTGGCTCGTCCGTCGTGAGAACCTGGAGTACTTTCCCCGCGGCTCTAGCTACTGGGACCGCTGCCTGATCGGCGGCTACCTCTCGCCCAAGAGCGTGCTGGAAGTGTTTGAGAAGCTGGTGACCGGGTGTATGAACTGGCCGGCCATCGGCAGCGTGCTGGGGTACGTGGTCCGGCCGGCCGTTCCGTCACACACAGAGGCGCTCACTCTCTCTCTGGAGGTGCAGTACGACTCCGAGCACCATCTCCACGTCGACTTTCTGCCTCTTCTCGTCTCGGAGGACGCTGTGTCTCTCGTCGCCAAGCCGCACCGTGAGCGAGAGAACCTCTGGAGGCAGAGTTTTTGGTCGGCAGAAACGACGAAGCTGCTGGCTCTGGACCGAGACGATAACGGTTGCCGGTGCGTTTGCCTGAAAATCGCCAAAGCCGTTTGCAAACTGAACCTGGCGCTGACGCCGCTGAACGCCAGCCACCTCGCCAACGCCGTGCTCCTGCTGAGCGAGAGCGAGCATGACTGGAGCCGTGAGGCACTGGCCGAGCGTTTCACGCAGCTCATCCGTGCTCTAGTGGGACACCTAGAGGCCGGGATGCTGCCCTGTGTCCTCGACCACAAAGTCAACCTACTGTGTGAGCTCACGCCGAAAGAGGTTGACGAACTTGGGTACACGCTGTACTGTTCGCTCTCAGACCCCGAGAGTCTGCTCAGGACTGTGTAAAACAAACACACACACACATTACAGGGTAAAACTTTATATTGCTACCAAACTAGTTAATGCACCAATTAATTGACGTGTGTGTGTGTGTACACAAAAACATTTGACTGCAAAGAGAATCTGCTGCTATGTTTCATCAGTGTTGAACGGGGCACCTCACACACATCTGCCTGTGCTTTATGTTTTTATAGAACCATTTACATTCTTAAAACTATGTGTGTGTGTGTTGGCATGTTGAACAGTGTTGCTAATGTAATGTATGTGCTGGAGAACAAAAAAAAACTTCCATGTGATTTGATGGGGAAAAAATTAATAATAAAATGGCACTGATGTCCTAAAACACAAGTCTCATTTTTCATAAAGCAGCCCAGGGCAGCGTCTCCGTCCTTGCCCTGAGGTTGATTATTTTCCTTATAACAGCACCTTCTTGTGGAGTTACGGAATGGAGTCCCCTGTGTCACAAAATAAATGCGTTCATCCGATTATCCAGCGGTTGTGAGTTTGATTCCTGGGTGACAATACAACCATAACCAGAGAGGGAACTAGCGTGCTAATTTCGCACTCCCTATTGAGGGAAAGGGCTGGACTCTCGCGTCAATTAGATTGAGATTCAACAATCATGAGTGTCTGTAAGGTCATGCAAGCAGAACTGGCAGATAGCTTCTTCTTCTGACAAGTCAACGTTACGTGAGCAAAAATAATGCGGTCAGTTGTCCCAGAGGAAGCATGTGATAGTTTTCGGTAGCTGCGGAGACACGGGTGGGAACTGGCTACCACTAAATTAGAGAGAAAACTGGTGAAACCGTAAAAAAAATTTATAATGACTTTTTATTTTATTTTATCTGTTTGTAGTTAAGTTTTAGCAAATTAGTTTGCGTCCGGCCAAATTGTAAACTCCCCTGCCCCCCTGAAAATGTCAGAAAACTTGATTTCAGTCTTACCTCTGACTGACTTATCACTGACACTGCAGACTCCTTCCATACACATTGCACAAACTTTTTCTTATTTTTACAGCACTTCACTGTAAACGTGCTTTCACTATAGAAACAATGGCGCATACCAGAGCTGCTGTTATAGAGAATTAATCAACACTTTCCAACCAATCATGGCGCAAAACTCCACATCGCTGTAATGTAACTGATGAGTTACACCTTCATGTCATGTTATCACATCATATAAAACCTACTTTTCTGCGATGTTTAATTTAATCACTGTGACTTTTTTGGAAATGTTTTTAAAATTAGGTTTTTGTTAAAGGCTTTAAAATCCCATGCTGCATAAATGTAGTACAGAATGAGGAGCTGTGATGGAGGACGGAAATCTTTTATCATTATGGAAGCATGGCTGTAATCTGTTCTCTTCCACACGAGTCAGTGTTTGAACTGGAAATCTTGTGTTGAAGCTTAGATGTGTTTATTATAATAGTTTTTTTTTTTTTTAATGAAACATTAGTGTGTTTTTAGAATTAAAGGCTGAAAATTGAAAAAATAAATAAATAA
Source organism: Clarias magur (assembly GCA_013621035.1). NCBI lineage: Eukaryota > Metazoa > Chordata > Actinopteri > Siluriformes > Clariidae > Clarias > Clarias magur. The sequence goes on from QNUK01001202.1 coordinate 65,254, forward strand.
ATACAAATCCATAGCCGAAATAGTAGCATAATGATGTTACTACCTGCATTTAGACAGGGTGTGTATATTTTTGGTACTAATTTTTATTTTGTTGATTATTTGTTGAGGGCCGTGTCACTGAGATTACCTTCATCAAATGATGGATCATGGTACAAATAAATAAAGTGTAAGAAAGCTGGTTGTGTATGTAACTAAACTTCCAGAGGTACACCTGGACTATTTGTCACCTCAGACTACATACAGACTTATTTAACTAAAGAAATGTGTTATTTATGGCATAATGTGATTAAGATGATGATACGAGTACACTGCACCCTGTTGTAATGTCTATTGTGATGTATTAAAATAAGACTCGTGGTTAAATATCCGTCTGTGTTATTTGGAAGAAGATGATTGTGTCTTTGTTAGATCTTTTGACTCCCACAGCAGCTCTCATATAAACATTAAAGGGCAGCTATGAATTCCCTTGCTGCTGGTCTCTGAAAACTACCAAACATATCCTGGATATCCGGTGTAGGGTCTCTGGGGACATGGAGGCTATCTATACCAAGGAGCTCAGGCGAGCTCAGGCTCAGAACAAAAAGTAATTGTCAACTACAATAAACTTGTCTAAAATAAGTCTAACCAACTAAAATGACAAAAAAAAAGTGCAGCAAGAAGTAACTTGAATACATTTAAATTGTTCAATTAAATTTTTTTGGCCGGAGCTAATCCCACCCTGAGCTCTCTGGTCAGGTTAAAGGTCTTCCCTCCCATAGTGAAGGGCACCAATGACAGTGAGGAAATCTTTTTGCAATCAATCGCGTACTACAGAGAGACAGAGGACGTACCATTAGACTCGCGTGTCTTTTCATCTTGGTGTATAATCTCAAACTGCAGGGTAGAAAAGTTCTGCTTTTTATCAACAGAAAGCGTACAGACATTATCTGGCTTGCGTCTTCCTTGTGGGCGTGGCCTGTGCAGTTTGTCCATTGGAAAACTCACTCACTCACACATTGACTGTCTGTCTGTCTGTCTATACCGCTTTATTCTGTATACAGAGTCACGGGGGCCCTGGAGCCTATCCTAGGAGACTTAGCGCATGAGGTAGGGGTACACGCTAGACAGGGTGCCAATCCATCCATCCAAAACTTATTTCATATGAATTGGGATTGTTCAATGGTGTGTGTGTGTGTGTGTGTGTGTGTGTGTGTGTGTGTCACTCACCTCCCCCATGGATCAGAGGGATGGCTCCAATGGCTTTGTTCAGAGCTCGTATCTCCTGCAACGGCCCTGTGATCATGGACGTTCCTGTGTCAACAATTGCCTGACAACCATCCTTACACAGTGTCAGTGTCCTTCCCAAGTGAACATCACATACCTGGCATTTCCATGGTGTTTATGGCTGCTTACCATAAACTGATTTGCAATTCACACAGACCCTGTGACCAGCAGTGGTAACATTCCTGGCATCTGAGGTCAGTCCATGTGCTGGTTGTATGCAGTCACAGGTGAAGCCTTACAAACTTTTGCAATGTTATACAATGATTTATACTTTTTGCATTACGATTTACATTTAAACCTTAATGTCACAAACATCTGTAAGCTACATAAGGCAGTATTTTAGGCCACGGGAGCTAAAGTGTTTGTGCTAAATAACATTATAGATAGCAGTGTCATAAGCTAACCAAAAACTGAACCAAACAGCTACCATAACATGAAGCTATCCAAAACAGGGTGAAATATATTATAAACATTTACACCACAGCTGATACTGATAACCATCTGTAATCTACATACTGTAAGGCATTATCTTAGCCACCTGTGAGCTAACCTGTTTGTGTTAATCTACATCAGGCAGTATGTTAGCATGATTTAGCAGTGTTATCTACATGCTAACCAAACCATGTAAGTGACATTAAATGACAATGTTTCACATAAACTGGCAAAAGCTTGTGAGAAAATGAGGAAAAATAAATTAATATTAGTTTTATATTATCAGAATAAGGATTATATCAGATTTAAAAACTTACCCCATGGTAACAGTTTGCTGGATTCTCCTCCTTAGTCCTCTGTTGGAGTCTCAGTGCTGTTCTGAGGTAAATCTAAACTCCGCCCACTGTCCAGAACATTCTGTAGAGCTCCAGAAACCTGTACAGCGAATAACATCATCCTACACACCACAGGAAACTTATCGGATCTTCTCTGTGTGTGTGTGTGTGTGTGTTTGGGGGCGTGTCCTTGTCTGTAGATTACACTGACTGTTTCCCTGTGAACAGCGTGTGGGCGTGTCCTGTCTCAGGTCATTATCAGTGAATGAAGTGTGGCAGAAAGACTGTCTCTCTCCTTAGATTCATATGGATTACATAAACTGAGAACATTTATTTTTGATTAAGCTTGCTACATTTAAAAGTAGACACTTTAAGCTTTCTATAGATATATAGATATATGGATATGTGTGTGTTCATTTTAGTTCATTTTAGTGACACGTTTCAAAAATATTTTTGGGGAGACTGAGATGGCAGAAAGCGCACCCTGTTTATTTTCTTTATTTTACAAAAGCACAATGTTTTATTGATATGTGAATGTGAGTGTACATTAACAAATAAAGACATAAATCGATACATTACACGTATGTGTTTGGTTAAAAATGATGGAACATTTTAAGTTATTTTGATGGTTACCATAAAAAATGCAAGTGGTCCCACCGCCAAAACAGCTGACCCCATGGTGCTGGTATACTGGTAACTCTGCTGGTATAATTGCTGGTCAAGCTGGTGACCAGCTATTATGGTCTATGCAGTTTTTTTTTTTCAGTTTTAAGTGTTTTCCATTGATTACTTTTTTTTAAATATGCATTTATTGCCAGTGTTTTTTATAAAAGGTTTGTGTTGTGTTTTTAGACAACCCACAGATATTTAATAAATGTAAAATAATGTGTTTACATGTTTTTGGTAAATGGATTATTTTTGTCTCTTGTATGTAAATGCATTTAAAGATAACACTACACGGTCCATGTATTTGCAGGACACATTATTTTCAGTACCAGCTATTAAAAAACAAGATAATGAGCTAAAATGGTAACCAATTTTAACTACCAAAACCTTGCTGGTGGCCCAGTATATAAATCATGCTGGTCTATGCTGGATTTGTCATGTATTCACCTCAAGAAAGAAAAACTTCAGGACGACCCCGATGACAGGACAAGTTTTGAGTTGTTAAATCAACACTGTAGGAACCCAACAGTCAGATTATCTCTAATAACAATTCAGACAAACTGGGACAAAAGCAGAGCTTCATTATGATAAACACACATTTCTTTATTTCAATTTCATAGCTGAAAGCCAGCGCAGTGCAAATTCAATTCAATTTGTGTAGCTCTTTTAGTTTGTATGGAATGTCAATGTGTATGAATCAAATCCAATCCTCAGTGCAACAAGAAGCAAAAACAACAACAGCAACAACAAAACTCTTAAAAATCCAAATTAAACACTGGTCCTGGTCATTAAATTAAAACACCTTTATGTCACTCTGAAAAAGATGAAGCTTCATAATCTGTTAAAGCTAAAAAAAAAAAGCATACAGATAAAAACTCCAGGAACTCAAATATACAAAGATTCAACATAACCTGTTTTTTTTTTTTTTTTTTTAGAACTTAGTTACATATAAAAGTACATTTTAAACCCTTTGAAAAAACAGATAAAACAATAACAAACACAATCACAATCTCCTTTTTAAAGCAAAATTCTGAAAAACTTATTTTAATCTGACTTTTAAGAGTCAACAATGTTCTCATATTATATTCTTATTATTCACTCTTCTTGTGTTATAATTACCAAAAACAAGCGGATTAAACCTAGTCAGGAGGTTACAGTGTGTGTTCGGTACTGCTGCTTAACACGTGTCAGGAAAGTAACTTAAAACACACAAAATAGAATTCACTTTTTTTTCTACAAGTTCTTGATGTTAAATTTTAATGATAGTAAACTCTATTTGTCTAAAGCACTTTTGATGGCGTCATGCTCTTTTCTGATGCAAATGCAATTTGTATTTTTGGCCAATCTTTGTAAACATTCCAAATTATTCAGACCAAAATATAGGAGAATAAAACATAAATTCAAGCTCATAAATAATAATAATAATAAAAGCTTATGTTTTTTTTTATCCTGAATGTAACCAAAGAAGAGAAAAGCGGTGAAAAATAGACAAAAATGTTATTTTGTGAAATCAAGCGTCATTCATCTTAAGACTACGTATTTAAATTCAGCTTTTTGTTAAATGTGCAGTGTGAAAGCCATTGTGTGTGTGTGGAATCACATAGGGTTAAGGGCCTTGCTCAAGGGCTCTATGTAGCACCTTTGAGTTAACTATTTTTTAATGATACTTTTGGAACCTGCAGTTACTTTCATCAGACCGTTTTCTTTTCTAGACTTTTTTGTAATTTGACAGATTTAAAGACAAAAAACAATGTTTAAAGACTTGCCCAGATTTATACAGCAGTTCTGTTCAAGGTAAAAAAGAAATGTCAGGAATCAAACACTGTAATCACTTGGCCAGAGCGAATCCAACTCGGTCGTTATCTCGGTCGAAGACAGTGTAGAAACGGCCGATAAAAATATCTCCAAGGATCCACAGAGGGCCAGCAGGGGGAGGTATGTCCATTGCCATGAAGCCAGACAGACACACCGTCATACCGAACTTAGTCGACTGAACGGGGAAGAGGGGGGGGGGGGGAGAGAGAATTAACAAGGCAATGTTTTGAACTTTGTATCTTTGTATTTTTGTATCTTTGCACCATCACCTGACAGCATGACACAAGATTTCAACTGTGATTGTGAAACGATAGATAGATGGATAGAGATACTTTATTCATCCCCGTGGAGAAATTCACAACCAAGAACCAGAGCTCTTAAATTACAGCCATTCACCCACACAAACACAGTACCAGCATAAATCTCAACACACCTTGAAGATGTAGTCCTCTCCAGTCAGGTTGAAGGTTTTCCCTCCCATAGCGAAGGTCACCACCGGCAGTGAAGGAGTCTTTTTGCAGTCAATCCAGTACTACAGAGATAAAGGATGTACTATTAGGCTTCCCTACCTCTTCATCTCAGTGTATAATCTCAGCCTGTTAGAGAGTACAAAATCTTTGGTACCCTTTTACTCTGTCCATCAACATACATTTTTTTATTTTTTTTTATTTATTTTAAGGTGGGGACTTGATCTAACTATTAAAGAAACAGGTTTCTTCATTTCATTTGCCAAAGACTCGGCTGTACGGACATCTAGAGGAAGTTCATTCCAACACCTCACCTAGGTGCCAGAACAGAAAACAGTCATGTCTTCCTCAATTCCTGAGAGATGGTAAGACCAGCCGAGCAGTGCTGGAGGATCGGATGGAATGGGTGGGGTGCGTGGTGCGATTAGAGCTGAGAGGTAAGCTGGACCGTTTTTAGCTTTGTAGGCAGGCATCTGGGTTTTGAATTTGATGTGGGCAGCTACAGGAAGCCAGTGCAGGGAGCAGAGAAGTGGGGTCGTTTGGGAGAACTTGGGAAGGTTGAAAACAAGACGTTCAGCTGAATTGTGGATCAGCTGCAGAGGACGAATGGTGGACAGAGGCGGCCTGAAGAATGGACAAATTCTAGTGATACTGAAGAAATTGTTAAGAGTGAGTAAGTTTAGCAATGTGTGGGGAAAATGACAGTTGATTGTCCAGAGATTGCAGGCAGTGACTGAAGTAGTGATCTGATTGTTGTCCAGGGATATCACAAGGTCTTGAAAGAGGATGAATCACCTGGGATGAACAGCAGTTCAGTTTTACTGAGATTGTGTTTCAGCTGATGAGCTGCCATCCAGGATGAGATGGCTGCCAAACATGCTGAGATCTTGGTGGAAACCTGAGTGTCTGAGGGAGGAGAGAATGAGTTGTGTGTCATTTGCATTTTCAACAGTGGTATGAAAAGCCATGCAAAGACATGACTTTACCAAGAGACTGAGTATTGAGGGAGAACAGGAGAAGGCCAAGTACTGAGCCTTGTGGGACACCAATGGAGAGTCTGCATGGAGCAGATGTGTATCCCCTCATACAACCTATCTTTTAGGTAGAAGGCAACCCATTGCCATGCCATGCCACAGATTCCAAGGATTGTAAGAACAGATTAGAGAATATTGTGGTTCACCATGTCAAATGCACCCGACAGGTCCAGGAGGATGAGGACAGATGATGGTTTAGCTGATCTAGCAGTAGCAGTTACTATTTCCTACCAACCTTTGTTTTTCTAAATTATTTCTCTATCGACATTTAATAAGAGTTGTAAAGTAAGATAAAACCATGTTTATGCTAACTGCAGGGAGGGGAATGAAGTTGTAAGCAGGGAACTGAAGAAATGTCAGAGTACACACATCGTAGGATCAGTTTGAAGGATCATTTAAGAAATCTAATTCTTTTGGATTTGTGATTATACTTAATTAACACACAATTAAGAAAAAAACTCATTTCATATAATTTAGGAGTGTGTACCGATGTGCGTGTGCGTGTGTGTGTGTGCGTGTGTCACTCACCTCCCCCATGATCAGAGGGATGGCTCCAATGGCTTTGTTCAGAGCTCGAATCTCTTGCACCGGCCCTGTGATCATGGACGTTCCTGTGTCGACAATTGCCTGGCAACCATCCTTACACAGTGTCAGTGTGCTTCCCACCTCCACTCTGCATCAACACACACACACACACACACACACACACACACACACACACACACACACACACACACACACACACACACACTATAAGCCAACATCATCTGTTTATAAGAACGCCAGACTGAGGTGCACTAATACACACACCAGGCACATGCTAAACTCTGGTCTTTAACACCACCATCTGTACACTGCATATTTATTATTAGCACAGATTTGCATTTCTGCGCTCTGATATGAAGGCATATTTTGCAGCGTGGATTTTTAAACTCGCTGCTTAAATTTACATAAAGCAGCGGTGTTCAGCCGCAGTGGTGGAGGGCCAGTTTCCAGCGCAGGCTAGTGACTCGTTTGCTCAAACACTGCTGATTCAACTAATCTGTGAATCGTCAGGTTCATTGGGTGTTTAACGTGTTGGTGAATTACACACTGTGCTGGACATTCAAACTCCAGGACTGGAGTTGAACACTCCTGAAATAAAGCATTAAGTGAATCATAACATCACACACTCAGGAAAACGGAATGAAAAAAAATTATATTGTTATAATTATATACATTATATATTGTAATTATATATTATAATTATATTATTAAATTATATCTGTCCGTCTATCTGTCCATCCGTGCGCCTATCTTTAATGTTTATGGTAACACTCGATATCAAGGTCATACTTACAATAGGTGAACTACACAAATAATCTGTCAGCCATGTTGTTCTCTTGTCCATTAAGTGTCCCAACAGGGCACTGACCCCAAATACATATCAAAGCTGGCTGTGTAATGGAGAAAAAAATATATCCAGTGCAACCTCGGATTGCGAGTAACGCAATTTACGAGTGTTCGGCAAGACGAGCAAAGATTTTTAATACATTTTGACTTGAAAAACCAGCAAGTCTTGCATGCGCTCTTGTTTTGATATCGAGCGTCACGTGATCACAACTGAGCCAATGATTTTTCTCTCTCTTGCGCTGCAGAATTGTGGGTAATCGTCTCCCCTGCTGGGTCTTAGTGCTCGTCTCTTACTGGTATAATCAACATCTCCCTCTCTGTTTCAGCGCGTCTCCTGTGTGTGTGTGTGCGCACGCGTAATTTGACACCGACACACACAACCGACACACACAACCGACACACACGTATTCACACTCGCCTTTACACCCTCCTCCCCGGCTTCACAGAGACACACACTCTGCTTTACACAGAAAACTCTGCTCTGTCGCAATTCTTTTCAAACGTAAAGTGCTGGTTAATTTTTTTTTTTTTTTTTTTACTTTACAGCAGTGATTCCATACACGCGAGTGTCATTAGATAGATTTATTTTTTCCCCCGTTAAAACAGTGTTTCCGTTGTGTGTGTGTTTGTTGTGAAACTTAAAAAGCGAGATGGGGGGAGGGAGGAGGAGTTTTACTGTGTAAGACGAGGCGAGGGAAGGGGCTAATTCCACACACGCGCGCGCACACAGCGCCGGAAACGGATCGGTCATGATTTATTTTTACTTTTTTTTTTTTAAAGGTAAAGTGCAGGTTAATTTGTTTTATTTTTACTGTATATTGTATGAATTATTTTATAATAATATAAAATAAAATAAATAAAAATAATTATTTTTAGGGCTATGGAATGTACACATCCTGTGTACTCAACTGTATATGGTTGAAATGACAATAAAAGCCTACTTGACTTGACTTGATAATTTGAGTTTTCATTATTTCTTATGGGAAACATAGTTCCACTGTATATCGCTTACCAAAAAAAAAAAAAAAGACTCTGAAAAGGAGGAAACGGTTTGCCATGTATACGATTAAATGTTCCCTTAGTAAGGATTAGAAGCACTGCATGTTGACCTCCTGACCAGTACAGACGCAGCTCACGGGTTAGGGAGGGGAAATAAATCACACAGGACATGATCAGCAGATCACAGGACATGAAAGGAACTGAAAACTGTAACTTTAAATAAAAGTGCATTTGTGTGTGTGTGTGTGTGTGTGTGGGATGTTCAGTGGTATATGAAATGATGTCCATCCAGGATTGATCTCTTTTGTATTGCAAGGAATCAAGAGTGTCGTCATGGTTACAGTGTGTGCATCACCATGGCCTATTTTATTCATGAAGAAGTGTAACCAGCGGGTGCTTTGGGGGAGAAAAAAGTAAATGCAGCCTGAAAACAGCTCTGTGTGTGTGTGTGTGTGTGTGTGTGTGTGTGTGTGTGTGTGTGTGAGATCACTTCTTACGCGTCCATCTTGATCTGCCAGTACGCTTTACGGGTGACGTTCAGGTAAAAAAGATCTCCATCAAAATACTGTTGATCAAAACCACCCAGCATCAGCTCTCCACCAATCTCTGCTTTAGGGTCCCTGCACATACAAACACACACACAGTCACATGTGCGTGTGTCACAGTCATATGTATAAGACACAGAATTCAGTCCTGTGAACTTTCCCAGCTAACTTTCCCCAACAAGGAAAAAGCAGAAGTGAGAGATGTAGTGCGTTATGAAAAACATTTACACAGCAGTTCAATTATGAAACTCTCCAGGGGATTATATAAAATGAAATAAAATGTCAAAGGCTGGAGATCAACAAATTTTTGAAGTCTCAACCCTATAAAAAAATGTGTGGACCGAGCTAAAAACCAGCAAATTTAACACCACCAATTCTGCCAAGAGGATTTTTTGTTTTGTTTGTTCTATTTCGGTCCATCCAGCACATCAGCTGATGGATACTCCCAACATTGGAAACATCTGCTTGGTTTCTGTGGCAATTACTTATGGAGTTGGGTTGGCAGCTCGACACCACACTGTCATTCACACACTACAGGCAATTTGGGAAAGCCAACTAGCCTAATCCGCATGTCCTTGGACTGTGGCAGGAAAGCGGAGCACCTGGAGGAAACCCACCAAGCACGGGGAGAACATGCGAACTCCATGCACACAGACCCTAAGGCAGGAATCGAATTCTCGACCTTGGAGGTGTGAGTGCTAACCAGCAAGCCATCATGGCGCCTTCAAACAAGAGGAGCAGTCAGTTAATCCACAGAATTCTGACAGAAGCTTGCTGATGGCAATAAAAAGCTTCTGCTGAAGGGGATACTCGCCAAGTGACATTTAACATAACGTTGGGCGTGCTGTAGGTATAATTTTGATTTCCAAATAGCTGAAATATATTAAAACGTCTGCACCAAACTTTTCTTCTGTTACAATCACTCTACTGTGCAATATTTAGACCAGCTGAAGACAGAGTGAAGATCTCAGAAGTAAAGAACTGCTTTTTTTTATTTAAACACTCTGGTTTGGTGCAGGTCAAAAGTAACTTCCAGACATTTCTACAGAATGAAGTAAAATCCACACCAGAGCTCAGCACCTGCATATGGCACCCAGCAAATCCTGATATGCACAGATATAAACGGCATGGCTTCTGTAGCACATCCCGTAATTCTGCCATTAACACACATTAGTATAAATTATTTAATCTGAAGGCATCATAACCTGAAATGAGCTCTAGCGCTACACGGCGAAAAAAAAAAGAGTGAGGTTTAATTAAAATAATTCTGCAAAGAAGAGCGGGTCAAAATTCCTCCACTGGCACTGGTTTGACTGAATCTACTCAGTGCAGCTTTTGGAATTTCATTCCATTTTCTGTGTTTAATTTGTCATAAAATGTGATCTGGGCCCATACTGACTAAGCGTCTCAGAATCACTCGTAGGAATCGCGCTCAAAGTTCATTTAGGACTGAAAATATTGTGAGCTTAATATTAATATTAATGTTATAGAGCTTAATTTATTATTTCCAACGTTGGCTGTGTCACTGTTTCAAAGCAGCATCTTCGCTTTTACTAAAAAATATTACAGTATCATTCACCGGAGAAAGAGAGAGAGCACACGGAATGTTTGTTAATATTCCATTTTCGTCCAAACGTGTCTTTTATGAGCTCCGTGTCACTCAGTGTTACTAAAACGTCTCTCCTCCGTGTGCTTCTCTGCCTGAATGCCATTTCTACTCACAAACAGTTAGGACACCTGCGGAGCACTCCTACATTTTGGTGGACTTAGAAGTGATTTCCTATAGTAAGAATATTGATAAATTGCTTCTCCTACTCCTAAGTAGGACCAAAATTGCATCATTCTGAGGATTTTTGGCCACTTAGGAGTGATTTCCTACTCTGAGACGCGTAGTCAATACGGGCCCAGATAACATTTTATGACAAATTAACGCAGAACATTTTTTTATTTTTATTTTTTTAAAGTTCACATACTTTTTCTTGCCATTGTAAAAGGAAACCCTATACACAGCAAAGTGCTAACAATTCTCAAAATCATCTTCTTCTAATATTTTTTTAATTTCTTTTTAGGTTTTAACATTATGGCATTACAGCTACCTTCCTGACCCCGGCAGTGATTTCTTTTTCCTGTACCAACTGCAAGATCCTTAATATGAGATCAGAAACAAACCAAATATTTATTATTATTAAGCATATTTCTAATTTCTTAAACTTACATTTCTAATTCTATTGGCAGATAATGTTGCTAGTTTTAAGTGTTTATTTCTTGAAAAAAGCAAAAGTATCTGCCAATAGAACAAGACATTTACATCTGGTTTATTGGTTTATCTTATATTAAAACATTTGGGATAAATTTGATTAAATAAAAATATTTTCACTTGTTAATGTCTGACTTGTTGCAGTGAGTGAGGAGGTTGGTTCTGTATCATGTGTGCCCGTCAGAGTGAGCAGAAAAGCTGCTATGTTAGGAGAGCACGTGCACGAGATGAGTCAGGAACATAATGTCATTTGTACAACATCTGTATGTTTGTGCTTTTAGTGCTGATACAAATTCTAATGTTTCCGGTTCACAAGACTCCTGGTCTATCTTAATTACAGAAAACTGTGATGATTAAAAGTGATCAAGAAATACATTTTACTTCTACATTTGTGTATTTGGCAGACGCCCTTATCTAGAATGACTTACATTTTCTCATTTTTCACATTTAAGTATTTGAGGGTTAAGGGCCTTGCTCAAGGGCCCAACAGTGGCAACTTGATGCTGATGGGGTTTGAACCTGTGACCTTCCGATCAATAGTTTAATGCTTTTACCACTGAGCTACCTCTGATCCCGCATTTTAGCATGTCATGTTAGCATATCGTGATATATCCACTTTTTACATTTTTTCCCCCATTCCTCATCATCTCCATACATTCTTCTTTTAGTCATGTATCAGGATCTAGATAACTAGATGAGGGCGTACACTCAGACCTGTTGATGTAGAAGGAAAAGATGTTCTGCGGCAGGAGTTTGGCGGCCATGATGGAGTCGAACACAGGGAGGACTTTTCCCACTGACAGGATGGGATACCCCATGCCGAGCACGCCGTCGAACTGGGCAAAGGCGAATACCACTCCCGGCTCCATCACCGCTTCACCAAACATCTGGTTCGTTATGTTCAAACCCGCCAGCTGCACCCACACACACACACACACACACACACACACACACACACACACACACACACACACACGTATCAGCTTTAATAGTTCTTAAACATGTTAAACACATTCCGTCAGAAGGCCAGACACTCACAGTG
>QNUK01001202.1:82500-96995 GCA_013621035.1 Clarias magur
TTGGAAGGAAATCCCGCAAGCGATGGGAGAACATGCAAACTCCATGCACACAGAGACTGGAACCGAACCCGGACCCTGAAGGTACAAAGCGACAGAGCTAACCACTACACCGCTGCCACCTGTGAACATTATTTTCATTAAGTCTTGTCACAGATTCTCCGTACTTTGACTAGGTCATTCTAACACATGGATATGCTTTGATCTAAACCACTCCATTGTAGCTCTGGCTGTATGTTTAGGGTCGTTGTCCTGCTGGAAGGTGAAGCTCCGCCCCAGGCTCAAGACTTTTGCAGACTCTAACAAGTTTTCTTCTGAGATTGCCCTGTATTTGGCTCCATCCATCTCCCAATCAATTCTGACCAGCTTCCCTGTCCCTGCTGAAGAAAAGCGTCTATCTATCTTTCTTTCTATATCTATCTGGTACAGAATTAGATGGGAAATTAAACACTGTGTGAAGCAAAGTGTACAGCAAAGAAGTGTATTTTAATATATATATATATATATATTTTTTTTATTTAAATCCCCTGGATCAAGTTAAGTGAAACATTTGACATGCAGATAACATAAATATCATTCAAAACTATGGGTGCTCATTCTGTGCCTTCTGTATCCTTTCACATATTATTATTATTATTATTATTATGTATTATTATTATTATTATTATTCCATACTTTATTGTGGATCTGTATATCTGATATTACCTCACTTTATCCACCCATCTATCATCTGTTTTGCACTGGGTCGGCTTGTGGTTAGCACCATTGTTGCTTTGCACCTTCAGGTGTGATTCCCGACCAGATTCCTACCTCTGTGTGCATGGAGTTCTCCCTGTTCTTGGTGGGTTTCCGCCATGTACTCCGGTTTCCTCCCACAGTCCAAGTTCATGCTGATTAGGCCAATTGGTGTTCCCAGATTGAACGTAGTGTGTGAGTGTCTGTGTGTATGTGTGTGTGCCCTGCGATGGACTGGTACCCTGTCCAAGGTGTACCACGTCTCGTGCCCAAAGTTTACTGGGATAGGCTCCAGGCTCCTCGCGACCCAGATTAAATGGTATCGACGATGATGAGTAAATTAGACATGCATCAGAAAAAGTTCAAAATTATTGCCCTTTTAAAAAAAAAAAAAAAAAGAATGCTTTTGCGCCCTCTGCTGTTCAGTGGTAAGGATAGCAGCACAGGGTCACTTTTTGTAAAATGTAACTATCTCCAGCCTTCCTCAAGAACACCATTAAATGCTTCCCTCCCTGATCAGTGACTCCTCGTAGCCTTCTACTCTCCTGAATTCCTGGAGCTGTGATGTCATATCTCACCTTCCCATTTCCTGCATGAGAGCAGTACAAGCTGGAAAGTCTCACTTTCATGCCATTCCTCACAGAGGGACCCCATTAGGTGCTATTAAGGTCTGTGTACAATTCCCAGTCAGTTAATTAATACTTTCTCTTTCTGACCCACACACAAACACACACAACTCTTTATCATATCTACTTTATCCTGCATTGAATGCAAATGTCTCGATTATGTCTCATTATTCCACTTCTGTTGCCACTGCTGTTTTGATTTCTCCACACTATACCTTTCCCCTCTGACTGTCATCATTTGATATTGACCTCTGGTTGCTTTTGTTCTCCCTGTGCTTGATGGGTTTCTTCCCACAGAGAGAAGCCTGGTTCGTAATTTATTATTCGTAATGTACAGTATAATTGGTGTGCTTGTGCCTTGAGCTCTATGGCTCTATGACCCTACACTGGATACGTAGTATAGATAAATGAATGGACATGTGATCCACGGGGCATTTTGCAGCATTTTAGTGTGACACTTTGCCTGGATTTCATCACTCCCATCAGGGTGTAAAGTGAATCTCTTCCTTAGAGAAGTCAGACATTCAAGAAGAAAGAGTTTTAATCAGAGAACACACAAGATGATCACAGCTGATTTGCTTTATTGAGATAAATACAATTGTATAATGTAATAATAATAATAATAATAATATGTTAAATATTAAACTGCAAGATTTACAACAGAGTACACCTGCAACACACTGCATAAATCATAACATCAAATAAATATACTGTATATGGCAACATAATGCATCATTTTAATTATATTATTGTTCATAAATAGAAATTGCACTGATGAGTAAAATACGATAATAAAGTGACAAAAGCTGCTCTTCGCCTAAATCATGTGCAAATGCAAATGGACCACAATCAGTGAGCTGTAACACTGTGGAATACTGAGAAGGGTTAGAAACCACACTATAAACACTACATAGGCTTCATTGTTACTAAAGATTTATCCATTAACAAGTTAGTTATAATAAACACTCGATTTAAACCCAGTTAGTGACTATAGGATGAGTTAATACTGTAGGAAGTTAACTGAACATACTGTACATAGCTGATATAAGACCTTTAATATGTCGCACGTGTTTAACACAGGAGCTCTTGTCCGAGTTTCTAAGCCGTTTCCATGGCAATCCAGTTGCTTTGAAAAATAAGACAATGGAGTTATGATAACAATGTGCGTGAGAAATTTTTATCACATTCAGAAATGTTTAAAAGGCAGCAGGACTGAATCGTTAGCGCCACACTCAGGGATTCGTCTTCTCTCTCTCACACACACACACACATTGTAAAGTATAAAGTTATTACATCCTGTATTTTTATAACACTTGTATTTGTGCCACACACACACACACTTCCATATTAGTGTGTGTGTGTGGCACAAATTCCATACGAGCGTGCAGCAAAATGTAGGAACATAGGCTTTCCCGTTATTCAGCTAAAAGATGTAGATGTGATCAAGGATTCAACCTGTTTCAAGTGATTCGTCTCAATGTTAACAATCGAGATTTGATGTGTTCGACTGATTCGAATAAGCCGAGTGAGTCGTCCCATAGTTAACAAATGCAAGTGATTTGATTCATCCAACAGTTAACAAACCTAAGTGATTTCAGTGATTCATTTTATAGTTAACAAGTACAGGTAGTGCACTACTTACAAATGATTTTCATTCCAGGAGCACGTTCCTAAGCTGCAGGTTCGACAAAGTGAATCTAAAGCCCCATTTACACTGCAGGTCCCGATGCCCAATTCTGATTTGTTGCCTATATCTGATTTTTCTGACCGTCTGTTTACACGTTCTTTCAACTATGACCCATATCCGTATTCCGTATTTCAACTATGACCGTATTTCAATCCGTATTTCAACTATGACCCATATTCATATGTTTACACTTGCCATACCATCTGAAACATTGCGCATACTTAAAGGGAGGTTCTTGCACTACACACTAGCCAAGATGGACGAAGGCGAAATATGCTTGATGCTAGCTCTGCGATATATGCAAAGTTGGCGAAACGGAGAAAGAGGAAAAGGGCCAACATTGCAGCCTGCACATATGCTTAATTTATTGTGTCCTCAACCATTCAGAGGAATGTCTGGGTGCGAGACGTGTCGGGGTCGCTCTCTGGTGGCTTGCAAAATGTGCGGGCTACCGCACACTGGCGCATCTGTTTGGGATGAGCAGCGCCTCAGTGTGTCTGATTACGTCATTAAACCACGAAGAAGTCACAGTTTTAATGACGTACAGAACGCAATGCCTCAGACAATCCGATCTGTCCGTTTACACGACAATCACATTAGCACATATCTGATTTATTTCCACATATGAAGGAGGCCTGAAACCGATCTCAAAATATCGGAATGCATGCGTTTTTTTCCTGTTTACACAGACATAGAAAATATCCGATATGCGTCACATATGAGCAAAAAATCAGAATTGGGTCACATTTAACTGACAGTGTAAACGTAGCTTTATACGCCTTTGAAACGAATATACCCTGTGAAGTATAACGATCCACTTGACTAAATCTCTGTCCCCTTTCCCCCGCACTGCCATCATGTGGCCAAAAACCTTAACCGCGTCTAAGGAAATGAATCTCACACGGTGTCAACATCTTTAAATCGTGAGGGGAATCCAGGGTGCCATTTTGTCACAGAGCTGTTTTCCACTGTATTGGACTGTGAACGCTGCCTCGTTGAGGATTTTCCGAAATTGGTATTATTCACCATCAGGACAGCCTTACAGGACAGACTATTTTATCATGATCTATTTTATTTATTTATTTATTTTAAATACATGTGAGCTACTTCCGCGATTTGTTCACACCTACGAACCACGTTCGTATCTGCGGAAATTTGTAACTCGAATGTTTGTACGTCAGGAACTAACTTTGTAAGCAATTCGATTAATTTTAGTGATTCGTCAGTAGTCAACAAATACAAGTGATTCATTTGATTCAAGTAATCTGGCCCATGGTTAAAATAATACAAGTGATTCAATTAATTTCAGTGATTCATTTAACAGCTTACCAGCATAAGTGATTCAACTGATTCGTCCCCTACTTAACGCATACAAGTGATTTGATTCATTTTAGTGATTCGTCCCATAGTTAACAAATGTAAGTGATTCGAATGATTCATCTCATAATTAACCATTCTAAGTGATTCAAATGATTCATCTCATAATTAACAAATCTAAGTGATTCGATTCATTCAAGTGATTCGTCCCATAGTTAACGAATCTAAGTGATTTGATTGATTCGTCTCATAATTAACAAATTTAAATGAATCTCAAAAAAAAGTTATTTGATTAATTTCAGTGATTTGTTTCACTGTCGACAAACATAAATGATTCGACCGATGCAGTAATTTGTGCCGCAGTATCAGGCGTAAGTGATTAGTTTGGTAATGAGCGGTTTCTACACTAGACTCCAAATCATTGGATCTAAACACTGCGCTCACGCCCTCAGGTTCGTCTCCAAAACATTCAGGGCATGGAGTGGTCACAGGTGCCAATACTTTGGGGTAAAAATACATTCTGTGGAGGTGGACCTGATGAAAGGGCAGCTGTGTGTGTGTGTGTGTGTGTGTGTGTGTGTGTGTGTGGTGATGAGAAGAGGAGTAATGAGATCCCAGACTGTGGCAGTGAGAGAGACAGGCGAGGATCAGAGCCCGTGTGTGCGTGTGTGTGTGTGTGGAGCAGAACAACACACACAACTGATCCCCGAGTCTCAACCCGACATCATGACTGTTTAAACACAAACACAAGCTGCCAGTGTGTGTGTGTGTTGAATAAGATTTAGCTGTGATTATTTTGGCTGTTAATAACACTTCCACCAGGGGGCGCAATGTGGATGGAGTCCAGGATTGGCCTCAGGACCTGACCGAACGGCCTGAAAGAGACAGAGAGAGAGAGAGAGAGAGAGAAAGGGACAGACAGAGAGAGACATACGTTATAATAATAATAATAATAATAATAATAATAATAAGCCACTGTGTGGCGTTTATCCTGAACTCTGCTCCTGTTCGTCTGATCTCTAACACAGCTCTGGATCTGACAGTGTGTGTGTGTATAAAATAGAGCTTCACAGTGTTTATTCTGGGATGCTTCATCAGTTTCCGTGTGAGAGAAGTGTTTATTACGACACAGAGGGGCCGCAAACTTCACAGGATCACTTCCGCGTGCTGTTAACTCACACCCGCGGGGTAATTTTAGAACTGCAGCGTCGCCTCTGTCACTTCGCAGACCAGAGCGCGCTAGAGGACATCCGTCTACATAAGAGAAAAACTCCATCTTTGTGTGTGTGTGTGTGTGTGTGTGTGTGTGTGTATGTGGAAGATGTACGTGGAAAGCACTTCAGACGGTAGGTCTGTGATGTAGGAAGGAATTTTCCGTCCTGTTAGAAACTGGGCCACTTCGTTGGAGAAGGTGTTGCAGTTGTGCTCGAACAGCCTGTATCTCTCACCTCTACACACACACACACACACACACACACACACACACACACACACCAAAAGGAAATAGGAGATTCATCGTGTCAGGAAGAAAGTGATGAAGTGACATTATCCTGAAGACGACCTTGACCTCTGACTCCTTCTGCGCAATCAAAACACACACACCTGTAGGTTGTTTCTCCAAGGGACGACAGGTAGTCCATGAAGATTTCCTCATTCACCTCAGTGTTCCCCAGCTCCACCACCTTATCCGGCGGGCCCAGCATCGTCCCGCCCTGCAACACACACACACACACACACACACACACACACACACACACGTCTTCACCTGAACTGTACATAACAAATACTCACGAAGTGGGCGGATGTCAGGAGGGGTTTACCGGAGGGCAGCTGGAGATCCCGACACCACCGTAGAAGAACTCTTCTCCGTACACCACGAGGGACGTGTGCCTGAAAACACACACACACACGCACACACATCATAAACATACAGCCGCAATATAAACAGATATAAAGATGTATTTACATTTAAGGAAGGAGTCTCCAGTGTCAACATTGTCCGCTTGTGTCACAACTCACCAAATTCCATCAAGCTGCTTCCCTGGAACAGAAAAAAATGAATAAATAATCAAGCAGGAATTGAGGTCACAGGCTTCTACACCATAGCCAGTGTGTTTGT
Source organism: Clarias magur (assembly GCA_013621035.1). NCBI lineage: Eukaryota > Metazoa > Chordata > Actinopteri > Siluriformes > Clariidae > Clarias > Clarias magur. The sequence continues at coordinate 88,982 of QNUK01001202.1, forward strand.
TTGGGGGTGGAGCCTAACACCCTTACGTGGAGCTTGTACTGAGAATACGCTTTCATTTTTTCCCCACAGTGCTGCTTTTCTTCATCTCTTTCTCACACACACACACACACACACACACTCATTCACTCTCCTCCTCCATTACTTCCCTTTCGTCTTTATTTCACTTCATCCTTAATCAAATTCTTTCCTCTTTACTTTCAGTCCATTCTCCCATCTTACCTTAACCTTCTTTTTTCCCCACCTATCTCTTCTTTTTCTTTCATTTTATTTTCCAGGAATTTCCTTTTTCCAATGGTCTCTCCTGTTTTTATAATATAAGATATAATATATAGAATATATAGAATATATATATTCCCCCTATTTTCTTATTTATATCATTTTATTTCCTCCCTTCTCTCTTTTTCTGACTTTTCTTGTTGTATTACTCTCTCTCTCTCTCTCTCTCACACACACACACACTAGTTCTCTTCCTCCATCACTTCCCTTTCATTTTTAGTTCACTTTACCCCTGATCAAATTCAGTCTTTCCTTACTCTTCCTTTTTTTCCCCCCTCTTAATTCTTTCATGAATAATACCTCTTTTTATTCTCTTCTCGTCTCGTCTTTCTGGTTTTTATTAAATTCCTGCTCCATTCTTTCATTTGATTTCCCCTTCTCTCCTCTTTCATTCATTTCCTCTCTTTCGTTTCTTCATCCTTTATTTAACACTCTGACCTATTTCTCTTTTTCCGCCCAACTCTTCTTTCCGTTTTTCTTTTTTAAATCTCCGATTTCCACCGCATTCTCTCTTTCCTTACTTCATTCTTTCTTTGTTCTTTCTTACACTCACTCTCTGTTCCACTTCTCTCACACATACTAAATCATTCTCCTTCTCCATCACCTCCCTCCTATTTTAGTTCACTTCATCCCGGATCAAATTCTTTCATTTCATATATTTTCCCTCTTTTTTCAAAGATCATCTCTTCTTTCTGTTTATCTTTTCCCTTTCGTTCTGATTGCCTAGGAGTCTTAATTTATTAATTTACTCTCTTCCATTGATTCATTCTTAATTATTTCTCTAACTCTCTGCTTAAAGTTTTTCTCTCACCTATTCATCTTACTATCTATCCTTTTATCCTTACTATCTATCCTTTTCTTCCCGGTTGCTGTACTATTGTATTACTTCACTTCCCTCCTCTCTTCACTTCAGCCATTAAGCTTCCAAATACCGCGAGACTTCCTGTTTCCGTGCACTGAGATCTCGCGAGACTGAATGGTAGCGGCGTCTTCAACAAGAACATGTGACATTTTCCTCATTTAAACGTTTCCCCTCCTGGTGTAGCTTAAAATAAATAAACCGTGCGGTGTCATAATTTCATCTTAACACATATCATATTCATATATAATATAATATAATGATGAATCTGGCGTTACTCGTGAACGCGCTTAGCTTAGCGTGTTGCCATAGTGACCGTCCAGCCAGAAACCGACAGGATTAGCGTTACAGCATGCTAAGCTAAGATGAATAAGCAGAAAGAGGTGATGTATTCCGCGCTCACCGAGCATTATGGGGCTGAGCTGGCGCGCCATTCCCTTAGACAAGTCGTAAATATACAGCTGGACTGGGAACGCTGTGCTGCTTGTATCCATTTTTAGCTTTCCTTGCGTTTTTTTTTTAATTTATTATGTTGCTATGCTGGTGATGAAAAAAATGACTTGTCGCTTTTAGTTTCCGCATCACAAGCTCCGCCTCCTGCGCGTTCTTCTTGAGCTCCGATTGGCTACTCGTGCTTGCTCTCTGTCACGCGATTGGACGGCTCGGCTGTCGATCACGTGTCCTCAGCGCGCTCTCTGTGGTGGATGGAAAATGGAGAAGCTTGCTGCAAGCTTGACTCACACCCTCGAGTTGACTCACGCACACTTACCCAGGAATAAAATAAAACATATCTATAAAAGAAATTAGATCCGGTTGATATATGACTGCGGGCTAATTATTACAGGAAATCTGTATCCTAATGTGATACTAAGCTTCTAACTGTAGATGAGCTAAGCAGTGACGTGGCCATGGGCTTTCAGACATGAGGGGCTGGCACCTTCTTGTAAGGGCTTCCTGAATGTCTCGTTCCAGACTGAACATCCCCGTGTACTGTTATACTAAACTCCACTCTTGGGTTCAGTCACGGTACAGTGTACAACTCATAAAATCACTCTTTACAACCGTGAGAAGCTGAGAAGCATCTCAACACATCACACCTCTCCGGTCAAAAATCTGAGGGGATATAAAAAGGTTTCAACAATCGGGCGCCACAGATATGGTCATTTTTGTCGTACGTCCTCACTCAGACGAGGGAATAGAGTTTAAGCATAGATTTTGCTCTTGCAGCAGAAAGACCACCAACAACACCATTGTGTGTAAACTACAGTGAATGTTGTGTGTGAAAATCCCAGCAGGTGAACAGCAGTCTCTGAAACAGATCAGACCATATGCCACAGTTAAACAAACTTCCATCCATCTAGGAACCTCTGTAGTCCAACTAGGGATTGGATTTGATTATCATTGTATTTATTCCCATTTTACATAGGGACCTCTAGCATTCATACACTAAGGGCAATTTCTGAACTCCAATTAGCCTAATCTAGTCAAGTCAATTCAATTTTATTTATATAGTGCTTTTAACAATCGATATTGTCGCAAAGAAGCTTTACACAATCAAAAGAAGTAAGTTTGTATGCAATGTGAATGTGTATTAATCAAAATGATAAGATTGTCCCTGATGAGCAAGCCGAGGGCGACGGTGGCAAGGAAAAACTCCCTGAGATGGTAATAGGAAGAAACCTTGAGAGGAACCAGACTCAACAGGGAACCCATCCTCATCTGGGTGATAACGGATAGCAGGGATTGATCAGCATAATAATGTGTAAGACTGGAAGTTCAGTATAACAAGAGATGTATTAAAATTAAAAGGAGTCCAGTTTGTTCCTCGAGGCTCAGGTAGACTGTAGGAAATTCCAGTGCTGAGCTATCGAACAACTGAAGTCACAGGTCTCCAGAGAACAGCTGTCTGCATCAGTCGAGGACAGGACAGTCTTCGTGGAAACCATCCCCAGCCACCACACGAATCCAGGCAGACCACACGGGGCATCCATGCGACGAGATCTCCAACCAGAAGCAGGACTCCGGACAATAATCTGCATGTCTTTGAACTGTGGGAGGAAACCAAAGTACCCAGAGGAAACCCACTAAGCACAGGGAGAATATGCAAACCCCACACACACAGACCTGAGGCGGGAAGGCAACGGTGACCCATGCCACATAAACAAACTTAGAATACACTTTTGCTCGGCCATGATGTTCGATGTGCACATTACTTGAAGATCTTAACGTGAATATTCATATTCTGAAATTACCTTCAGGATCAATAAAGGATCTATCTATCTATCTATCTATCTATCTATCTATTCTTTCTAGAGTATTTCACTGTTTCTATTCATTTCTCATCAGCCAACACTTTATCACTGTCTTGGTTATAGCGAGCTCAACAAGCCAAAGTGACCAAATGTTCAGTATTCGTCATTCTGTTTATGGTGTGGGCTTGTTTTTAATCAGACCTGTTTGGAAAAATGCACTTCTTTTTTTTAAAGTGTTTATACAAGGGGTGTTTGAGCCAAAGTGGGAATTGTGCAGAATAACCAAACACAGTTCTAAGAGTAAAAACTCTATATAATCCCCTGCAACGCTAATGCACTTATCCCAGCATTTCACTAGTATACTATCAAGGTACAAAGTTAAAGGAACTTGGGTTAGTTAAAAGAATTAATTTAATGGTCCAAACATGTGGAAATGTCTTGGAGCGAGGTCAGGACTGCACGGGGGATGTGGCAACAACTCCCAGACGAGTTCCTGTAATGTACAAGTGGTGTTGGTGACTGAGTGTGTATACAGTTCCCACAGACAGATGTGTCTCTTCCGCAAGTCGGTGAAGTTGATTTTCAAGAATCAGGCATTCCACTTGTTGAACGTTCACAGGAACGACTGCAGGGGGCTCTGAGCCACCTCGGTCGGGATCGTCATTCACAGACGTACAGCCTTCTTTTAAACATTTGCACTGTTCAGATGTTTTACTGCGGCTCAGAGTCTCATGACTGTACTGTGCTTTAAATCGTCTGTAAATGTCAATAACCTGTTTTACTCTTTCATTCACCAGAAATTTCATCACAAGTCCCGGTTTGACTTGAACACCCCTCATAGCTATTAAATATACAGTATATTTCAAATTCAAATTCAAAAAATCAAATTCAAATTTTATTTGTCACATACACAGTCATACACAGTACGATATGCAGTGAAATGCTTATACGACCGCTCCGTGACCTTAAATAATTTTTACAAAAGGAACCTATAAAACAGATTCCAACAAAGTTACAAAATATATATATATACATAAAATCTGGAGTATGAAAAAAAAATGTGCTCTTGTCAGAAGTGGGATGTGATGTAATATATTGCGACTATAGTCTGTGAAAACTTGAGGTAGTTTTTTAATGAGATGAGGGGGGTGTGAAAAGAAGTCCTTGAAGTGTGCAAAATGTGCATATGTGCATATATGTGCAATGTGCATCGACATAATTGTCCGTTCTGTGTGTGCAAGAAAATGCAAAGGTGTTTTAGTCCAGTGTGTTGGTTTGATTGAGAGACCGTATCGCCTGCGGGAAGAAGCTCCTTCTCAGTCTCTCTGTATTGGCCTTGAGGGAGCGGAAGCGCTTCCCAGACCGCAGCAGAGAGAACAGTCCATTGCTGGGGTGGCTGAGGTCCTTCATGATTTTCCTGGCCTTGGTCCAGCACCGCTTGTTGTAGACAGAGTGCAGGTCAGGAAGCTCAGTTCGGATGATGCGCTCAGCTGATCGCACCACCCTCTGTAAGGCTCGTCTGTCCTGCATGGTGCTGTTCCCGAACCAGGATGCGATGTTTCCCGTCAGGATGCTCTCTACGGTGCAGGAGTAAAAGTTCCTGAGCACCTTGGAGGGCAGTCTGAAGTCTCTCAGGCGTCTGAGGTGGTAGAGACGCTGTCGGGCCTTTTTCACCACGGTGTTGATGTGACAGGACCATGATAGGTCCTGCGTGATGTGAACACCGAGGTACTTGAAGCAGTCCACTCTCTCCACTGGGCTCTCGTTGATGACGGGGGTCTGGTAGTTCCTCTCCTGCTTAGTGCTGAAGTCCACTATCAGCTCCTTTGTTTTACTGACATTTAGAAGAAGGTTGTTCCTCTGGCACCAGTTCTCCAGATTTCCAATCTCCTTCAAGTAGGCCGTCTCGTCGTTGTCAGAGATCAGGCCCACCACGACGGTGTCGTGACACATTTCAAAGTTAATATCAGATTATTTGCCATAATTTTTTATTTGTTTAATTTGAACAGAAACACACGTATATCACTTAACGTCACAAGTCGGATATGTTTTTATGGGGTAAGAGGAAACCGCAGAATCCAGAGGAAAGCCCCAAATACAAAGGGGAAACCATGTTAAACTTCACTCAGACAGTAAGCTGAGTTCAGGATCCAAACTGGGCTTGCTACCTACGCGACACACCATGCCTATCCTTTGCTTGACAAGAGGTTAAACTGTTGTCAGATGTTGTTGATTTAAGCTTATGTTCTGTGTCTTAAAATAACTCTCAGTTTCATTTTTATACAGCCTGACTTTCATTTTTACTCAGACTGAAACTGAATGTTTATCTCATTCTAGGGACTTTGGACAGCAGCCATTTGGTTTCCCATAAAAATCCTGACTAGCAAACACAATAAAGTTTATATACATAACATTGTCTGGGGAAGTTTGGAACTCTCCACGAGGTTAGGGATCTGTCCTTAATGCTAGATGTACTCAAGAAATCCCTAAACTCTTAATAGCGCCAGGTAAAACCCAGTGAGATTGAGTTTCTCTATTTAAAATGTTTATATTATAGGAAGGAGAACAATGTCACGAAGTTTGCCATGCATAAGAAAAAAACACACATGAAAAACAGGTAAAGAACCGGATTACATGTATGGGTAAGACGCTGGAATGTTTTTATTTTTTAAAGAGATGTGGCAATTTCCATCTAAAAGAAGAAGCGACTGATTTGGCAAAGAATGCAAAAAAGGTGCACAAACGTTCGGCAAATGGGAAGCAGAGGGGTTTGATTAAGTGATTTAACTGTACAAGAACAAAACGGTTTACAATACAGTTGAAACAGTTGATTATATAAATTGACACATTTGTGTAAAACTTGGGAGTGGAACTAGCCAAGCTCTAACAAAGTTACATGGCATGCTAGTATACTTTTATAAAACTCTTTTAACACTATTCTTCCCATTCCCCAATCACTCATCACTATTCCTTCCAAAACCCAATCACTCATCACTATTGCTCTCAAAACCCAATCACTCATTACTATTGCTCTCAAAACCCAATGACTAATCACTATTGCTCCCGAAACCCAATCACTCATCACTATTGCTCTCAAAACCCAATGACTAATCACTATTGCTCCCGAAACCCAATCACTCATCACTATTCCTCCCAAAACCCAATCACTCATCACTATTGCTTCTGAGACCTAATGACTAATTGGTATTGCTCCCAAAACCCAATGATTAATCATCATTGCTCCCAAAACCCAATTACTATTCCTTCCAAAAACCCACTATTGATCCCATAACCCAGTGACTAATCACTATTTCTCCCCCCCCCCCAAAAAAAAAACTAAACACTATTGCTTCCAAAAAAAAAAAAAAAAAACTAATCACTATCGCTCCCAAAACCCGATCCCATCCCATCCGATCGATCCCAGTGCACAATCCCTGATTGCTTGCTACATCATTGTGTGACGTAGAAACTTTTTAAAGCGTCCATCTGCTACTTTTCTCTAAAAAGAGTTGACATGCTTCGCTCCGGTCTTCACACAGGTTCCCCACTATCAGACCTGTCCTGGAAATTTTAGGACCAAAACATTTCTGGCAATGATGTCATTAAATCACATGACACCGCCCACACGCTTTTCTCCCCCTCTTTCATGCACCCCCTGGCTCCCCTAGCATATATATGTGTGTGTATGTGAAATGCCCTTGTATGCTTTACGAGCACGAGCCCACCTTTTCCCGTTATTTCCTGCTTTCCGTCATATGGGCTTTAATGAATGTGACTCATGCGCTGTTTTCCCAACTAGAGAGAGAGAGAGAGGGAGAGAAGGAGAGAGAGAGGCAGGGGCGGGGCATGCACACGTTATGAGCGTGCATGTTGTGTTGTTTTTTTTTTTTTTTCCTTCCAGCAGGCACGCGCTGAAGCACACACACCGAGGCTAGTAAGTGTGCGTGAGTGAGAGAGAGAGAGTGGATGTGTCGCAGATTTTAAAACTCCGCAGAACATGCTAGAAAACGGGGACGACTCGCACAGATTCCAGAATTAAAGTCAGTTATTATTGTTCTTATTATTATTATTATTACTAGAGAAATAAATAAATACAAAAGTGTGTGTGTGTGTGTGTGTGCGAGAGAGAGAGAGAGAGAGAGAGAGCTGAGGAGAATATGGAGCTGTCATCCATCGGAGAGCAAGTGTTCGCCGTGGAGTCCATCACCAAAAAGAGAGTTAGAAAGGTAGGCACGCGCGGATCGTCCTTTAATAATACTAATAAGAATAAGAATAATATAGACATGAAAACGAAATGTGTTTGGAGACGCGCGCGCACACGCACGCACGCTCACACGAGGGGGTAGTTTCTGTTTCGTAGGGGATTTTTAAATTTATATATGTGTGTGTGTGTGTGTGTGTGTGTCTTTATATATATATATATATATAAACAGTGCAACTTGTTAAGCCTGCTGCGACTCAGTGGAGACTTTTTTTGTGTGTGCAATGGAATGACATGACGTTTGCAACTTTATCTGTTTGTTTTGTTTCGTTTGTTTTTTGATGATGCACTTTAAAAAAAACGAAAAAAAAAAAAAAAAAAAGACACGCATAGGGTTAGAGTTAGAGTTGACCGCATTTTTGGACA
>QNUK01001203.1:2500-74831 GCA_013621035.1 Clarias magur
GTAGTGTATTTAACTGTACAGCAACCACTTCACCACTAGATGTCAGCAGTGAGCGCTGTCCATGAAACTCTGAGCCCTGAACAAATGGACGCCTCCATGTTTAATATACATTATAAAAAAATATTCACTGAATCTTATTTAGTGTAAACCTTCAACATTTAAGGAGTGTACTTTAGGAGTGTACAGGAGTGTACTTTATATATATAGTGTACAATATACATAGTGTACAGTATGTACTATATATATATATATATATATATATATATATATTAATAGTACAGTATATGTACTTTTTATATATATATATATATAAAGTACACTCCTGTACACTCCTATAGTATATACAGGAGTGCTAACGTAATTTAATCCTACATGTCATATGCTCCAATCCAATCTACAATAAGAATTATATTAAAGCGCTATATTATTTTAAATCATTATTATTGTTACATTAGGAGCTTTAGATGTAACAGATCTAACAGTAGGCACAGGGGTTAGTTTGAGTAGGTTTGTATTATAAACTCCGCCTAGGTTCATTTTCTGCTCCAGGTTTTTATCACAAAAAATATAAAAATGTAAAAACTAGATGAAGCCTGTACAGTCGTGGACAAAAGTTGAGAATTACATAAATATGGGAAATTGGAAAAGTTGCTGCTTAAGTTTTTATAATAGCAATTTGCATATACTCCAGAATGTTATGAAGCGTGATCAGATTAATTGCATAGTCCTTCTTTGCCATGAAAATTAACTTAATCCTGAAAAAAACTTTCCACTGCATTGCTGTCATTAAAGGAGCTGCTGAGATCATTTCAGTAATCGTCTTGTTAACTCAGGTGAGAATGTTGAGGAGCACAAGGCTGGAGATCATTATGTCAGGCTGATTGGGTTAGAATGGCAGACTTGACATGTTAAAAGGAGGGTGATGCTGGAAATCATTGTTCTTTCATTGTTAACCATGGTGACCTGCAAAGAAACGTGTGCAGCCATCATTGCGTTGCATAAAAATGGCTTCACAGGCAAGAATATTGTGGCTACTAAGATTGCACCTAAATCAACAATTTATAGGACCATCAAGAACTTCAAATAAAGAAGTTCAATTCTTGTTAAGAAGGCTTCAGGGCGTCCAAGAAAGTCCAGCAAGCGCCAGGATCGTCTCCTAAAGAGGATTCAGCTGCGAGATCGGAGTTCCACCAGTGCAGAGCTGCTCAGGAATGGCAGCAGGCAGGTGTGAGCGCATCTGCACGCACAGTGAGGCCAAGACTTTTGGAAGATGGCCTGGTGTCAAGAAGGGCAGCAAAGAAGCCACTTCTCTCCAAAAAAAACATCAGGGACAGATTGATCTTCTGCAAAAAGTATGGCGAATGGACTGCTGAGGACTGGGGCAAAGTCATATTCTCGGATGAAGCCTCTTTCAGATTGTAAGATTCCATCTGGAAAAAGGCTCGTCCGGAGAAGAAAAGGTGACGCTACCATCAGTCCTGTGTCATGCCAACAGTAAAGCATCCTGAGACCATTCATGTGTGGGGTTGCTTCTCATCCAAGGGAGTGGGCTCACTCACAATTTTGCCCCAAAACACAGCCATGAATAAAGAATGGTACCAAAACCCCCTCCAACAGCAACTTCTTCCAACAATCCAACAACAGTTTGGTGAAGAACAATGCATTTTCCAGAACGATGGAGCACCGTGCAAAAGTGATAACTAAGTGGCTCGGGGAGCAAAACGTTGAAATTTTGGGTCCATGGCCTGGAAACTCCCCAGATCTTAATCCCATTGAGAACTTGTGGTCAATCCTCAAGAGGCGGGTGGACAAACAAAAACCCACTAATGACAAACTGACAAACTCCAAGAAGTGATTATGAAAGAATGGGTTGCTATCAGTCAGGATGCTTTACTGCTGGCATGACACACAACTTCAGAAAACTCCAGGAAATCCAGATGTTTCTGATATATAATGTGATCAGGCGAACTGGTGAATCCTTGGCTTTCTAAAAAGTTTTATATTTCTTCTACATCATGGCTTTTCTGTTTCCCTGGACTCCCCTGCCCTTCAGGACAAACAGGCCTTTCAGTACAACTAAAAACATTCTTTAGATGATTGAGTTCTTCAGTTTATTAATTAGTTTATGGATTAGTTTATCCAACTAAACTAATCTTGGAGTGTGATCCAAGATGGCTGCGCGGCAGTAGCACGCAGCGGCCACTCTTTTACAAAGTTTATGGACACCGGCACAAACGGTGTTCATACTTACCACTGCCAGACACTTTTGCAACTCAATAAACCGGCATATTTCATTCAAGATGAGCTGCGGGAGAAGCTACGCAACCTCGGCTTGCTTCGGGAACCAGGCCTCCAGTCCTCGGCGTTGCCTGATGCCGGTGGCCGGAGGAGGGGACATCGTGTGCGAGGAAGTGGAAGCGCGGCAAACGGGCGGGGGTCTGTGCTAGGCTAAAAACAAACCCTAACCGGCCGGCTCTTCCGTCCATCATCTTATCTAACGTCTGCTCCCTGGAAAATAAACTGGACTACATCCGACTGCAACAGGCTACACAGAGGGAGGTTAGGGACAGCTGTGTATTTGTTTTCACGGAGACATGGCTCAGCGACAGAGTTCCAGACACCGGCATTCAGCTAGACGGACTAGCCTCGTTTCGCGGCGACAGAAACGCAGCTCTGTGCGGTAAGACTCGCGGCGGCGGCTTGTGTGTTTACATCAACACGAAATGGTGTAAGAACTCTGTGCTTGTTTCTAGCTTTTGCTCATCGTTGCTGGAGATTGTGACTGTTAGATGTAGACCTTTTTATTTACCGTGGGAATTCACCACTGTTTTCATTATCGGAGTGTACATTCCACCTAGCGCTAATGCTAAGGAAGCACTATGGGAATTATATGCTAAGATCAGTAATTTGCAGAACACACACCCAGATGGACTGTTTATTGTTGCTAGAGATTTCAACCATGCAAATCTTAAGTCAGTGCTTCCTAAATTCCATCAGTATGTGGACTTTGCAATGAGAGGGGAAAACACGCTGGATCTTGTTTGCACAAACATCCCTGGCGCATATCGGGCAGAGCCCCGCCCCCACCTCGGCTACTCAGAGCACATCTCTGTTATGCTAATTCCAGCATACAGACCACTCGTCAGGCGTTCAAAACCGGTTCTGAAGCAGGTGAAAACCTGGCCAGCAGGAGCCATCTCTGCTCTTCAGGACTGTTTTGAGATCACTGACTGGAACATGTTTAGGGACGCTGTGACTTACGCCGACTACACCGACTTGGAGGAGTACACGTCATCAGTGACCAGCTACATCAACAAGTGCACAGATGACGTCACTGTCTCCAAGAGCTTCATCTCATGACTCAACCAGAAACCATGGATTACTGCAGAGGTGCGTGCACTTCTGAGAACCAGAGACTCTGTGCCTTCAAAGCAGGGGACAAGGCGGCCCTAAGAACAGCAAGGGCCAAACTGTCCCGGGCCATCAGAGAGGCAAAGTGCGCACACGCCCATAGAATCCACAATCACTTGAGGGACAACGGTGACACATGGCACATGTGGCAGGGTATACAAGCCATCACTAACTACAGGACTTCATCACCTTCCTGTGACAGTGACGGCTCCCTTCCAGATGCACTGAACAACTTCTACGCACGGTTCGACATGCAGAACGACGTGATGGCGAGGAAGACCACCCTTCCGCCGAACGACCAGGTGCTGTGTCTCACCACGGCTGATGTGAGGAAAACTCTACGCAGAGTCAACCCACGTAAAGCTACTGGACCAGACAACATCACAGGCAGAGTGCTCAGAGAATGTGCAGAACAGCTGGCAGGTGTTCTCACCGACATTTTCAACATCTCTCTGAGCAGCGCCGTCGTTCCCACATGCGTTCCGTGCCAAAGAAGTCTTCTGTGTCCTGTCTCAATGACTGCCGCCCTGGTGCACTCACACCCATTATCATGAAGTGCTTCGAGCGGCTCGTCATGAGACATATCAAGACCCTGCTGCCCCCCTCATTAGACCCCCTGCAGTTCGCGTATCATCCAAACCATTCAACGGACGACGCCATCTCCACCACACTCCACCTGGCACTGTCACATCTTGACAAGAAAGACACTTACGTCAGAATGCTGTACATAGACTTCAGTTCAGCATTCAACACAATAATCCCCCAACACCTGATCGGGAAGCTGAGCTTGTGGGGCCTGACCACCTCCCTCTGTAACTGGGTCCTGGACTTTCTGACCGAAAGACCTCAAGCAGTGCAGATCAGGAGCCACACCTCCAGCACCACCACACTGAATACTGGGGCCCCCCAGGGCTGCGTGCTCAGTCCCCCGCTGTTCACACTGCTGACTCATGATTGTGTAGTGACACACAGCTCCAATCATATCAAGTTCGTGTTGGGTCTCATCAGCAAGAACCACGAGTCAGCATACAGAGAGGAAATGCAGAGGCTAATGGACTGGTGTAAAGACAACAACCTGGCTCTGAACATTGATAAGACAAAAGAGATGGTTGTTGCCTTCAGGAGGACACGGAGCGATCACTCTCCGCTCAGCATCGACGGCTCTTTTGTGGAGATCGTCAAGAGCACAAAATTCCTGGGCGTCCACCCGGATTAGAACCTCTCCTGGTCCCTCAACACCAGCTCTCTGCATAAGAAAGCCCAACAACGTCTTTTCTTCCTGAGAAGGCTGAGAAAGACACAGCTTCCACCACCGATCCTCACCACCTCCTATAGAGGAACTATTGAGAGCATCCTGAGCAGCTGCATCATTGTCTGGTTTGGAAATTGTACCATGTCAGACCGCAAGACCCTACAGCGGATAGTGAGGACAGCTGAGATCATCGGGGTCTCTCTCCCCTCTATCGAAGACATCTACACCACACGCTGCAGCCGCAAAGCCACCAGCATTGTGGCTGACCAGACACACCCCTCACACACACTCTTCACCCTCCTGTCATCTGGAAAAAGGTACCGAAGCATTCGGGCACTCACATCCAGACTGAGAAACAGTTTTTACCCGCAACCCATCCGTCTCCTCAACACATAAAGACTGGACTGATAAACACACACACACACACACACACACACACACACAAATCACTCAGACAAACTAAATAACATCTGGACTGAACTGATAAACACACATGCGCAATCACACTGATGTACATCCATCTCAATCTGCTCATACCTACCTACCTGTGCTGCTCCTCGCAATTTTTTTTTGCACAATATTTATTTCACTGCTATTTGCACACGATATTCTTGTCAAGATGTAAACTGTTTACTGCTGCTCTTCCCACTACCTCAATTCATACTTCATCAAAAAAGTACTGTTATGTGTTACATTGTTGTGTCTGTCATGTACCTCTTTGTTTGCACTATTTGCACGTGCACTTTGTCTATTGTGTATTTTTGTGTAGATATTTGATAGTTCTTCTTTTAGATTAACTTAAAAATGTAAAAATGTGTTGTAAATTTATGTTGTTGCATGTATGTAGCACCCTGGTCCTGGAGGAACGTTGTTTCGTTTCACTGTGTACGAACTGTATATGGTTGGAATGACAATAAAAGCCTACTTGACTTGACTTGACTTGACTAGTTTAATGAGTGGTTTTCAGAGAGGCATCATGAAGTCACAGCTCAGCCACATCAACTTGTATTGGTACAGAAATGGAAAGAGTACTAAAATTTTGTACTCAAGTAAAAGTACTGTTACTTCAGTGAAATTTTACTATTACCATTATAAAAATCTCAAATAAAACTAAAAAGTAGCTCATAAAAAATGTACTCATCAAATTTTTACAAATTCTATTCTGGGACTGTTGGGAAATTAAATCTTTTGGCATGAGGTACATGAAATGGTCCAGAAAATACTGGTTAGAAAAATCACTTTGTCTCCAACTACATATCTGTTGTAAAAAGAAAACAAAATTGTAGAACATCACTAGATCTTTCTTCTGATACAAATTGCTTATTCAATTTCATTACTTACCTGGCAAAGAAATGTAAATTTATCTTGTACTCATCATCTCATGGACCATCTTGTCCTTTTGAAAAGACTTACAGAACACATCTGGACTATTCTGGTGGATTTGGGCCTCTTTGTGGATTTATTTGAACAATCAAGACTTTCTTTTTTCTTTCTCATATCTTCTATTTACTGGACTCTCTTGCCCTTTGGCTTTTTCACGATCACTCTTTCATATTAACAGAATACAGTGGAACCTCAGATTGAGAGTAACCAGTTGCAAACATTTGGAAAGACGAGTAAAATTTTGTAATAAATTTTGGCTTGATAAATGAGCGAGTCATGTGATCACAACTGAGTCAATGGTTAGGGCTCTTCTCTCTCTCTCGTGCGCTGCGGAATTGTGGGTAATCGTCTCCCAGGCTCGGTCTCAGTGCATGAGTCACTTCTATAGTCAACATCTGTGCGCGCATGTACTGTTTATTATAACACTGTGTAGGGACTGACAGGGCCGTTGGAAATGGAAGAGACAGTTTATGACATCAGTAAATAAGGAAAGAAACCGTTACTCTTTCCTAACTCAGATGGTGCAGATCTGCAAACAACTTCCTTGCACAAGAGGAAAGCATTTCACATCTCCACTCATAGAGCAGCACAAGTCCTTGGAATAGGGAAGTTTCACAACTTCCCTGGCAGTTGCTAGCACAGCCATGAAAGAACTTAGTGCTGCTATTAACAATCTGGTGGTTGCCAATAAATGGACAGGGTACCGGTACTTCACTTTGATGACATTCAGGCCCATATAATCTATGCAAGGATGGCTGGGAACCATCTTTTTTGCCCACAAAGAAGAACCCAGCGCCCACTCTTTTAGAGAGGGTTTCTGTGAGTGATAGATGAGAGCGGACGCCGTCAAGGGCCTGAACCTTGAGATGGGTCTCCAAGGGCAGTGCGCGGATACCCAGAGCCTTGTCTAAAGCCGCGTTGGCGATGGGTCCCATGATGGGATGTTCATGGACGAGGAAGACGGGAAGCAAACGGCGTTGGTCTGGGAGCCTTCTAGGAGTCATGCCCTGCTCCCAGCTGAACTGGATGGTGCCTCTTTTTACTAGACAGTTCTTTAAGTAGGTGACCTGATTTCCCGCAGTAAAAACAAAAAAATTGTCATCGCTCCTCCGGGGAGATGCGGGTTCTGTCCAGGTACATGGGTTCCTCCTGGGGATCGGTTTGTGGAGAGAAGGGTCGAGGAAGAACCCTGGGTGGTGAAGGCCGGTTCGGACTTCTTGAGAAATGAGAAAACAAAGAGAACTTGGTAACGTCATCACAATGGAAAAGAAACACGAGAAATTTGAGGTAACAACATACAGTAATCCAGCGATTTAAGCAGCGCATGCTTAAATTTTAGTGTATGCTGGAGATTTTAGTAGGGAATAGGGGACAGGTGCGCAGATGGGGTGGAAACGTGGGCATGGGAAAGGGCACATGACAGGCTAGGAAAACAAAAGCATATGGGGAAGATGACAGCATGGGAAAAAGTGGCAGACAGGACGTTAAAAATGTACTGTAATGGTTTTACCTACTTGCCTTACTTTTTTTGAAACCACCTGTCTTAATAATCCAAAGGTTTTTGTCTTGCGTAATCTCCCCTTGTCTGCTAAATGGTACAGCGTAGTACAGCGTACAGGCATCGTTTTTGACAGTACTGACATGTGATCTCATCACAGTAGTCTTCCCTTCAATGTGCGGATGAAGCAGCTCACTCAGTGACGACAGTGATGTCTTTGACATGTTCTTTGACAGTTCTCCCTCCATGCAGAATTCTGACTGGGTCTCATCCAAACCCCCATCGCTGTCTGTAGGGTCTGTGCCGTTGGAGTTTTGCATGTAGAAGCAGTGAGCTCCATTCAGGCACCTGTGTACTGTGTGAGTGACTGCGTGTGTACGTACACATGTAAAAGTCCAGTAAGCAACATTAACACAGTCACTAGTTTATGTAAGTCCGCCATTGCACAAAAGAGGAGACAGCAACACAGAGAATGACATCAATTCAAGGCAACATCGGCACATAAACTGACGTTACAACAAGCCAAAATCTCTGTTTCCCACCGTCCACACAGCACCACTGAAAACAGAGTTTTGGAGAATCTTCCCTTTGGAGTCTTAAACTGCATTTGCATGTGGATGAAAGGACTTAATTAAACTGCATCATGGCGCATTCACTTTACAATCTGTAATTTTGATTGAATTTGATTTATTTTCAGTTTTTTTACGGCGTCCATTTGAAGTTGTAAAGTTGATTTTACTCACATTTGAGAAGATGACATTAACAATTGAAGGCATCAAAGGCATCAGTTAAAAAGAGATTTTTCTGGTCTGGAAAAAATATTCAGGAGCCGTTAAACAAATTAACCTCGTTTTACCTTTAGAATCACGGCAGAGCAGGGTTGTGTGTGTGTGTGTGTGTGTGTGTGTGTGTGTGTGTGTGTGTGTGTGTGTTAAGGCGAGAGGAGGAGGCGTGTGTGTGAAGGTATTGGAGGGAAGGGGCACAGTGTCCAATGACTCTCGCACAAACACACACACACACACACACACACACACACACACACACACACACACACACACACTAAATCAGTGTCGGCTGAGAGAGGGAGAAAATAGATCTTTAACCTCTCTACAGTAATGAGACTCTCTTTTGCTTTACATGTGCACACACACATGTGTTATAATAAACAGTACACACACAAACACAAAATAAAAGATTTTTTACATGCACACACGTGGTCACCGGGTTATAGTAAACAGTACAGGCTGCACTGATGTTGATTATACCAGTGAGAGACGAGCACTAAGACCCAGCAGGGGAGACGATTACCCACAATTCCGCAGCACAAGAGCGAGAAAAACCCTTGGCTCAGTTGTGATCACGTGACACTCGACGTCAAAACAAGAAGCGCATGGTGATACATGATACTCGGCACTCGTAAACCAAGACTTGTTCATTTTCAAAGTCAAAATTTATCAAAAATCTTTGCTTGTCTTGCAGAACGCTCGCAAACTGCGTTACTCACAATCTGAGGTTCCATTGTGTATATATATATATACTATAGCTTGCAGCTCATGAAAATAAAATCCAGTATGTTAAAACAGTATCTATTAGATATTTAATATAAACATAAAGTAAATTACTGTTCATACAGTATAAATACAGTGTATCTTTCGGTCCAATTCAGTACACAAGACCACAATGGGGAAGCCTGCTGACTTGAGAGATGTCAGGAAGATGATTGTAGACTCCCTCCACAATGAGCCTGAGGTCATCTCTGAAGGGCTGTATCAAATGGTATTCATTGAAAGTTGATAAATTAGTACCAATATTTCTGTAAATTCACCTGCAGTCAGTGATCAGATGTGCGTTCAGTTAGATTGTTTCTGTAACAGCTGGATGGTTCGACATTAGAAGGACTCATGCACACGATCACAGAGAACCACAACAGGAAGTCAGTTTTCCAAACTCAATTCAATTCAATTCAATTTTCTTTATATAGCGCTTTTAACAATTGACATTGTCGCAAAGCAGCTTTACACAATAAAAAGAAGTAAGTTTGTATGCAATGTGTATGAATCAGAATGATAAGATTGTCCCTGATGAGCAAGCCGAGGGCGACGGTGGCAAGGAAAAACTCCCTGAGATGGTAATAGGAAGAAACCTTGAGAGGAACCAGACTCAACAGGGAACCCATCCTCATCTGGGTGATAACGGATAGCAGAGAATGATCAGCATAATAATGTGTACTGGAAGTTCAGTGGAACAGGAGATGTGTTAAAATTTAAATTAAAAGGAGTCCAGTTTGTTCCCGGAGGCTCAGGTAGACTGTAGGAGATTCCAGTCCTGAGCTATCGAACAACTGAAGTCACAGGTCCCCAGAGCATCAATCGATGATAGGACAGTCTTCATGGAAACCATCCCCAGCCACCAAGCGCATCCAGGCAGACCACACGGGCATCCATGTGACGGGATCTCCAACCAGAAGCAGGACTCCAGGACGGGTTAGACGGCTTCAGAGGGCAGAGGGGTCTGGATCACTGGCAACTCAGGAGCGAACATGTATAGCTCGACAGAGAGACAGAGAGAGGGAAAGGAGAGGGAGAGAGAGAGAGAGCAGAAAAGGAGAGAACAGAAAATAAGGAGAGATGGCAGTTAGGTATGGTCACAGTCAACATGTATAAGGTGAATGTATATTAGTGCAAAGTGCAAGCAGGGACTCCGCCAGGACTAACTATAACAGCATAACTAAAAGGGAGAGCCAGAAGGAAACACAAACATGAGGGCTCCCTGAGATGTAAAGGAACCAATCACCTCACCGTCAGCAAACCTGAGTGAACAATGAGAGTGGGGAGGACAGCATCTAAACATACCAGTTCACCAGAATACTCTACGTCCATGAGTCCCCCAGATCTGCTCCTTTACCTAAGGTTAATCTATTTACAAAAATGCTTGGCTAAATAAATAAGTTTTTAGCCTAGACTTAAACACTGAGACTGTGTCTGAGTCCCGAACATTAACAGGAAGACTATTCCATAACTTTGGGGCTTTGTAAGAAAAAGCTCTGCCCCCTGCTGTAGTTTTAATAATACGTGGTACTGACAGGTGTCGTGGAAATTAATTGAAGACTTAGGCTTTGATTTCAGAAGGTTACAACTTTATTGGTTGATCAATAAAGTCGGGAGGTCTGCAGAACACACACCGACTCCCGACGGCTTCTTGCTTAAATACTGATCCCAAACAAAGGCGGCCAGTTTTCCTGCGCTGATTCTCCATTCAACATCTGGGTTTCATTAAATTTCCCAGTTCTAGGTGCCTCAATGTAGAGATCGGATTTCTTACACAGGCACATTCCACGAGGCCTATAGGCTCGGCTTCTCACGCATTATTTCAAGCTGGGATATCTTTTATTTCTTAAAAGTAGGGTATGTCACATAAAATCAGATAAAAATTTCTTCTACATCTCCCCCCTCTGGTACTTATAAGTCCCACAATAACCGTTTTATCTAGAGTGCAAATTCATGTGTTAGTCTTCCTTACACTAACTGGAGATTAAATTAAATCACTGGACTTCTACCAAGGACCAACCTATGTATTTGAACTGTAGTGAAGAATCGGCCAAACCTCTCCTTCCGCACTTGACTAGAAAGGAGTAAAAGACTTGACCTCCATGACCTTATACTTTTCATAACACAGTAACAATAACACGACATGAATATGTAATTAACACAGTGATTTTTTTAGGTTTACACTAACTGGGTGAATGATACAATCTAAAATGAAACATGCATAACACATTACAATTTTAAAAGTAGGTATAAATTTAAACAGCCTTGTTGTAATGTAAGAATCTTCAACTCAGATACTTTGCGCATCGTTGAGAGTCAGTTGGAGCCCACAAGAGAGGTTACTAGCACTTCATTATGGGCCCGTGTCTTCCCTCCTTTGTTATGGAAGATGCGCATCTGAGGACTCGTCCTTGTCTGTTGTTGCTAAGAAATGCTGTTAATTCTAGAAAGCCTTTGGTTAGATATAGATATACACAACATAAATTTCATTAGACGCGGTAACGTCGCCCATCAGCTGCTCCAATTAAATTTCTATACCTGTAATAAAAGAGAACTTTGTTTAGTGGCATTACACATTGGCATAACTTGTTTACAGCTTGCTCCTTCCAGTGCACTTTTCCTGTTGAGGAAATTAGGATTAATTTTTGCCACTGCTGTTTTATCTGTGAAAGTAATATAGTTTTGATTATACAGAAATACATTATACAACATGAATCGTAGTCACATACAATATGTACAAAAGTTTGTCATGTCAGTTGTGTCAAGGGGAAACTGGTCAAAGTCAGTCAGTCGGTCGCGTCTGTATCAGAAATGGGATGCTGCTCTCAAGCAGATTCTCATACTTAATTTGGCAGCGAAGTGTTCATCGCTGTGCAATTTGGTATCCAACTTGTGCCAATAGTTGGTTATTTCCCAATAAGGTTTAAAAATCAGTCAGCGGTTTCTCTCCTTTCTCTGTACCTATTTCTGGAGGTTTTTGTGTAACGGTTCAAGTGATACCACGTGGTTCAGTCTTCCACCTGAACTGGTGTTGGAATAGCTGCTAGGATTCCCTCCTGAATTTGTGTTACTTCCTTCTACCATTTGTAGATACATCTGGTCTTCTGGAACAACTGGGCATGGTGTGTCTTTCTCCACTTGGGCTCCGTGCTTTTCCCTGCACATAGATTACTTTATATATTGCAATTAGTTTCCTCATTTGCAATTGAGAGGTCTATACAATATAACACAGTCATGGGTCGGCCCGTAATGGATTCATGCGGGTTAGGTGTGTATTTCTGTTAGTTTGCATGCGATAGTTTATTAGTGCAAGGGTTAAAGCATCAACCCAGTTAAGTTTATTCTTTCTAATATCCCACTGCGGATGATGAGCTATTATCCGAACTGATCTCTGGAATTCCAAATCTAGGAATCATTTCGCTTGGAAGGACTTGATAACTGTTCCTGCTTCTTCATCTGCAGATGGCATTGTTTCTACCCATCTACTCAACCTCTCAATTATTAAAGCCATGTACCTTTTCCCCCGAGCATCCTTCACCATGTCCACACAGTTCACCACTAAGTACTTAAAAGGTCCGTCTAGTACCGGTATATGGCTAATAGGTGTCGCTGTTCCTTTTCTGACATTATGCTTAGCACATACTGTATATCTCACATTAAGCTAAGAACTCATCAACAATATAATGCAGATATGGAGACAAATACCCTTGGTTTTTAATTTTCCTCACAACCTCTCCTCTGGCACAATGATCAAATCCATGAGCACCTGGGATCAAAATGTTTAACGGCACTGTGGATGCAATGATTAAACCTACATGTGAACGCACACACCTTGTGCATCCTTCTGAGCTCCCCTCTGGAGCCACATAGAGGGCTCGTATGGACCTGCTTGATGTTGAATTCGAATAATATCCTCCAATTGAGGCTGTGGTTCTATAAGGACTACTGGTACTATCAATGCCACTTTACACCTTGATGCGTGGTTTGTTTCTAAGCCGGCTATGTTGTTACCCTTAGTGACATAGTCATTTCCTTTTTTATGAGCTTGACATCTAATGACAGCCATAATTTTCGTAGCATCATAGCAACCATTAACTTGCTTATCTGTTCAGCATGCTGGATAGGTGTTCCTTCACTCTTTTTAAACCTTCACTGCTTCCATACTGCTCCAAACATATGACATCCACCATGTGAATAGGCAGAATCTGTAAAAAAATACTTTCTACTAGCCCTTTGGCTTGTTGACATACGGCTGTGAGAGCTTTCAGCTCGGCTAATTTGAGCAAAACCCGATTGCGAACAACTCTGAGATTGACAGGTTTGAAGTCTTCTCCATCCTTTATTATTACTGTATACTCAGTGTAACTTCCTAAATGGCCTATAAACTAGACTCATCAACCAAATAAGTAACTTCTGCTTCAGATATTGGTTTAGAGTCAAGATCAGGATGTAACCTAGTAAATGCCAATAAATTCGCCAGACAAGCATGAGACACACCTTCATATGCTAAAGGACTTAATGCCGCTGGATTAACCGTGTCACATCTTTTGATCGTAATGTCAGGATATGTGAGCAGTGAAGAATATGCTAGAAGGCGAGCTTGAGTTAGAACAAATTTCCCTTGTTCTATCAATTCCACAACCTTATGATGTGTATAAATGGTTACTGGGTAACCCAGAGTCAATGTAGATGCTTTTCCATATGCATAATGTACTGCTGTAAGACCCTGTTAATAACATGGCGGGTAACCTTGTACTACATTATCTAGCTAGTGCTATAGTAAGCTAGAGACTGTTTTTCCCTCCCACTGCAGGTTTCCTGCATCAATACAGCTGAGGCATATCCATCAGCTCGGTTAGCCACCTACAAGTAGAATGGTTTGATGTACTCTGGTATACCTAAGGTGGGCGCTGTTTGCATCTCTTTTTTGATGGATTCGAATGCTAACAGGGCATCTGTGTTCCACTTTAACGGAGCACTTAGATTTTGCCGACCTTCTCCTCTCATTACCTCCCTCAGTGGAGCTGTTTTACTATACACTCCTCAATCCAGTCAGTGCTGAAGCCTGTTAAACCTAAAATGGTCATCAACTGTTTAACTGTTTGTGGCAAGGGTGCTTTACTTATGCCTTCTAATTGGGTAGGCGCTATGGCTATTGTACCATGTGAAATTAACCGCCCTAAATATTCAACTTGAGGCTTGCAGTATTGCCGTTTAGCTTTGGATACTTTGTGACCTCCCTGTGCTAGCTTACCGAGTACCTTAAGGGAATCCCTATGGCTTGCTTCTAACAATGTCAAGCATATCACACAATCCTCCATACACTGAAGAAGGCTACTTCCTTTCATTAACTCTTCTACAGTAAATCAGCTTCCAAACCTGATTGAATATGTGCAGTGAGTGTCGGACCCACTGTGGCATTCGCCGGTAGTACATTGTTGTCCAGCATATGTAACTGCAAACAAATATCTACTCTCCTCCGCTACTAGAATACTAGAGAAGGCTGAACAAAGATCAATTACAGTGAAGTATTTGGCTTCAGGAAGAACATTGGTTAGCAGTGTGTGTGGATTTGGGACATCTACTGGATAATCTTCTGTTATACTATTAATTGCCCGTAAATCATGCATGAGACACGATTTATTTTTACCTGGCTTGATCACAGAGAAAATTGGAG
Source organism: Clarias magur (assembly GCA_013621035.1). NCBI lineage: Eukaryota > Metazoa > Chordata > Actinopteri > Siluriformes > Clariidae > Clarias > Clarias magur. The sequence continues at coordinate 17,269 of QNUK01001203.1, forward strand.
TACTACAGCAACTGGTTGTCTTCTTTTACCAGGCCTTCCATAGTGTTCTATATGCCAGCTTCTGCCTCAGGTCACAGAGGATATTGTCTTAGTCTGGGCAGTTTTACATTTGTTTTGAGTTTTACTTGAATTGGGTTGGCTGATTCAATTAGGCCTATATCTGCACCATGCTGAGACCATAATTCAGGTGACCTGACTCTCTATTTCCCTATATAGCTTACCCTCAACAGTCTCAACTACTTCAGTTGCTGATGCCATTTGCGTCTGTGACTTGTGGCTAATAACAACTTCCTGAGGAACACCAATCAAGTTATTACCACACAATACTTTGATAGAGTTTTTATCTGCAAAATGAAAATCAACGGGTTTATGGTTGACTCCCACTGGACTTCTGTAGCTCTCTTCATCATTAGTCCTAAGTCCTTTGATCTGCAATTTCTTCCACCATACACTGTCACATGGGGAACAGAATCAGTTACATTGAACCGCCTTTTCACAAAATCACACTCATCTATGCTGATAGCTGCTCCTTGCCGACATATGACGATGTACTTGTGTAATTAGTTCCACCTTGTGCTCTTTTGTTTCTTCCTGCCATGTTTGTTCGAAACCAGCATCCTTAGTTGGATCATACACCATTGTACAGTGAAAGTCTGAAGTAGGTAATTGTGCTTCAGGAATCTGTGCTTGAATGCACTTTCCCCACTTATGAATTACTTTACTTACATCCCTTTCTAGCTGTCCTATCCAAAATACATTTGCTTGTGGCTCAGTCATTACCATTTGATTTTTTACACCATTCATGTCAGCATACACCCCTTCTGGAAGACACCATATTGCAATCCTAACTTACACAATGCATCTCTGCCCAACAAATTAACCGGGGTCTGACTTGAAACTAATACAGGCATAATCACACTTGTGTCGCTAGTTTGTAGACGGACTGGAGCGGTAATAGGAATTAACTGCTATTGTTCCGATAATCCTACTGCCTTTGCAAATTTTCCAGGCATGGGGAGATGACTTAAATTTAGGAAGGACTTAAATGTACGAATTGCTCCTGTATCGACTGACAAGGGTTCCTATGCAGCATTAGTTGTTAAAATAGGTAACTGAATCTCCCCTGTTTTGGACCCCCCATGGGTTTACTGGGCCTTGAGCTTGATCTCGAGGAGACTGTTGCCACTCCCCTCCCATCGCACCCCTCGGGAGCTGGGGCCATGGATGTGTGGGGCAACTTGATCGGTTATGTCCAGTCAGTCCACACCCCCAGTATACGCCTGGTGGAAAGTTAGCATAAGTGTCTCTTTGTCCCCTCTGGCGCTGATTAGTTCTCCACTCTTTCTGCCTTTGTGGATAAACATTGCAGACATCTGGTGTGAGTTTGGGGGTAGTGCTGCTGGTGCGGTCATCGCTGTGACTGCAGCTGGCTGGATCATGGGTGAAGGATTGCCTGGGGCCCCCCTAGACACTTGCTCTGCTGTAATTAGGGTCTCTTGGACCTTTTTCTTGTTTTTCTTAGTCAGTTCTTCAAGATGTAACTGAGCTAGTTTCCGTTGTAGCTCTTTCTCTTGAGCTTTCAACTTCTGCTCATTTTCCTGTACAGTTCAGCAGCATGTGAGATGTGATCACAGAACTCTTTGTGTGATCTTGAGTTTAAACCGACCACATCTCCAACTGATCACCCTTTAATGCCATTGGGTCAACTCTAGCTGTGTACTCTGCACACAAGGCCTTCCACACGGCAGGGCAGCAAGCATCAAGGACAGTTCCATCCATATGGTTTGTATCTACAGCCTTGTTCAACTCAGAAGCACGGAGGACGTTCTCCATCTTTCCTCCCCCACGGTTTTTGCCAGAAGAGCTTTCATATTTCCAACCGACAACAGCTTGCCTGAGGTCTCCTCATCCAAGACCTTAATCCATTTCCCTGCACCCTCATGAATGTTAGGGAGGCGGTTGACAAGTCCCTCGAGATCTTGCGTTGCCCATGGTACATATTGTCCCCATGCACCTTTAATTAAAATTGGGAATAGTGGAGCTAGGTTCCTAAGTCTCCCAGTGTTCCATCCATGTTTCCAACTAACCATGTTACATGACAACTCCTCCTCACCCCCCATCCTCTCTACTGTACAATGGCCTATGTCCAGTCCTTAATGTTGTATCTATCTGACTTCTTGACTGTCCTGGTGTTTTTGTGCTCCTGTCTATTTTGTCTCTACTTACATGCACCCCCTCTTCTCCCTCTATCATCTTCCTTCCCATACAACTTTCTCCACTTTTTGTAGATCTGCCCTTACTTCCTTATAACAATCTAACGGTGTGCTTTCCTCTCTCCCTATCCACCTATCCTGTCTCTTTCTAGACTTCACACACGGCTTCCTATAACCTTCATCTCAATCTACACAACCTTCCATCTGCATTTCTCCTGAAACTTCAACCATTCCCTTAAGCATTGGGAATTGACCTTCTGTCTGCACATATGGGGGAGGTGTAACTAACGCTTCCCCCCTGTTACTCTGTGCCTCACTTTCCTAACTTTCCTTAACTTTTTCACCTGCTTTTTCCTTCTTACAAACTCATCCCCTTCTTTCTTAAACAGAGCCAGGGCCTCTCTCTCCTGCTGTCTTTTCAACTCACTCTGGACACGCTTTTTCTCTCTAGCTGCAGTTTTGTAATTTTTTTTGCCAACGTTACCGTTTCACCACACAAAGCCAAATCAGATGTCCCCTCCTTTAGCCATTTTGTAATCATATCTTTAGTTCTCTTTTGCCATTTACTTGAGATCTTAGTTATGAGATCTCCACACAACGGATGCTTTAACACCAATATCTCCACAGGAGAGGCTGCCATTATGCCTTATAGCCTCTGTCACTAAAAACCAGGATATTCCTGTACTACCTTATGCTTATGCACTTACTTAGTAACTAAATTTACTAAATTTACGCAAGTCTACCCCCCCTCTGGTGGATTGCACACGCAACTCCCTCGGGGGTTCACTCAGCCAGATTCTCTTTCTCTCCCTTCCACTCAGACACACACCCTCAGACACACATAGAGCTCTCATTCACTCAGACAATATCATACAGTATTGGACAGTACAACATCAATTAAACACAAACAATGCAATTGCTTACAACTTAATGGCATCCAAGCAGTGCTCCTCATAAAAAAATATAAATTTGCTGCTATAACCACATACAATTCATTAATCAGCAGCATACAAAACAATTGACATACCTAAGTACGTTCCTCATAAAAAGGGATATATTTATGTGGATCCTGACACAAGCAGTATTACTAATTAGGCGCAATTCCTTATTAACCTACTCCACTGCCATCCGTCTAGGCCCTCTTGACAATGAGTACAAATTAATACAGCGTCTATCTACCGATATGCATTGCTATCTATCAAAGCCCTCTTAGCAACACAGACAGACCTTCAAATGCGCTTCCTCATACCCGTCTGTTATTACTGCCATCTATCAAAGCCCTCTTGACAGCAAAACAGACCAATGCAATGCTTATTTTATCAGTTACTATTCAAATACTACCATTCAACGGTTAGTAAGCTGATGCATGCATTTTCCTTCTGAAAACAAAGCCCATTCAAAAATTACTTATTTTGGAGAGGTCTTTATCAGGCATCCTTACCACCATGGGTGATCCTCAGTAAACAACACAAACTAAGCATATAAACAAAAGTTGCTTACCTTTGTAAGTGGCCACCTGTTTGTGCTGCTCGCCAAGGAAGCCCATGCTGATCAGTCACCTTTGCCCCTTTTCCACCCTGCTCGCAGCGCCAAAATGTCGTGGAAATTAATTGAAGATTTAGGCTTTGATTTCAGAAGGTTACAACTTTATTGGTTGATCAATAAAGTCGGGAGGTCTGCAGAACACACACCGACTCCCGACGGCTTCTTGCTTAAATACTGATCCCAAACAAAGGCGGCCAGTTTTCCCGCGCTGATTCTCCATTCAAAATCTGGGTTTCATTAAATTTCCCAGTTCTAGGTGCCTCAATGTAGAGATCGGATTTCTTACACAGGCACATTCCACGAGGCCTATAGGCTCGGCTTCTCACGCATTATTTCAAGCTGGGATATCTTTTATTTCTTAAAAGTAGGGTATGTCACATAAAATCAGATAAAAATTTCTTCTACACAGGCAGCCTGCATCCTTTGATCGAAGTAGGCGTGGCGGATCGTAAGACACTAACAGTTCACTCAAATACTGTGGCGCGAGACCATTTAGTGCTTTAAATGTCAAAAGTAGTATCTTGAAATTGATGCGAAATTTCACAGGGAGCCAATGCAGTGTAGATAAGATAGGGGTGATGTGCTCGTATCTTCTGGTTCTAGTGAGGACTCTCGCTGCTGCATTCTGTACTAACTGAAGCTTGTTTATACACCTAGTTGAACAACCAGACAGTAAGGCGTTACAATAGTCCAACCTAGAGGTGATAAAAGCATGAACTAGTTTTTCTGCATCATTTAGTGACAATATGTTTCTTATCTTGCCAATATGTCTAAGGTGAAAGAAAGCTATCCTGGTGATATTATCTACATGAGCTTCAAACGAAAGACTGGAATCTATAATCACACGAGGTCTTTTACTGTTGCACTTGATGGAACAGAAAGGCCATCTAAAGTTACAGTGTGATCAGAAAGCTTACTTCTAGCTACTTGTGGTCCTATGACTAGAACTTCTGTCTTATCAGGATTAAGCAGAAGAAAATTAATTAACATCCAATCTCGTATGCCCTGCACACACTGCTCAATTTTAGCAAACTGGTTTTTCTCATCTGGTTTTGCTGAGACATATAATTGTGTGTCATCAGCATAACAATGAAAACTAATACCATGTTTACGAATTATGTTGCCCAGAGGAAGCATGTAAAGGGAAAAAAAGCAGTGGGCCTAAAACTGAGCCCTGTGGAACACCAAACTCCACTTGAGAACATGAGGAATGATCACCATCTAAATCTACAAACTGATAACGATCAGTCAAGTAGGATCTGAGCCACAAGAGGGCAGTTCCCTTAATTCCAACTACCTTTTCTAATCTGTGAAGGAGAATACTATGATCAATGGTGTCAAAAGCTGCACTGAGGTCCAGTAACACAAGTATAGTGACGCAACCCTGATCAGAGGCCCATAGGAGGTCGTTTACTACTTTAACAAGTGCTGTCTCTGTGCTGTGATGAGGCCTAAATCCTGACTGATACACTTCATTTATGCTATTTCTGTGTAGATGTGAACATAGCTGCTGTGATACTACCTTTTCCAAAATCTTGGAGATAAATGGAAGGTTTGATATCGGCCTGTAATTAGAAAGCAGACAGGGGTCAAGGTCAGGTTTCTTGATTAGCGGTTTAATAACGGCTAATTTAAAGGATTTGGGGACATACCCACTACTGAGTGAACAGTTAATTACTTTCAACAGGGGTTCTATTATTGCTGGTACTATCTGCTTGAGAAAATGTGTCGGTATAGGATCTAATATACAGGTTGACGATTTTGAAGAAGAGATGAGTGAAATTAGTTCCCTCGCTTCAAGGGGAGTAAAGTGTTCTAAGTTCTGATGTGATGTGGTTAGATCATCTGAATTATTTAAATTGTCTGGTTTCAAAGCCTGAATTTTTGCCTAATATTTATGATTTTGTTATTGAAAAAGTTCATGAAATCCTCACTACTGCATGATGTGTTGTGGAGATTTCTGCAGTGGTCTTGTTTTTAGTTAATTTAGCTACGGTATTAAATAAAAATCTCGGGTTGTTTTTGTTATTTTCTATAAGAGTGGAGAGATACGTTGATCTAGCATCACTGAGAGCTTTTTTATAGTTCAGGATGCTCTCCTTCCAAGCTATTTTGAATACTATCAATTTAGTTTGGCGCCATTTACGTTCGAATTTTCGAGCGGTTTGTTTTAAAGTACGTGTGTGGTCATTATACCAAGGAGCGAGTTTCTTATCTCTAATCATTTTCCTTTTAACTGGAGCAGTAAACGTTTTAACTTAAACAGTAATCCCACTGATATAATAAATGTGTGCTAAGGCCAAAACTCACTCTAATGACTTAATCATGTTCTGGATGATCATCTTCTGTTCATCATATTATGTTCTCATCTTAGGTTATTTGTAAAAGTAAGGAATAAAAGAATTGACTATTGAGCTGTGTGCTGTTTCTGATGTAAATGATGACTGTAACAGGTTATAACATGTCTCTAAAACTCCTCCTATTAACGAAGTGTCGAGTCTGAGGTGACTGCAGTCCTTCATAAACAGTCTGCAGTCTTCTGCTCTGGTGACGTTAGTTTTATTCTCAGTTTGTTTCTGGACTCATTTTTAGCTCTGTAAAAGGAAGTGATTATTAACTGAACCTACAAAGTCTTGTTTTTATCCTGAAACACACCAGAAGTCAAAGTGTGATTACGTTTCACCAAAGTGAAAGTGAATCTCTGAGCAGTTGGACTGGAGAGAACTACAGCAGCTGAACACGATGGCTTCTAAGTTTTCAGAGGAGGATTTCTCCTGTCCTGTGTGCTGTGAGATCTTCAAGGATCCTGTTGTTCTGCGCTGCAGTCACAGTGTGTGTAAAGTGTGTTTGCAGAAGTTCTGGGAGGCCAAAGAATCCAGAGAATGTCCTGTTTGTAGGAGGAGGTCGTCTATGGATAACCCTCCCACAAACCTGGCTTTAAAGAACCTGTGTGAGACTTTCTTACAGGAGAGAAGTCAGAGATCTTCATCAGCGTCTGAAACAGTCTGCAGTCTGCACAGTGAGAAACTCAAACTCTTCTGTCTGGACGATCAACAGCCGGTGTGTGTGGTGTGTCAGACTTCCAGAAAACACACCAACCACAAATTCTGCCCCATTGACGAGGCCGTGACAGACTGTAAGGTAAATAAAATGTTCCTGTGAGCTCATGTAACAAAGTTTATTCTACAAATTAATCTATAAGGTTTAATGAACTACATGATGTCATAATTAAATAATTCTTCATGGTAGTCTAGTAGCACAATAACTACCAAATGTGAGTCTGCTATACCAGCATATTTAGATTTCCACCGCCTGAAGTGTCACCTGTATGAACACGAGCAGATCTTCCTGTTAGACTAAAGCAGTGTACAACAAAAACACACATCCTATAAGTCTGCACTTTACATCACTTTCTTCTGGACTTGCTTCATTTTAAAAGCTGTAATGAGTGCCTGTAACAGAGAATACAGTTATTACTGAACACAGAGTCTCCATGCAGTGTGTTGATTTGTTTCAGGAGAAGCTTAAACCTGCACTGAAGCCTCTACAGGAGAAACTGAAGATCTTTAACGACTGTAAACTGAACTGGAGTCAGACTGCAGAACATATAAAGGTGTGAATCAATAACATGGTTCTGATATTATAATTATATTTCCATCACTGTATAATCAGTTACATTTCATTAAATTTCTCTTCACTGCAGATTCAGGCGCGACACACAGAGCGTCAGATTAAGGAGGAGTTTGAGAAGCTTCACCAGTTTCTACGAGATGAAGAGGCAGCCAGGATCACTGCACTGAGAGAGGAAGAGGAGCAGAAGAGTCAGATGATGAAGGAGAAGATTGAGACGCTGAGCAGAGACATATCATCTCTTTCAGACACAATCAGAGCCATAGAAGAGGAGATGAGAGCTGAAGACGTCTCGTTCTTACAAGTGAGGATCATTTAGTCAGTATTTATACTGTGAGAAAGTCAAACTTCTCTCCATCATCAGAAACGTCACGTTTCAGTGTGTAAAACTGTAAATCATATCCACTGATGTTTGCTTTGTTGTTTTCCAGAACTACAAGGCCACAGTGAAAAGGTGAGTGATGTGCTTCCTGTCTCTCTCGTTCTCTGTGTTTCTGAATCCAAACCCACAGCAACACTGAGACCTGAATGTTTCTGCAGAGCCCAGTGCACACTGCAGCATCCAGAGGAGCTTTCAGGAGCACTGATCCATGTGGCAAAACATCTGGCCAACCTCAAGTTCACAGTCTGGGAGAAGATGCAGCACACTGTCCAATACTGTAAGACTCTCTGTGTGTGTGTGTGTGTGTGTGTGTGTGTGTGTGTGTGTGTGTGTGTGTGGTAGTAGTTAATAACATTAACGTGGTGTTTATAAATAAATAAATTAGTGCCATGCTAACATGTTTAAGTAAGCCTAGCTCTACTGAAACAAATTGTGTGTGTGTGTGTGTGTGTGTGTGTGTGTGTGTGTGTGTGTGTGTGTGTGTGTGTGTGATTTCAGCACCTGTAACTCTGGACCCCAACACTGCTCATCCTAAACTCGTTGTATCTGATGATCTGACCAGTGTGAGACGCAGTGATGTGGAAGAGAAACTTCCGGATAATCCAGAGAGGTTTGATGATAGTTTGTGTATCCTGGGCTCTGAGGGCTTTAACTCAGGGACACACTGCTGGGATGTTGAAGTTGGAGACAATACATGGTGGTATGTGGGTGTGATGAGAGAATCTGCTCAGAGGAAGGGAGAGGTATTCTACAGAAGTGGAATCTGGTGTGTGAGGTATTATATTGGTAAATATTGCGCATGTTCTACACCAGACACACCCACTCTCCTGTCAGTGTCCCAGAAACTCCAGAGGATCAGAGTGCAGCTGGACTGGGACAGAGGAACACTGTCATTCTCAGACCCTCGCACTAACACTCACATACACACTTTCACACACACATTTACTGACACATTACTGCCAATCCTAAGAGTTTGTGGTAAAGAATCTCCTGTAAAGCTCCTCCCACTTCAGTGCTCTGTAACAGTCAATCAGATCAGTTAGAGGTCATTAATGACATTCTACTTTTGTTACTGCTTTTTATAATGACATTTATACTTCTGAATTCAATATGGATAATTATGAGAATTTCTTTGAAACAATTAAGAATCACATTCCTGTCATTGATAATGATTTTAAAGATAGTTGTGAGGCCTCTTTAACAATTGAAGAAATTAAATCTGCTCTATTTTCTATGAAAAGAAGGAAATCCCCCGGTGTTGATGGATTTTCAGTTTAATTCTACACTCATTTTTGGGATTTAATACAATCCTCTTTACTTTACATGTACTGTGCAGAGAGAACTTACTTCGTCAATGAAACAGCGTATTATTTCCCTTATCCCGAAACCTGAAAAAGATTCTCTCTTAATAGATAACTGGAGACCAATTTAACTGCTCACAGTTGATTACAAAATCTTGGCCTTGGTTTATGCAAATAGATAAAATTTAAGCTTAATGTTATGTTTCGTGTTTAAGGAGGCAGATGCAAACGCAAGAGTTACACACCAGTCTTTTATTTCTGTTGGGTTAAGAGAAAACAACCCAGCAATGCAAACATAAAATAAGACAACTAAACCAATAACCAATAAATAAACACAGGAAAGAAAACTACAAAATGAAAAAAGAAAATGCTGAGAACTTCTCAGCCTTGACTGTGATGGAGGTCTTTTAACTTAAACTGACCCGACACTGCAGGCTCCACTCAGTCCTGGGGAGAAAGCAAACAAGATTGGCTGTTAGTAATCTCGTGTAGAACATAGATTTTCATGACAGTGGACGAACAGGGAGCTACAGGGTCGGCTGGTATAAATAGGGCAAGACACTGGGGAGACACAGGTGAATATGATTTAAGTGTTATTGTGAAACATGTACACACGTAAACACACCGAGGTGGCACAGGTGTGACAGTACCCCCCTGAGACATGAAAAACGGGCTTAATACGTAAATAATCGGGGACTTTTAACTTATAGGACACAGGGTTTATTTAGCAGATGATGAGGAAGGGACCAGTGTATCTAGGGGAAAGTTTTCGACAGGGGAGGTTAAGGTGAAGGTCCAGTGTCGAGAGCCACACCCGATCACCTACCTGGAGTGAAGGACTTTCCCTTCGTCGTTTATCGGCATATTTTTTTAATCGACTGACTGCGCAGACCTTTGTGTGTGCATCCTCCAATACTTTCTCCACTCTCTTAAACCACTGATCCACTATGGGTACATCGGTGGGAGTGGCATCCCAAGGACAGAGCGGGTGCTGACAGTAGCCCGACATTAGGCTAACAGTGGTCCCCAACTTCTGAAAGAAAGCCATCCAGACCCTAGCGATAAATTGCGGACCACGATCGGAAACAATATCCTCCGGGATACCATAGCAGTGAAACACTGTCTCGAATATGGTTTCTGCCACCTGAAGGGCTGATGGGAGAGAGCAAAATGGGATGAATCGACAACCCTTGGAGAATCAGTCTATTACCACTGGCAGATCCGTGACGAAGTCCACCGCAATGTGTGACCACGGTCTTTTAGGTGTTGGCAGGGACATTAATTTACCAACTGGTAAACAACAAGGACTTTTCATTGTCAAACAGATCGCACAAGACAAAAATACTGTTTTCACGGTTTCCCTCATCTTTGGCCACCAGAACTTATGTTCTAGGCGATGTGTAATATAAATTTGGAAACGTGTGAAAAACAGCGCCCAACGGGCTTGACAAGGGTTAAATCTTTTAGCTTGTTGGATGTACTCCAGACTGCGATGATCTGTGAGTACCGTGAATGGATATTTAGCTCCCTCCAGCGGGGAGAACTCGCTAAGTCGTTTTGGTTTCCTTTTCAATAGTGATGTGAGCGGTGCTGCCACAGTGCTGAAGCCCCGAATGATCCCAAGAAAACTCTGTAGCGCTTTAACTGACTTATGTTCCATTGTTTCACCGCCGCGACCTCGGCTGAGGAATGAGATCTCCTGCTTGTGGAATTCACATTTCTCTGCCTTCGCATAGAGCACATGTTTGCGAAGACGATGAAGGACGGCGGTTACATGATGGACGTGCTCGGAATATGACCGCGAGTATACTAGGATATCATCCAAGTATGCTTTGACAGAATGGTTAAACAGATTCCGGAACACGTCATTCATGAACCTCTGAAACACCGCAGGTGCGTTTACCAGTCCATACGCCATCACATTGTATTGGTAATGCCCCGATGTAGTGCTGAACGCAGTCTTCCATTCATCGCCTTTACGCACACAAGCAAGGTTATATGTGCTGCGGAGATCGAATTTAGTGAATACGGAAGTGCCTCGGAGTTGGTCGATAGCAGCCGGCACCAGCGGCAGTGGGTGCTTGTACTTTACTGTTACCGCTTTGAGACCCCGGTAATCTATACAGGGTCGTAGCCCCCCGCCTTTTTTCTCTATAAACCTGCTGGAGAGGCTCACTCACATATTCCTCCATAGCACTGGTTTCTTCCACTGACAATGGATAAACACGCGAGCAAGGTGGTGTTTTCCCCGGCAAGAGCTCTATTGTGCAGTCCCATGGATGGTAAGGAGGAAGTCGTGCAGCTGCCCTAATGCTAAACACCTCCTTTAATCTCGCATACTCAGTTGGCACACTTATTGATACCTGGACCCTCAGACTTTTGACGGTAGTAATTTGAGCCATCAATACCGATGGTTTACATGATTTGGCGCATCTAAGGGCCGAGGATATGATGCTGGAGTTAGCCCAATCAAAATAGGGATTGTGGGAGCTAAGCCAGGGTAGCTAAGCCAGGGCATGATCTAATCGAGGGATCACAAAAAATTTTTACTTCTCGAAAAGGTGTCCCTAAGAGTCACAGGTGTGACACTTAATCATATCATATATTTATTTCAGTCAGGTTTTGTTAAAGGAAGGCACATTAGTAATAATATAAGACTTATTTTAGATTTATTGGATTATGCTGACGTTGTGAAATCTAAAGCTGTTATACTTTTTTGAACTTTTATAAGGCCTGACACCGTTGAGCATTAATTTCTTCTGCAAACTCTCATATTGTTTGGTTTCGGGTCTTTCTTTAACAATATAACTGAAATGCTTTATAAAGGAATTACCAGCTCTGTCATACTTAATATATTCACCTCACTAAGATTTGCTATTTATTAATTTTAGTTACTGAATTATTATCTTTAAGTATTATGCACAATCAGTATTTAAAAGTAATTTCGATTTTTGTTAGGGAAATTTAAATTTCCAGCTAGCTGATGACACCACTCTTTTTTAAAGGATAAAAGTCAACTTTGTAAAGCCATTCAGATAATTAAGCATTTTTCATAGGTTAAACCTAATTTTTTCCAGATGTGAGATAATGTCACTGCATAAATGTGATGACCTTTCAATGTAAGGTATTCCAGTCAAAGACACATTTTTTTTTGGTTGGGGGGGGGGGGGGGGATATATATGTGTAATAGCTAGACAGCACCTTAATTTTTCTAGCAGAATAAAGAAGACCCAAAATATTCGTAATCTTTCATAACAAAGAGACCTCTCTCTTTAGCGACTTTCTCACTTCGTCTATCCTTCACTCCCTTTATATGTCAATGATTGTACTAGTAAATGTATCAATAAACTTTTCTTCAATTTTATCTGGAAAAACAGATTGCAACTTAAAGAAGCAGTGATATCTAATGGTAGAAGTGATGGAGGACTTGAAGCTATAAGCTTTCATAATACAGTTTACGCGTTAAAAAAATAAATTGGCTAAGAAGGTGTTTAATAAGTCAAAATTCTGTTTGGTTCTTTATTCCTGATTATATGTTTAATAAAATTGGATTTTAATAAAAATGTAATTATATGTATAATAAACTCCCAGTTAAATTAGCAAATTTTCATCAGCGGGTTCTTCTTGCATGGAAGTTGTTACGCTCACAACTTTTCACCACATAAAACTCTCTTGTGGAATAGTATGGATATAACTGTAAGAGAAAAATCTTTTTTTCACTAATTGGTTTAATATAGGATTCATTTATGTTTTTTCTTTATTTGACGATTTTGGTAATGATTTGTCGTATGAACATTTTATGACTGTTCATGACTTTCCTGTTCCTTTCAAAGAATACAACACTGTTCTTAGAGGTGTTCCCACCGGTTTAATGCATCTGGTTAAAGGCCATATTTTATACACTAATCAGTTTTGTTGCTGGGCGGCATAGGCATTTATGATAAGAAATGTAATAATAAACATGTTCGCCAGATATTTCAGAGGAGAGACTGTATTGTTCCTCGAGGAAGATCACACGAAGATGAAACCTTAATACATTTCTTTTTTTTAAGTTTTGAGTTTTGGTTTGATTTGTATTCTCATTTAAGCAAACCCCTTGTCTTTGCACAAGCTTTTAGCATAAAAGATATTATTTGTTATTACTCTGACTCTGCCAACAAATCTAAAGAATATATTTTTTACGTTTTTGTTTTGGCAAATTCTTCATACTGTACATGAGCAAAAATGTATGGGCTCAATTCCCATTCTTTCACATTTTCTGATTGAGATTGACTCCCTGCTCAAATCTTTTTGTTTGACTAGCAATAATAAATGTCAGGTTTTTATTTATGTTAACTCTGATTAGGTTTAGATAGCTTTCCTTGCTTTTACATTATTAATATTATTATTTTACTATTATTATTATGTCATTTTTTTCCTTATTCTAAGCAACATATCCCCATGCTATAATAGATTTTTTCCCCTTTTTTCACTTCTATCTTCTTTACATTTGTAATGTTCTCCTGAAGGTGATTGTATATTTCATCTGTTCGAATAAAAAAAAAAAGGGAAAAACTGCAGTTTCGGGAAGTTTCGGGAGCAGGATTCTGGGGCACAGTAAAAGATTCATTTTTTTATTATTAAAGTTTGTTTTTAATAACAAACACTGAATAATTAATTGTGAAAAGTGTTTCAAGTTATTGAGTTAAAATGAAGGGATTTTGAGGTGTAATAATGAGCTACTCTGTAGAAATAACGTGATATTAAATATAAATAATGTGATATTAAGTTTTAATAATTACAGAACACTTTTACTATCAATGTTCAGTTCACTGCTTCCAAAAACAAATAAACAACAAGATGAAATTAAAATCAAAAGTCTGTCTTGATGTACAATTGAAATCTGAAATAGATCATTTAATTCTGATGTTTTCAAATGAATAATAAACAGACTTTAAAAGCTCATGTCTTTACTGTTAATCTTGGGTGAGACGTTTAGTTGGCTGTGTGTGATGTGTGTGAAACTTGAGCTTGAGATTTCAAGCTCTAACCCAGCAAACATTTGGACGTTTGATGACTGTTGAAATGACGTCCCTCCGACACGTCCCGTCATGGTTGAAAAATAGTTCCAAAATGAAAGATGAGCGGATGTCTTTGATGTTAACCTGCCGTGAATTCATTGTCTTTTCAGTGTCTTTTCTGGACATCTAATGTATCGTCGGCTTGATGTTTTTAAGTTGTGTTGCTCTGTAATGTCAGTGTACTTATGAGCCTGCATATAATTGTCCCTATTGTGAATTGCACATCAGAACATGAATGGGTCCAGTCAGACCTCAACATCTATAAAACGTTACAAAACATTTTGTATTAAACAAATTATATATATATATATATATATATATATATATATATCTAGAGAGAGAGAGAGAGATTACAAATATAGATAAATAAATATTTATACACACACACACACACACACACACATACATCCACCATACATATATAAACACACAAATAAATATATATAATATATTTAAATATTTGTGTGTATTATATACACACACACACACACGTATACAAATATAAAATTATACATAATCAATTAAAAATTTTAAACAAAGGCTGGTACAATAGTAACATCAGTTAAACAAGAACAAAAAGAACATGAAAACTCAAATTATTGCCGTCAGCTGTTAATGGCTCATTTCTTATATCCGCCACTCCCAGCTCTTCTTGGAGCATCTTTTAGATGTTCCACCTTTGCTACCTCAATCTCGGAGTCTGTAGCATTTGGGCTCCATCTTTTCACTGCATCTGGGGGAAGTGAACATTAAAAAAAAGAAAAAGAAAAAAAAAAGACAAAATTGTAGGTACATGAAATGCACTCAATTAAAAAAAATTCTTTATGATCCTACAACTAAATTAAAAATACATCTTGGAACAACATTTTATCAGTTTCATTAATAAAGCATCAGGGGAAAAGTTATCAACATGCATTACATTACATTTTACTGTTGAATAATCTTTTGTTAATAAAAGATGTTCTGCATTAAATGTGTTAGATTAATGTAAAAAACAGCATGTCCCCTTCCCCTCCAAAGGTTTCCTCCAAAATCACTGTGGTTGAGAAAGTCCCAAAACTATGTGAAAGTGAACAGAACATTTCTGTGTTTTTTTAGAAAATATTCCTTGAATAGATAAAAGGTACCAATAAAAATTACATAAATAATTTTAAAAAATTATATTGTACAAGGTTGTAGTTCTAAATGGCTTCTTTTGAAGTTGGCCACCGCTCTCAATTTGAATATATTCGACATGATTCTGTGAAAGAAAATACTTAGGATTACTTTACCTTCAGGAAAATTTACATGCCAAGTGTAGTTTTAATAATATGTGGTACTGACAGGCAGCCTGCATCCTTTGTTGGAAGTAGGCGTGGCGGATCGTAAGACACTAACAGTTCACTCAAATACTGTGGCGAGACCATTTAGTGCTTTAAATGTCAAAAGTAGTATTTTAAAATCGATGCGAAATTTGACAGGGAGCCAATGCAGTGTAGATAAGATAGGGGTGATGTGCTCGTATCTTCTGGTTCTAGTGAGGACTCTCGCTGCTGCATTCTGTACTAACTGAAGCTTGTTTATACACCTAGTTGAACAACCAGACAGTAAGGCGTTACAATAGTCCAACCTAGAGGTGATAAAAGCATCAACTAGTTTTTCTGCATCATTTAGTGACAATATGTTTCTTATCTTGGCAATATTTCTAAGGTGAAAGAAAACTATCCTGGTAATATTATCTACATGAGCTTCAAACGAAAGGCTGGAATCTATAATCACACCGAGGTCTTTTACTGTTGCACTTGATGGAACAGAAAGGCCATCTAAAGTTACAGTGTGATCAGAAAGCTTACTTTTAGCTGCTTGTGGTCCAATGGCTAGAACTTCTGTCTTAACAAGATTAAGCAGAAGAAAATTAATTAACATCCAATCTCTTGTGTCCTGCACGCATTGCTCAATTTTAGTAAACTGGTTTTTCTCATCTGGTTTTGCTGAGACATATAATTGTGTGTCATCAGCATAACAATGAAAACTAATACCATGTTTACGAATTATGTTGCCCAGAGGAAGCATGTAAAGGGAAAAAAGCAGTGGGCCTAAAACTGAACCCTGTGGAACACCAAACTCCACTTGAGAACATGAGGAATGGTCACCATCTAAATCTACAAACTGATAACGATCAGTCAAGTAGGATCTGAGCCACAAGAGGGCAGTTCCCTTAAATCCTACTGTAACAAACACGCTAGTATTACTAAAAATAATAACCTGCCGTTATCAGAACTCAGGGTTAGATAAGGACCACCAGAGACCAAATATATTCATTCACGTGTATATACATTTATTTATTGTGTCTTTCCCATTCATACGCCGGCCTTGCACACCACATTCACCCAATCTGTTATTTAGAGTTCTTTCTCTCTCTCTCTCCCAAGTCCATAAACAAAATAAACAAAAGCGGAGAACGTCTCGCTCTGCGCCCGAAGTCCTCCGCCACAAGCAACGTCCCCTTTGCTGGCGACGCGATGGTCACCGATGAAAGGCCACTGGTGTGGTTACCCACGGAGGAACAGCTGTCACACGTCAACTCACGGGGAACACACCACACAAACAAAACAAGAAAAAGGAAAAGAAAAAGAAAAAAAAAAACCCTCATGCGCTTAGGATGAACCAGGTCCCGCATTTGGGTTTACAAAGAGCAGCTGTAGCTTCGGCTTTAGCATTAGCATTAGCTTTGGCTTTAGCTGGGTAATGGCTGCTGTTACCTAGCCCAACCTTTCTTGTTCTTTAATTGCTTCAATGTAACCAGGTCCCACAGCACCCCCGCTGGCCGGGAGCCCGTAACTAGGCAACCGCCTGTTACACTACTACATTTTCTAATCTGTCTCTTTGATGAGGCCTAAATCCTGACTGATACAGTTCGTTTATGCTATTTCTATGCAGATGTGAACATAGCTGCTCGTCTCTCGCACCCAGACATTCTGCTGAATGATTGAGGACACAATGAAGCATATGTGCAGGCTGCAATGATGCCCTTTTCCTCCTTCTCCGTTTCGCGGACTTTGCGTATATTGCAGAGCTAGCATCAAGCATATTTCGCCTTCGTTCATTTTGGCTAGTCTGTAGTCCAAGAACCTCCCTTTAGTATGCACGATGTTTCAGACGGTATGGCAAGTGTAAGCACTTGAATCGGATATGGGTCATAGTTGAAAGAACGTGTAAACAGACGGTCAGAAAAATCAGATATAGGCAACAAATCAGAACTGGACATCGAGACCTGCAGTGTAAATGGGGCTTTAGAGATGAAGGGAAAGGTTTGATATCGGCCTGTAATTGGAAGGCTGACAAGTCAAGGTCAGGATTCTTGATTAGCGGTTAAATAACTGCTGAATTTGGGAACATACCCACTGCTGAGTGAAGAGTTAATTACTTTCAAAGGGGGTTTCGGTTATTGCTGTTACTATCTGCTTGAGAAAATGTGTCTGTGTAGGATCTAATACACAGGTTGACATGTATTACACAGATGTGTGAGTAAGGGGAGTAAAGTATTCTGATGTGATGGTTTGTTTATCATCTGTATGACTTAAATTGTCTGGTTTCAAAGCCTGGATTTTTTGCCTAATATTTATGATTTTGTTATTGAAAAAGTTCATGAAATCCTCACTACTGCATGATGTTGTTATTTCTCATTAATTTAGCTACGGTATTAAATTAAAATCTCGGGTTATTTTTGTTATTTTCTATAAAAGTGGAGAGATACGTTGATCTAGCATCACTGAGAGCTTTTTTATAGTAGGATGCATAGAAGGATGCTCTCCTTCCATGCTATTTGGAATACTAGCAAATTAGTTTGATGCCATTAGTCTGGCGTTTCTCAATTTCCGAGCGGTTTGTTTTAAAGTGTGTGTGTAGTCATTATACCAGGGAGCGAGTTTCTTATATCTAATCAATTTCCTTTTAACTGGATTTACATTATCTAAGGTATAACGAAATGTCAACTCTAAATGTTCCGTGGAGAGATTGAGTTCTGTGGATTCGGATGGCGATTCAATCAAAGTTGGTAACTTTGGGAGATTATTGATAAAGCTCTGTGTGGTATTTGATGTGAATGTACATTTAAGGTGGTAGCGTGGTGCTGTGCGTACATTATTACTATGACACACTTTAATCGAGACAAGATAGTTGTCACAGTCAACCAGGCTCTGAACCAAATCTATCGTCATCACATGGTGAGTGCAATGTCCACAAACATAGAAAGATTACAACCTCTCACCACAAATGTACGTCTTACTGCTTCCTATGTTACCGTTACAGTGGCATAGAGAGGGGATGCATTTACCCTCTCTCAATACCTGAAAGAAAGACCATGGAGGAATACATTGCTGAAGCTCTACAAATGGCTACATCCTCCTGTCAACTTCCCCCCTGCCTCCAGCTTTTTCTTTGTGGAAAAAAAAGATGCCGGATTAAGGCCTTGCATAGATTATCGTACACTAAATAGAGCCACAATAATGTTCCGGTATCCGCTACCCCTGGTACCAGCAGCCCTGGAATGTCTCCATGAAGCTACCATCTTCACCAAGCTGGATCTCCGCAGTGCATACAACCTGGTTAGCATCAGAAGGGGAGATGAATGGAAAACGGCTTTCGTAAAACCTACGAGGCATTACGAATACCTAGTGATGCCCTATGGCCTGGTCAACACCCCCGCCGTTTTCCAAAATTTCATGCATGAGACCTTCAGAGACCTTCTGTATCGATTTGTAATTAGCTACATAGATTACATTCTAATAGTCTCCAACTCCGAGGCCGAACACCGACAACATGTCACAACAGTACACCACTGACTACGGGAATCCAAGCTCTTTCTCAAAGCTGAAAAATGTTCATTACACCAGTCATCAGTTAAGTTCCTGGGTTATGTCATTGACAAGGATGGAGTGAGGATGGATGAGAAGAAGGTTTCCACTATTTCCACCTGGCCAACTCCTACCACCACCAAGGAGCTACAACGATGTCTGGGCTTTTCTAACTTTTACAAAAGGGTCATAGTGAATTACAACAAAATTGCATGCCCTTTGACTTCCCAGCTTCGTGGCAAGCCCAGGTCATTGAAATGGAATCCAGAAGCTACCGCTGCATTTCAACAGCTCAAACAAACTTTCATTTCTGCACCATTCCTAGTTCATCCTGATCCAGAATTCCCATTCGTGGTGGAGGTGGATGCCTCAACAACCGGGGTGGGAGCCATTCTCTCCCAACACAAGGGGAAACCGCCTAAGCTCCATCCCTGTGCCTTCTTTTCATGGAAATTCAACCAAACAGAAAGGAACTATGACATCGGAGACTGTGAGTTGTTGGCCATCAAAATGGCCCTTGACGAATGGAGACATTGGTGGGAGGTAGCTACCCACCAATTTCAGGTCCTGACCGATCATAAAAATCTGCAGTATCTAAAAGAGGCAAAAAGACTAAATCCAAGACAGGCAAGGGAGGCATTATTCTTATCTCATTTTGATTTTAGAATTTCCTATCGTCCGGGATAAAAAAACACCAGGGCAGATGAACTCTCACGACTACACAGAACCAATAACTCCCGTGAAGAACCAGTAACCATTCTCCCAGAGAAGATTTTTGTCAACCCCATCCTCTGGGAACACCCATCAGCCGTAGCAGAACCTGCCCCTGTTACTCCACCGAACTGCCCACAAGATTGCAGGTTTGTTTTAACAGGGGATCTCAATGCACTTATCCACTCCGTTCACACGTCATTGGGCACTGGACATCCTGGGATCAGCAGCACTCTCTCACTGCTACAAAATCGCTTCTGGTGGCCCAACATGGAGAGGGACGTGCGAAGGTATGTCAATGGATGTGCAGAATGTGTTATGTCACAACGCCCATGGTCTCCCTTAGGAATTGACTTTCTCACTGACCTGCCCGATTCGGAAGGACATACTTGTATAATCGTCATAGTGGACAGATTTTCCAAGGGATGTCGATTAATTCGTCTTTGGGGCTTACCACAGCGATGGAGACAGCAGAAATTCTCTTCAACCAGGTCTTGCGCTACTTTGGCATCCCAGAGGACATCATCTTAGATCGAGGTCCACAATTTATATCTCAAGTCTGGCGGGGGTTCTTCCAACTCCTAGGTGTGACTGTGAGCCTGTCTTTAGGATATCACCCTCAGACAAGCGGGCAGATAGAGAGAAAAATCCAGGAAACTGCATGCTTACTTCGTACCTTCTGCCATGGCCACCAGAACTCCTGGAACCAGTTCTTAGGCTGGGCCGAGTATGCACAAAATTCTTTACGCCAACCGACTACAGGTCTCACCCCTTTCCAATGCATCCTTGGTTACCTCCGTTATTCCCTTGGAACGGCAAACCTTCGGATCTTCCTGCAGTCAACAGCTGGTTCCGGGTGAGTGAGAGAGTAGGAGGAAGCTCATCACCATCTGCAACAAGCTGTACGTAAATACAAGGGCAACGCTAATCGACGTCGATCCATCGCTCTAAATTTCCAACCAGGAGGTAAGGTATGGTTCTTGACTCAAGACCTGCGTCTACATCAAGAAACTCAATCCTAGGTATGTTGGTCCCTTCACAATTCTGGAACGAGTAAACCCGTAACTTATAAATTACAATTGCCTTCACACTATAGAATTCACCCTACTTTCCACATCTCACTCCTAAAAAGATATGTAAATCCTGTAATTTCCTCCACAGACCCTGGCACAGAAGAGGAAACACCCCCTCCTCCAATCATAGTAGATGAAGGTACACACGTGGACAAAATTGTTGGTACCCTTCGGTCAATGAAAGAAAAACTCACAATGGTCACAGAAATAACTTTAATCTGACAAAAGTAATCATTAAAAAAAATTCTATGAATGTCAACCAATGAAAGTTAGACATTGCTTTTCAAGCATGCTTCAACAGAATTATTAAAAAAAATAAACTCATGGAACAGGCCTGGACAAAAATGATGGTACCCCTAGAAAATACTGAAAATAATGTGACCAAAGGGACATGCTAATTCAAGGTGTGTCCACTAATTAGCATCACAGGTGTCTATAATCTTGTAATCAGTCAGTGGGCCTATATATAGGGCTCCAGGTAGTCACTGTGTTGTTTGGTGACATGGTATGTACCACAATCAACATGGATCAGAGAAAGCAAAGGAAAGAGTTGTCTCAGGAGATTTGAAAGAAAATTATAGACAAACATGTTAAAGGTAAAGGCTATAAGATTATTTCCAAGCAGCTAGATGTTCCTGTGACTACAGCAGTCTGCTGTTCACACTGCTGACTCATGATTGTGTAGCGACACACAGCTCCAATCATATCATCAAGTTCGCTGATGACACGACCGTGGTGGATCTCATCAGCAAGAATGACGAGTCAGCGTGCACAGAGGAAGTGCAGAGGCTAACGGACTGGTGTAAAGACAACAACCTGTCTCTGAACGTCGAAAAGACAAAAGAGATGGTTGTTGACTTCAGGAGGACTCGGAGTGATCACTCTCCGCTCAGCATCGACGGCTCTTATGTGGAGATCGTCAAGAGCACAAAATTCCTGGGCATCCACCTGGAGGAGAACCTCACCTGGTCCCTCAACACCAGCTCTCTGCATAAGAAATCCCAACAACATCTTTTCTTCCTGAGAAGGCTGAGAAAGGCACAGCTTCCACCACCAATCCACACCATCTTCTATAGAGGAACTATTGAGAGCATCCTGAGCAGCTGCATCACTGTCTGGTTTGGGAATTGTACCATGTCAGACCGCAAGACCCTACAGCGGATAGTGAGGACAGCTGAGAAGATCATCGGGGTCTCTCTCCCTTCTATCGAAGACATTTACACCTTTACACATTTACACCTCTTCACCCTCCTGACATCTGGAAAAAGGTACCGAAGCATTTGGGCCTCACATCCAGACTGTGTAACAGTTTTTACCCGCAAGCCGTCCGTCTCCTCAACACATAAATACTGGACTGATAAACACACACTCACACACACACACACACACACACACACACACACACACACACACACACACACTCAAATCACTCAAATGAACTAAATAATATCTGGACTGAACTGATAAACACACATGCACAATCACACTGATGTACATCCATCTCAATCTGCTCATACCTACCTACCTGTGCTGCTCTTCACAATTTTTTGCACAATATTTATTTCACTGCTATTTGCACACCATATTCTTGTCACAATGTAAACTGTTTACTGCTGCTCTTCCCACTACCTCAATTCATATTTCATCAAAAAAAAAGTACTGTTATGTGTTACATTGTTGTGTCTGTCATGTACCTCTTTGTTTGCACATTTGCATGTGCACTTTGTCTATTGTGTATTTTTGTGTAGAAATTTCATAGTTCTTTTAGGTTAACTTAAAAATTTTTAAATTTTAAAATTTGTGTTGTAAATTTATGTTGTTGCATGTATGTAGCACCTTGGTTCTGGAGGAACGTTGTTTCGTTTCACTGTGTACTAACTGTATATGGTTGGAATGACAATAAAAAGCCTACTTGACTTACTTGACTTGACTTGGTCCGGCTTGATTTACCAACTCTACCCGGTAATTAACATTGTTAAGGA
The DNA here is from genome assembly GCA_013621035.1 of Clarias magur. Taxonomy (NCBI): domain Eukaryota; kingdom Metazoa; phylum Chordata; class Actinopteri; order Siluriformes; family Clariidae; genus Clarias; species Clarias magur. The sequence goes on from QNUK01001203.1 coordinate 40,001, forward strand.
CCTTCTTGATTAAAGCCGGTCCTCTCCATTTCGGGGATAGTTTGGCCATGTGTGAGTCCTCTGCCCGAGACTGAGGAAAAGCGCGGACCCACATGTGTTGACCCTCATTGAACTTAACCACTTGCTGTCTGGAGTTATAATACTTCTCCTGGCTATGTTGCTCCGGACGACCTGGAACAGTGCTTCCTGACGCTCCACTGTGGCATAGGCATGATGGTCAGGTGAGATGTTTCAATGCAGCATTCTCTCCAATGGTCCCTTTAGTTTGCATCCCAGTGCTATCTCTGCTGGGGTGAAACCAGTGCTTTCCTGTCAGGCCGTATTGATGGTAAACCGGAACTCAGGAAGCCATTGGTCCCACTGCTTGTGGTTTTCTTTGACAGACGCAGCGATCATGAACTTCAATGTCCGATTATTTCATTCTGTGATGATGATCCATCAAAGAGGACGTGCGTCCGGAGGATAGAAAAAGCGCGTCCCGGGACGGTACCGCTTTTTCACAGACTTTGTTACATGAGAGCTCAAGGACTCTAATCGGCCGCTAAGGCGACAGACTATGGGTGTGTGGGTGCGTGTGAATGGTGTAACACTGCAATAAATGTATATACACATTTTTGTTATTAGAAAATATTGTCTTCTGGTGGTCCTTACTCTCCCTGAATCTGTTAACGGCTGATTACTGTTCTAACAATAGTAAGGTGGTTTGTTACAGTGGCGCCCAACGTGGGGCCATCAGAGGGTCATTATTATTATTATCATACATTGTGTGTAATATACATTGATGCCGGGTTGTTCGCTATTAGCCACCTAGCCTTCCCACTCATTGCTTTGCTGTTTACTTTCACACCAAAGAAAATACGCTCACTCAGATGTGTAATTAATCAATCTGTTTATTTAAATTACAGTAGGATAAATTATGGCCGAGTCCAATGCACGAGCTGGGGAAGGGTTGCTGGCTCGCGACTTCACAGCAGGCCCTTTCGTGACCAGACGCGAACCCATCCAAGAGCTTATTAACACTCTTAGCCACCTCTATATACAGCCATGCTGTATGCCCAACCTGCCGCTACGTCCAATCCTTTTCCTCGGTCAGGATTCACTCCACATCCCCCACTTCCTAATAGCTGCTCACACGCTTCTACTTTCAAGGCCCCAGTAAAGTTAGAATTTCCCAGGTTTGGTGGTACTGAGGGAGAAGACCCCATTAGTTTTATAGAAAAGTGTGAGGAATATCTAGCCTTACACCCGCTAGCCGATGGTGAGATACTGGCTGCGCTCCCCTTCGTGCTCTTCCATACTGCCAAAGACTGGTGGACAGCAGAAAAACACAGGGTGAGAAGCTGGGTGTCATTTAAGTCTGCTCTGTTTAAGGCATTCCTTACAGAAGACCATGATGTCGAAGCAGAGAAGCACCTGAGGGAACGGATCCAGCTCCCTGACGAGAGCATTAGGGACTTCGCTTTTCAATATCGTGCTCTGTGCCTAAAATGGAAACCAAGAATGACGGAGAGAGAAGTAGTGCAGGCAACTCTGTGGAATTGTAATCCCCGTATTGCCAGTCTGTTACAAAGCACAGTAACCTCCATAAGCGAGCTGGTGCGAGTTGGAACACTGGTGGAGAGGGATTTTAATGCGGCCAAGATGTTTAGGCAAAAGCAAAATCCTGTTCCAACACCCAAGCATATAAAAGAGGGAAAAAACCCCACCAGCCTCTACATCACTCAGGCTAGTCACTCTCTGTTGATGGTACAAATCACCTTAAACCCTGTACCGCCATCATCGACACGGGCAGCACCTTCTCTCTCATGACTGAAACCCTATGGAAGAAGATAAAGAAACCGAACGAAAAATGGCAGTCAGCAAGGGGACAATCGTTCTCTTTAGCCAATGGCTTAGTACAGCGGGAATAGGTAAACTGCACACCCAATGTTCCTTGCAGGGAGTAGTATCAGAGGTCTGTTTCTTTATCATGAAGGATTGTGATCTGGTGTTCGCCTGCGTACTTGGGCTGAATTTTTTAATAGAGGCTGGTGTGCAGATTAACTTTAGCCAGCGCTCCTACACCATTCCAGGTAGAGAAGGGGAAAGTTTTCCTCTTTGTACCTCTATACATGGCCAAGTTTCCCTTTATGTGGCGAATCCGGTGCCTCAGATAACTGATTCCACCAAATCGGTAATTTCGGACCTGGTAAGGAGCGCCGCCATGTCAGAAGAACACCAATATCGGTTACACCCCGTATTAGTAAATTGGCAGGCTTATTAGAGTGGCCGACTGTATGCGCGGATAGAATTGGCCACACTAAGGTTATAACTCATCATATTTACACCACCGATGAAAGACCAATTAGGAAGAAAGCATACCCTATTCCTGTCTACAAGCAACAAATTGTGGAAGAAGAGGTTGCTAAAATGCTGGAAGCGGGGATCATTAGACCATCTACCTCGCCATGGGCCGCCCCCGTCGTGCTGGTGGGAAAAAAAGATGGTGGGACCCGGTTTTGTGTAGACTTTAGGGCCCTGAACAGCAAAACGCCACTAGATGGTTTCCCTATGCCCCAAGTCCACGAGATGCTAGAAGCACTCTATGGGGCAACTGTGTTCAGCTCGTTAGACCTGCGTAGTGGGTATTGGCAGGTGGAAATGCATCCAGACAGCATCCCAAAAACAGCTTTTGTCACTAAAAACAACCAATATGAGTTTACCCGTCTTCCATTTGGCATGAAAAATGCAGGAGCCACATTTCAGAGGCTAATGACATCCGTGTTAGCAGAAGCCATTGGGAAATATTGTTTTGTCTATATAGATGACATTGTTATTTATTCCAAAACCATCAGTACCCACCTTGACCATCTCCAACATGTATTTACACTCCTTGAAGCTGCGGGTCTTAGTCTCAACCTAAAAAAGTGTAACCTCTGTCAAACATCTCTCTCCTTCCTAGCACACATCATATCAGCAGAAGGCATTAAAACCGAAGAAACCAAAGTAGCAGCTATTCAAACTTACCCTGTTCCCGGCAACCTTAAGGAGCTACAGCGCTTCCTAGGTCTGGCTGGTTGGTACCACCGGTTCATCCCCCACTTCTCAGAGCGTGCTGCTCCTTTACACGCCCTGAAGAAGAAAGGAGCCAAGTGGGTGTGGACCTCCGAATGCCAGTCAGCCTTCGAGGACCAGAGAACGGCTCTTCAGAGCAAGCCAGTTTTAACAGCTCCAGACTTTAACTGCCCCTTTAAGGTGCAGACTGATGCTAGCGACATCGGCCTAGGTGCAGTGCTCACCCAGGACCACGAGGATGGAGAACATGTGATCGCCTACGCCTCCCGGTTGTTACATGGAGCTGAAAGTAAATATTCGACATCAGAGAAGGAATGTCTTGCTGTGGTGTGGGCAGTAGAAAAGTGGCGTCAGTACCTAGAAGATAAATTATTTACTGTTATTACTGATCATGCTGCTCTAACTTGGGTTTTCAACCAGCCGAACCCCTCTTCACGCCTCACGCGCTGGGTACTTAGGCTACAGGCTTTTGAATTCGTAGTCCAGTACCATAAGGGGCAATGCCCCTGTTCCTGATTCACTTTCACGACGCTGGGAGGGAGAGACCGTCCCATCTGGCAGTGCATCAAGGGGCTGATCTACAGTGGGGCCTGCCATGTGACTGGGGAGAGTTGGAGAGGGCCCAAAAGGCAGATGAAGGTTAGAACCCAAGGTTAATAAAATTCACTATTGTGTGGTTAACCAATTCCTGTACCGCCGGATCCCTAAGCAGGATAGGTGCAGTCTCCTTCAGCTGGTCGTCCCAACGTCTCTGCGGCCTCAATACCTGCAGTACGCCCACGACAATCCTCTCAGCGGCCACCTGGGGCGGATGAAAACTCTGAGGAGGCTGCTAGAGGTCGCCTACTGGCCTGAAATACGCCGTGATGTCTGGGAGTATTGCCAAAACTGTGCTACGTGTCAGAAGTACAAGCCCCGTATTAGTAAATTGGCAGGCTTACTACAAAGTACACCTGTAGTGGAACCTGGTTTCATGTTGGGAGTAGATCTTATGGGTCCATTTCCCCGCTCACCTCGGCTCAACGAACATCTGCTGGTGGTTGTCGATTACTGCAGCAAATGGGTCAAGATGTTCCCCTTAAGAACAGCCAGATCCTCTAACGTAGCCAACATATTAACTAGGGAAATTTTTACACGGTGGGGCACACCAGCCTACCTGGTTTCTGACAGAGGTCCGCAATTCACATGCCAACTACTTAACACCATCTGCCGGCAGTGGGGTGTGACCCAAAAGCATGGGGTGTGTGCAGCTTGCATCTCCTTCAAACCCTCAATCTAAAGAGACAATGGCACACCATGGCCAATCCCCCCACCCCACCTGGCTATGATAAGAAGCACAGCACCTCTTTCTGCTAGTCATTAACATACAAAAGGCCTTCACACCTCACAGCCATCACCTCTCACTGCTAGCTGTGAGGACTTCTAGAAAGTTTCACAGATTCCCGTATACATCCACATACATGAGGTATCTGGTCGTTTCACAAAATATCCTTTTGCATTCTACCTTTCCAAGCACTCTGCCTCAGACATCTGGCAATCTTAAAGTTTAGCGAAGATTTCCCATACCATATTTGTCCGGATATGGCTCATTTCATGCAGTGTGGGGTTTAGCTGTTTCAGTGAATGGATGGTGATGAGGTTCTGGTGATCAGTCCAGACGATGAATGGCTCTCTGGTGCCCTGGAGCCAGTGTCGCCATTCCTCCAAGGCCACTTTATGGCCAGCAGCTTGCAGTCCCCTACTCTGTATCGCTGCTGAGTGGTTTCAAATTTCTTGGAGAAGAAGCTGCAGGGATGCAGCTTTTAGTCTGGACCTCGTTGGGAGAGAACGGCCCCGGCGCCCACATCAGACGCGTCCATCTCCACTATGAATGGTTGGTTGGCATCTGGATGAAGGAGGATGGGAGCCATAGTGAAGCGGCGGCAGAGTTCACGGAAGGCAGCGATGGCAGTAGAGGTGAGGTGGAAGGGGTGAGATGATGGGCGCATCAGAGCAGTTAGCGGAGCTGCAACCGTACTGTAGTCCCGGATGAAGCGACGATAGAAGTTCGCAAACCCGAGGAAACGCTGGAGTTGCTTGAGAGTCCTGGGTAGGAGCCAGTGACTCACAACCTCCAGCTTCTGCGGGTCCATTGCCACACCCTAGGGCGAGATGACAAAACCCAGGAACGTGGTGGAGCGCTCGTGGAAAGCGCACTTCTCCAATTTACAGTACAGCTGGTGGATGAGCAATCTCTTTAAAACCGCTCTGACGTGTTGTACATGTTCGCTGACAGTTCGGGGGTATATGAGGATGTCGTCTAGGTAGACGAACACCCATCAACCTAAGATGTCTCTTAGAACGTCGTTAATGAATTGCTGGAAGACAGCAGGAGCGTTGCAAAGTCCAAATGGTATTACCAAACTTTCCTAATGGCCGGTGGGAGTGATTAAGGCCATCTTCCACTCATCGTCCTCCCTGATGCGTACCAAGTTGTAGGTGCTCCGGAGGTCCAACTTAGTAAAAATGGTGGCACCGGAGAGGGCGTCTAGGGCAGAGTTGGTAAGAGGCAATGGATGTCGGTTCTTGATGGTGATGTTGTTAAGCCCTTGATAATCGACACATGGGCATAAGCTGCCATCACGTTTCTTCACGAAGAAGAACCCTGCAGCAGCAGGTGAGGAGGAAGGCCGGATGGTACCTTGGTGCAGTCCACTGGAAATATATTCCTCCATCGCCTGCGTCTTGGTGGCAGATAATGAGTAGAGGTGGCCGCGGGGGGGCATGGAACCTGGCTGAAGGTTGATGGCAAGGTCGTAGGGGCGATGAGGAGGTAGGTGGGTCGCCCGTCTTTTACAGAACACCTCAGCCAGGTCCCGGTAGGCACTCGGGATGTTGTCTGTGTCGATCTCGAAGGCCTCGGACTCCCTAGGACACGTCCCAGCCCGGGCCCGTAGGCAGAGTTCAGAACAAGTCAGCACCCATTGTAAGATCCGACTTTGTGTCCAAGTTATGAGCGGGTCGTGGCGAAGTAACCAGGGGTGTCCAAGAATAAGAGGAGGCGAGGAGATGGGGGTGAGGTAGAAGTAGAGCTGTTCCTGATGTTGGCCGATGTTCATGGTGATGGGTTGGGTTTGGAAGGTGATGGGGCTGGAGGAGAGGGGCCGACCGTCGACAGATGTAATATTTATGGGCTGGAATAATGCCTCGATCTTTATCTCCAGTTTCTTGGCATAAGAAGAGTCAATGAAGTTACCAGCAGCACCGGAGTCGATGAATGCGGTACTTCCGACCCGTTTGTGGCCAATGATGGCTGCACGCGTTTCTTTGCAGGTCACCATGGTTAACAATGAAAGAACAATGATTTCAAGCATCACCCTCCTTTTAACATGTCAAGTCTGCCATTCTAACCCAATCAGCCTGACATAATGATCTCCAGCCTTGTGCTCATCAACATTCTCAAATGAGTTAACAAGACGATTACTGAAATGATCTCAGCAGGTCCTTTAATGACAGCAATGAAATGCAACTTAATTTTTTTCGGGATTAAGTTAATTTTCATGGCAAATAAGGACTATGCAATTCATCTGATCACTCTTCATAACATTTTGGAGTATATGCAAATTTCTATTATAAAAACTTAAGCAGCAACTTTTCCAATTTCCAGTATTTATGTAATTTTCAAAACTTTTGGCCACGACTGTACATCTTAGTTTGAAAAAACACTAGGTTGGACTCGGGTCAAGTTTTATTATGTTTGTGTAAATCTTTCTGTTAATATATATGCATATATTTAACTACAGTATAGAGCCTACATCGGGGGTCGCCAAACTGCGGCTCTTTCATGCCTCTGCTGTTGCAGTAAATCCTAAGTCTGTTTTATGTGATGGACTGATGTGAAATAAATCAAATATCTATATATAATATTGTTGTTGTCGTAACAGTGTTCTCAAAAATACACACTACATTAATGTTGGCAAACAGCGTTTAACCCCATCTCTGGAGGAAACAGTTGCATGAGGACAGGTGAATGCAGCGAAACTTTACTCAAAAGGGAAACCGATTACTCCCTCATGATATTTTATAAACTATAATTATAGTAAAGAACTATATATATCTATCTATAAACACACACCTTGATCTCCATTTCTCACTTATATATATATACGAGCCCACTTATATATATGTATGTATATATATATATATATATATATATATATATATATATATATATATACATACATATATATAAGTGGGCTCGTATTCCAAAACACTCGTAAACCAAATCATCATTTCCCATAAGAAATAATGAAAACTCAAATGATTCGTTCCACAGCCCCAAAAAATAAATACATAAAAATAATTAATACAGTCTATAAAATGAAAATAAAACAAATTGATCTGCACTTTACCTTTAAAAAAAAGTACAAATAAATCCTGACAGATAAGTGTTTCTGTTGGTGCACGCAGGCGCTGTGTGTGTGTATGTGTGTGTGTGTGTGTGTGGAATTAGCCCCTCTCCCCACCTCGCTTTTTAAGATTCACAACAAACACACACACAATGGAAACACCGTTTTAACAGGAAAAAAAGAAATCTTTCTGAGACTGGCATGAGCGTATATTAACAGACTCACTTTTTAAGTTTCACAACAAGCGCATAAACACAGTGGAAACACCGTTTTAACGGAAAAAAGTGAGACTGGCATGAGCGCATACTAAAGGAATCACTTAAGTTTCACAACACCGTTTTAACAGGAAAAAAAGAAATCTCTCTGACCTTGTGTGAGCGCATACTAAGGGAATCACTGCTGTAAAGTAAAAAAAATAATTAAATAAAAAATGAACCAGCACCTTACCTTTGAAAAGAATCGCGACAGAGCAGAGTTTCTGTGTGTTTGTGAAGCCGGGGAGGGAGGGAGGGGGGAAGGATAAGAGTCGCATGCGTGATACATGGTACTGGGTTCTCGTAAACTAATACTTGCTCGGTTTCTGAATAAAAAATTATTAGAAATCTTTGCTCGGTTTGCGGAACACTCCAAACCACGTTACTCGCAATCCGAGGTTCCACTGTATATACTCAACACTATGAGTAAAAATTAGTTAAAACGTGAGTAAAAATAGTAGGGATTTTTGTGTATAAATGAATGCATTAATAAAAATGCCTGAGTAAATTGAATGAGTATAATAGCAATATTAAAAAGTCAATATTGTTAACTTTATTTTGGAAATCTCACGACTACTGTTGACTTTATTATCTAAATATTACTGTTAAATCATGCATTATAATGACTTTAAACGACTAAAACGACTTTAACACATGATTTACTAACCCTGTGCAAATTTGCATAAATTCCCTGGACCTCACACCTACTAGTACCCCTGCTGCTCCATTGTTCTCCTGCTTTTGTTGTGCAAACACACCCATTAACTGTGAGGCCTGGCACATCTGCATTTGTTAGTCTAAACCAAGGCAGGCCGAACCTTTGTGTGTGACATGGAAACCTTCAGAAATGCCTGCCGTATTTATACAAAAGACACACATTCACAATATATGGATAAACAAGTCTGTTTTATTTTAAAGTGTTTTTACAAACTTTACAGCGTGTGCAGACCCAGTGTCCATCCTCCCTGCATTTGGCACAGGTAAACCTGCTGTGATTCCTGTTGCAGCTCTCTTGCACCTGGCACTGTGTTGTCTGTACAGTCCCTGGCACAGCCGCTGCAGCAGTCTGCCTCTGTGCCAGTATTTCCTTGTGCTGCATGAATTGGAAACAAAGTTCCTTAGAAGACTCAGAAACAATCTTCTTTTGCCTGTCCACCCTGTCCATCTATGATCATGCGTTCCCCTGGAGTGAAACTCAGCACAGTTCTTGTTGAAGTGTGTCCAGATGTCGGAGATTGCAGCAAATTTGTCTGTTTTCACCTGTTCTGCCTGTGTGTCATTGTCATCAAATCGAACGTGTTGCATAAATGAAATGAATCTATCTCGGGAACATGCCAATGGAACACTGCCAAAAGTGCCAACTGCCCTCTGATTGCATTTTGCTGCATGAATCGGCAACAGAGTTGGTTGGTTAGAAGCGCAATCAGAGGGCAACTGGCACACAAAGAACAGAACTCTCTGGTTGTGGGGGATGTGAGGTGGGAAAATGAACTAAATCACTTGTTCAGCAGGTTTGATTCATCTGCCCCTGCCTTTCCACCCATACTGCCCTCACTCATGCAGTCCCCAATATCTGCTACAGGCACCCCTACACCCCACAGGAGAGATTCAGAAGGTCTTTCCTTCCAATCACCGTTAGACACATAAAAATAAACTACCCGATTTATTGCAAACATTTTATTTAAAATATATTGTTATATTAAAATGGATATATTTTAACATCAGACGGATTACTTTTTACTCTAAAACAAATAAACAAAACTATTGTTTGCATCTATTTAAAGTATGTAAAACCTACTTTGTGGGTGTAGCACTTTTTACAGTATACTGTACTAAGCTCTATGTACTGAATGTAGCACTTGTTGATATATCACATATATTTAAAATATCGCCAACCCATTGTCATCTGATTCACGCCCCCAATGATATCATGAAATCTTATGGATAAATGCATTGCATCCACATGCACTATAACATAATTTTATCAGCAAGATCAGCAAGATTCATTCCCAAGACATCAGGACAATGAGATCTGCAGGATGTTCCACTCGAGAGATACATCGCCATCTGAATTCTATTGGTGTTCACGCAGTCCTCTGCACAATCAGAAAACATTACAAAGAAAAGACAGCATGCATGCAAACGTAATCCTCGCAAAATTACTGCGTAAGTTACTTACCTCAGCGCTATCAGAAATGATACAACAGTAGTATTTATTTGTAGTTTTTTGCCTAACGTGTCAAATATTTAATATCTTTTTAGGGACATTGTCACAGCCATAGAGAACATCACTGACCAAAATGATGAAATGGCTGCAAGATTGGTGAAAAAGCAACTACTGCGTGACTTTGGTGTGGACATTAGCATGCGATCCATACGCAGTGTCAGACAAAAACTTGGATGGAGGTATGGGAAAACTCAACATTGTCCCATGATCCGAGACAAAAATAAAGAGCTGCATCTTCAACAAGCTCAAATGGATCGACAAGAAAGAGCTGTTTGATGACGTCATTTTCACGGATGAAACAACGGTGGCGTTGGATCGTTTTGCCACGATGGCGTTTTGTAAAAGAGGAAGACCAAAACCAAAGCATCCTTTGAAAGTTCATGTTTGGGGGGCAATATCCAGACTTGGACCAGGACCGATTGCAATATTTGAAGGGATAATGGATCGGTCTTTCTTTGATGAAGTTATCATAATCGCCATACATCAGGGAAACATTTGGAGTTCACCACCGTTTTTTCCAGGACAATGACCCGAAGCACACTGATGCAAGAAAAGTCATTGCCGCAGAGGGATTAAACTGGGTCAAGACTCCAGCTGAATCTCCTGATATGAATCCCATTGAGATGCTATGGCATGCAATGAAAGACTATATTAGACTATGAAGACCGATTTAATTGCTGCCATAGAAAAGTTCTGGTTTGAAGAACTAAAACAACTGTGCGGCCACTACCAGCTCCACCACCATCATTAAGTTTGCTGACGACACCGTCGTGGTGGGCCTGATCTCTGACAACGATGAGACGTTGGAGATCTGAAGGAGATTGGAAATCTGGAGAACTGGTGCCAGAGGAACAACCTTCTTCTAAATGTCAGTAAGACAAAGGAGCTGATAGTGGACTTCAGCACTAAGCAGGAGAGGAACTACCAGACCCCCGTCATCAACGAGAGCCCAGTGGAGAGAGTGGACTGCTTCAAGTACCTCGGTGTTCACATCACGCAGGACCTGTCATGGTCCTGTCACATCAACACCGTGGTGAAAAAGGCCCGACAGCGTCTCTACCACCTCAGACGCCTGAGAGACTTTAGACTGCCCTCCAAGGTGCTCAGGAACTTTTACTCCTGCACCATAGAGAGCATCCTGACGGGAAACATCACGACCTGGTTGGGGAACAGCACCATGCAGGACAGACGAGCCTTACAGAGGGTGGTGCGATCAGCTGAGCGCATCATCCGAACTGAGCTCCCTGACCTGCACTCTGTCTACAGCAAGCGGTGCTGGACCAAGGCCAGGAAGATCATGAAGGACCTCAGCCACCCCAGCAATGGACTGTTCTTTCTGCTGCGGTCTGGGAAGCGCTTCCGCTCCCTCAAGGCCAATACAGAGAGACTGAGAAGGAGCTTCTTCCCGCAGGCGATACGGTCTCTCAATCAAACCAACACACTGGACTAAACACCTCTGCATTTTTTGCACACCTCACAGAATGGACAATTATGGCAAACGCACATTTGCACACTTCCAGGACTTTTTCACATTTCCCTTTATCTCATTTTCATTAAACTTACTGCAATATTTGTGCAGACAGATAAGTTGTTATATTTTATATTTTCAGATTTCCTATATATTTTTGAACATTTTTGTATCTTGCATCTTGTTTTATAGTTTACCTCCTCTATTTTCTCCTCTATTTTTACTTTCTATTTCACTATTTATTTTCTTATTTCTTGTAAAAAAAAAAAAATGAAGGTCACAGGCGGTCGTATAAGCATTTCACTGCATATCATACTGTGTATGACTGTGTATGTGACAAATAGAATTTGAATTTGAATTAAAAGATACTGTGTGCAACAACTACATAAATAGACTGTTTAAAGTTCTTCCAGTCGTGGTTATGAATCAGGGTGAACATACCGGAATGTAGTAGATGTACAAAACACAAATTAAAGTGTAATCCGTCTTAATCTGTATTTCTGCTTATGTAACCACTCAATAAAAACCTTACAATAAGGTATCGAACCGGTTTTTACATGTAAATGACATTTCACTCCTCATTGGAGGAAGAGATTGAGTCAAGACCATTCTAAAACTTCCCCCACACTGTACACTCTAATGCTCAAAGTCATTAAACACATTGACTACTGTTGACTTAAATAATTACAATTAGGTCAAATTAATAGACCTTTTTGAGTATTTAGAACTTTTGGACATGAGTTTGTAGAAATGACACATTTCAAGTTAGCTGAACAAATTTGATAGTTCTGGTTACTTAAAATTGGAAACATCATTACCTAAAAAAAAATATATAACTGATTAACTGATAACTGAGTTTTGCCAACTTAATCGGGTTTACAGTGCAATTTAATCCACTAACAAACATCATGCAGTCTACAGTATACTGAAGCTGTGAAGCAATCAATGTCCAATATTAAATCAGATCAAAACAGATCAGTGTATCAAAACTATTATAGTACGAGGAGGCTCCTGTTCTGCAAATCACTTTGGAGGAAGTAGAGGAAGAGCAAATCACTTTCGGCCAGGAAAGCATGGCAGCGGGTTTAACTGCTCAATCAGAAGACATTACAAATCATCTGTTTTTTGATAGGAGTTGTGTATGTCCAGTATGGCCTGTCAGTTTGTTCACATAATCACAAGACAGTATAGAATTTAAAGCAAGGATTTATTTGTAGGAAAAATAACCAGTGTTCAAACAGTGCTTGTTGCGCAACACCTTAAAACAGAGGAAAACTTAATCGTTTCTTTCTGAGTAGTTCATTAATTCTGTCTTATATTTGCTTCCAGTCCTGGGCTGTGGCGTGAAATTTCTTTGCAACAGCATCAGAAATTGCTTGATGCACGTTGTGAGACAAAGCGTTTTTTCCCCTGGAACCATCGAAATTCACCAATCCTACCCAGTCCTGATAGACGCGAAGAGGATTTAACTGTTTAAACAGATGAACAGAAAAACGATCTGCTCTTGGTTTGCCATCTGGTCCTGTTGAATCTATATACATTCGTTGCTCTGTCTCCAGAGGAACGTGATTTAAAGTTATGTCAGGTTGGATTACGTCCTGTATGAGAGAACGACGAACATGATCATGGGAGGCGTTTCTTGGTGTTTCAGTCTCAAACAAAAAGACGTTGCGTTGGACACCAAAGAAAACCCCAAATATTCTCGAACTGGTGTGCAACTAACCATCAACATATCGCTTAGACGATGGTTTGAATGTTCTGCGTTTGATTGCGAGTCCATTGACAAAATGTGCTCTGATGGAGTTGCGGTCAACGAGGGGTGTAGAGGCCGCTGATGGAAAATCGTCCGGCATCGTCCAAGTGTCCGCTGGCTGAGGTTGTTTTCTCTTCTAATGCAGAATAATGAGGAAATGGTTCATTTTCACCAGACTCTAGAGTGGGAGTCTCCAAAAGAGTCGACATCAATGCGGGAAAGTCGTCTGTGGAGTCTTGCCCCTATCTGTTGTCGGCGGCCGAGACTGGTGTGCTTTTTCTTTCAAACGCTCCTCCAACCAGCCAACCCTGGCCTCCAAATTCAGAAGCTTTCTTGTCAAAGTCGTTAACTCCTGCGTCGAAACTTTCACTCCGCTGGGACACTGGTTTTTAATCAGTGCTGCCTGAAGGAACCAATTTTGAGAGTAATTTACTACCTTTAGTACAACGTGGACATGTACGGTACATGAGTATTTATCAGTGTTATAAATAAAAACAATTACTGAACATAGCGATTTCTTTTTTACAAGCCGAGTTGCTGCTGTTGCTCTCCTGCCTGGGCATGGCTTGTTCTCCTTTCCAGATTTCTGTAGAGCGATTTTGAGGTTAAAACAGAAGTACAAAGCAAACTTAATAAGAAATGGTGTAAATAAAAATACATTCTTACCCTTTGCGTTTTGCTTGCGCAAACTGCGACTTTCTTATAGAATGTCTTTGCCTCCATGTCTGTTGTGAGATTAAATTCAGCAACCAATGTGTAAAAACAATATTACACGAACTGCAAATGCATATACTGTAGTTTGTCTAGTTTGATACAGCGTTTTATATCTTAGGACCTCCCCTCCCAAAGACAGTGTGAATGTTTTGGTATTAACTGCATTTACAAAAAAAGAAAACCCGGATCACCAGCACGAACGACTGTGAAATAGTTAGGACAACTACAGTAGCACTATTTGCACTTGTAATTATACTTGTAGTTATCAAAGTCGTTGTATTAAAAGCATTTATACTTAGTGTGAATAGAATCTAATGGTATTTGTATTAGGCATTAATATGTGCTAAACATGAGGATAAAAGCTAATAGAAATGCTAATAGGCCTACAGAAACTTTCCTTAAATACAAAAAAATTGTTTGTGGTCTTTGAAAATAATTTATTACTGTACTGTAGCAAACATCGACATGACACTATTTATATGTAATAATACATACCATACATACATACATACATACCATACATATGCATATTGGAAAGGAGAGTTAGGGCAAAAACTTTCATTCATCGTTCAGTCATTAAAGTCATTTTAGTCGTTTAAAACAATTATTAACAATATTGACTTTTTAATATTGTTATTATACTCATGCAATATAAATATTAAGTCATATGCCAAGGAGACATTTTTATTAATACATTCATTTAAAATGCCTATTTTTGCTCACGTTTTAACTCATTTTTACTCATAGTGTTGTGTATATATACTGTGTGTGTATATATATATATATATATATTGCATTAACAATATTATTTTATATATATATATATATATATATATATATATATATATATATATATATATATAATTTAAATGAGGTACTTAATAATGCAAAAAGAATTTGTCACTTATGTTTGCCCATAAGCAAATGCATGGGCTTTGTTAGGCCATTTTTAGACTTTAGCCCCCCTAAATTCATGCTCAGCCCCCTAAATATTTTGCAATTAGCTCCATAAACTCAAACATTTATTATCGTCTCTTTCCCCTTTACATGTGATATTACACAGCGGCTGCTTCTTCACGTCTTTCTGCGCATTTTTCAATCAGCTCAGCAGACAGCGGCAGAGCAGAGTGAGAAACGGAGATCAAGGTGTGTGTTTATGGATAGATTGATAGATTTACACCTGTTCAGTTCTTTACTATAAATACAGTTTATATAATATCATGAGGGAGGGAATTTTACACCAAGTTTCTTCTTCGGGTTTGGCCAAAGTCGCGTGCATTTTCGGAAGCGGAGCTGCGCACGAAGTCACGGGTGACAGACAGACAGACAGACAGACAGACAGACAGACAGACAAAAAAAATGACGCGTGACTTCGCGCGCGACTCTGGTTTCAAAAATGCATGTGACTTTGTCAGAACCCAAAGAAGAAACTTGATGTAAAATTCTGAACAAATAGACACAGTTCATAATATAATATAATATAATATAATATAATATAATATAATATAATATAATATATATAATATAAATTAATATAATATAATATAATAGATGTAAGAACTGTGTCTATTTGTTCAGAATTTATTGTGGCTGTTTTCACACAGTCACTAAGTTACAGAGACTATACTATACTACTATACTATACTGCTATACTACTATACTATACTATACTACTATACTGTACTACTATACTGTACTACTATACTATACTACTATACTACTATACTATACTGCTATACTACTATACTATACTACTATACTATACTGCTATACTATACTACTATACTATACTACTATACTATACTACTATACTATACTACTATACTATTATACTATACTATTATAGTATACTACTATACTATACTACTATACTATACTATTATACTATACTACTATACTATACTATACTACTATACTATACTATACTATACTATACTACTATATTACTATACTATACTACTATACTATACTACTATACTATACTACTATACTATACTGTACTACTATACTATACTACTATACTATACTACTATACTACTATACTATACTGCTATACTACTATACTATACTACTATACTACTATACTATACTGCTATACTACTATACTATACTACTATACTATACTACTATACTATACTACTATACTATTATACTATACTATTATAGTATACTACTATACTATACTACTATACTATACTATTATACTATACTACTATACTATACTACTATACTATACTACTATACTATACTATACTATACTATACTACTATATTACTATACTATACTACTATACTATACTACTATACTATACTACTATACTATACTATAATATTATACTATACTATTATACTATACTACTATACTATACTACTATACTATACTACTATACTATACTGTACTACTATACTATACTACTATACTATACTATACTATACTATACTATACATTGCAGACTTATGACATTGGGAGTTCAGACAGAATGATTATACGTATAATGTGCTCAGGCAGCGTTCTTCCATGTGCCACCTGGTGGGAATTCTGTGAAGTACAACACTTGGATGTAAATTGCAAGGCGCGGACTCCCAGAAGCGCGCGGCACTCAGTGGGAAGAATTGCGTCATGCCGCAGAAAAAAACGCTCATTTTTAAATGCCCCATCTGTACATGTCTTTGGACTGTGGGAGGAAACCCAGCAAGCACGGGGAGAACATGCAAACTCCATGCAGACAGAGACGGGAATCGAACCCGGACCCTGGAGGTGCAAGATGACAGTGCTGACCGCTACACCACTGTCCCGCCGCGACTCACTTTAGAACTTAAAGTAAATCAGTACAGGATTTTGTTTAAAAAGATTCTGATTCTGCCACAGGAAAGAAAATGACTCCATTAATGGAGTTTAACTCCATTAAACCAGACTGGACTGACCAGACACAGAGAGCAACTCTAGCATTTTATAGTAAAGAACATTCACTTACACATCCTGGATTTGCATGTTTAAGGAATGTAAGTGTAAGAAATGGCAGCACAGTGGCAGGGATGTTGGTACAAACATCACGTCTTCTCTCTCTCTCTCTCTCTCTCTGTGTGTGTGTGTGTGTGTGTGTGTGTGCTGTTTGCATGTTTTAAATAAATACAGTGAAATTAGACATGCTCCTTCTAAAACAGTACATTTAAAAAGAGTGTATAGACTCAGGACAAAACTTCGGACAGTGAGAAACTACCAGAGAGAGAGAGAGAGAGAGAGAGAGAGACAAACCCCAGAACTAGGACCATTCACAGTAATGAGTAATAACAAGCTAGGGAATAAATAGATAGACAGAACTTATAGCACTAGTATATAACGCAGTTAAATAATCAGATTACACAATGGATTGGTATTATTATTTATAATAAAATGCAAGCGTAATAAAATTTACAGCAACATTATTATTCATTTTCTGAAAATCTTATTAATGTGCTGAAATCAATAAAAATGGCAGCACTGTGGTCGGCACTGTCGGCTTGCACTTCCAGATCTCAGGTTTGATTCCTGAGTCGGATCTGATTGAGTTTTTCCCTCTGTGCTTCCAGTTTCCTCCCACAGTCCAAAGACATGCAGATTAGGCTAATTTCTGATCCCAAATTGCCCGTAGTGTGTGAATATGTGGCTATGTGTGTTAACAAGAGGTCCTAGCACTGTTGTAAAAAATAACAAAATAAGAATAAATACCATGGTCACCACCGGTAGAAAAAAGAGCCCAGAACAAGTAGCTTTCAAGTAGTGTATTTAACTGTACAGCAACCACTTCACCACTAGATGTCAGCAGTGAGCGCTGTCCATGAAACTCTGAGCCCTGAACAAATGGACGCCTCCATGTTTAATATACATTATAAAAAAAATATTCACTGAATCTTGTATGACTATACCTGGGATATGCTCTAGGCCCTCCATGACCCTGTACAGGATAAACACCATAGAGCATGGAAGAGAGAGAGAGTGTGTGTGTGTGTGTTAATGTCCATGTATATATATATAATAAAACAATATAAAAATGTCCATCACTCAAACAGAGCTTCAGCACCAAACTAAAGTGACGTTTGTGGGAGTAAGAGTGTGTACATACCTGGCATTCAGATGTCAGTGTATCTGTACACAGAGTCTCAGGAAACACTGCTGTGGTTAAAAAGGCTCTGCTGTAGGTGGAACACACTCACACCACAGACACCTTGTGTTTGATGCTGAAACAGAACGAAAGGACGTGTCAGCAAGTTAGAGCGGAGGAACTGCCCATGCACGGAGTTCGATCTTACACCTGGGCCTCAGAAATGTTGTTACGCACCTCCATGTGCATTGTGCTTGCAAACATTTCCCAAAAGTCTGTTACAATAATAACAGTAATAACACAACTTCAGAAAACACCCAGGAAATCCAGATGTTCCTGATATGTAATGTGATCAGGCGAACTGGTGAATATTTGGCTTTCTAAAAAGTTTTATGTTTCTTCTACATCAAGGCTTTTCAGTCCCCCTCGACTCCCCCTGGCCTTTAGGACGAACTAAAAACATTCTTTAGATGATTGAGTTCTTCACTTCATTAATTAGTTTAACGAGTGGTTTTCAGAGAGGCTCCATGAAGTCACAGCTCAGTCACATCAACTTGTGTTCATTACTGACTTCTTTCCTCATTAAACTGGTGATTTTACTACAGGTTTATTCCAGACCTCAGTAACTGAGGATCTTTATAAAGTGATATTCATTTGGAGCTTCAAGAGTAAAACAACTCCAATGAACAGGAAGATTTTTTTTTTTTTTTTTTTTTGCAAATTAAGTTTTCACATAAAATTCTGCATAAAATTTTTCAAACATTCAACCTGAAGCTAGTCTTCTAGACTGACGTTATATTGGGTATAATGATTCGATTAATTCATTAGACTCGACACTGGCAAAGCGTTTCCCAAACCCAACAAAAGATCAGAAGCACAATAGTGAGACTAACAGGGTCAAAGGTCAGTCGTCTGCTCCTCATGCTGGGACATGCTGTTAACCTCGAGGAGAAACGAGCGGAGGATGAAAAGGCTTTGCAGTTGTTCAGCCGGATTCTGATGAGACACTGATGTGAGCATAATGACACTGTTTGACCTTGTGGTGAGTCGGCAGCTCGAACCCTTCTCAGGAAAACACAATAATCACCGCTGAGCCTGCGGATCTACATCTTACTGTAGTAGAAGGAAGGCTTGCATTGAAGAGCGCGTCATACAGATTGATTTATTCATAAATTGTCCAGATAAGAAATTAGTTACACTTTACTCCTGGTGACTAATATTAACCTGGACCTGATTGTATAATCTGCAGGATTTATACTCTGTTCTGTCTGGAATATTCTGTGGAGCTTAACCAGTGGATGTTTAACTGATGCCTCTTTATACAGAGAGACGCTTAGAAGAGCTCTCGATCTCGAAGAGAGTCTCGATCAGAAACATATCATCATGATGTTCCACTTGCGAACATCATGTAGTAAAAACATAAATAAATAAATAAATAAATAAATAAACAAACATTTTTATTTAACTTAAATAGTATTAATTAAAGTATCAAATTAAACAATGTGAGCTGACACACATCTGCAAACTAAGACAAAACCAAATCATTTCATTTCATTTTAATCTGCGCAGCGCCGTGTGACTGTAAACACGCCCCCTGGCTGATGAAGGATTTGCACTCACTTTTACTATTCACTATTATTACATTATTAACAAGTCAAAACTACTTCCATGTCTTTCTTTCAAGGTTTACCCTGATTGCTCATTTTCTGCTTCCAGTCCTGACCTTTTATGGAGCTGTGTGGGCGTCGCTACAGGCAAATGAGTTTTTCATTTTATTTCACGAACACACTTTGCATTTTACTACCAAATATTTTCGTTTAGTATTTTAGGCTTACACAAATATTTACATAAAATATTACTAATGTAAGTCTAAAGATTTCCACATAAAAAATCATTATTTCAGTGAATTCAGTGAATCATCATTAAATTTCCACCATTATTAAACACCAAGCAGGTTTTAATACACTAGGTTTGAGTTAACAAACTTAATTACACTCATGTTATCCTTTTGACCAGCACAAAGTGCTGAGTGGCAAAGACGTCTTTAATGCATGAAAGAGAAGTAAAGTGCAGAAACAACCAAGAGGGACATTATTAGAGATAACAGAGACAGGAAGTGTTGCCCATATAAAGAGAGTGGAAAACTAAAAGGGTCAGAAAGTAATGTGGGAAGCCATTAGAGTTAGAACTCGAGCAGACACTGTTTTAGAGGGACAAATAGAGCACAGCAGCCCTGACAGGCTTGAACCAATTCTTAAATCAGGGAACTTAAAAACATTTGTAAACAAAATTTCAAATCATTTCAGATTTTGCCAGAAATGTCTGGCATGTGATGTGAGCTGCAATTTCTCCTCAGAGATAAGATAAGAAAACGTTTATATATTTTCATTGATAGATCATATATCATAATTGATATAATTGATATTAATATATTTCTTTAGTGTAATTCACTTTACTGTAGATCCCTTAGGTATTTAGCATGAACTATTGGAGCAGTTAGCTGTGAAGTATGATTTAATGTTAGTAATTATGTTATAATCAATGTATAGCCAATGAATACAACTAAGTACTTATTTTATTATACTTATACTTTCTATCCACTTTAATGTTGTGTTTTAAAGTTTGGAAATCAGGTTCGCTCATCATGATGTACACTATAGCTGATAGAAACAGTTTACTGACAAACCTCCATCTTTTCACCCATCAATGTTTCATGTTATTAATTAAAATAAAGTGCTGTTTTCCAAATTAATATAAATGTGTCAAAGTTCCTTTAACAATCTCAGAGTTCTGGTTTTCACATATTTGTTTGGGAGTGAGAGGGAAAACCCCTCAGGCTGGAAGGAATTCCATCAATCACCACTTCCTACATGGAATTTAAGGTGAGAGAGAGAGAGAGAGACATTAACACTTCCCTTTTTTAAAACCTCCTCCCACTTACTAAAAACAGATGCACTCTGGAATTTAAGTCTAGGGATCTGTTCTCAGAGAGAGAGAGAGAGAGAGAGAGAATCCCAACACAAGTCTGGAGACGTTTGTCTGAGACTCTGCTTGTATTTCTTACGGCTCCACCACAAAGAACAGAAAAGAAAAGAGTCACACTGAGAAGAAGAGAGAGAGAGACGGAGAGGGCGAGATATCGCAGTCATGAAGCCCTGCACGTGGATCGGCTCTCTGACGTTCCTGCTGTACGTTTGTCCTTCATACGCGTCATACAGGTGAGTCTTCATCAGAATCTAACAGGAGAATCTTCCTCAGAGTTTCCCCGGAGGTTCAGGGTTTAAACCCGACCCAGACGCTCCGGCCAGACTCACGGGTCTCACGGGTCTGTGTATCAACGCAAATCTACCAGAATCTCCTGGTACAATTTGCCTTTAATTTTTATTGTAGTGTTATTTAACTTAACACATTCATTAACCTGATCTATTACTTTCAATAAAATAACTTTAGGAATTTTATCATTTAAATATCATTCCGTCTGGTTTTGATCTGCGATTTAATCATTTACAGTCCCATAATATGTACAGATGTTTAATAAAGAAAACAATTACGTTTTTAAACATGCCTTAGGTTTACCTCGGGAAAAAAATCTGCTGCTAATGCTAACACCAAATACAATGCTAACACCAAATACAGTTTTTTTTTTCTTTTAATCACATGTTCCACTATAAAATGTATTTAGTGACTTTAGATTAACTCTCTCATTTCATTTTATTTTTAATTGGAAATGATTAACAGTTTCATAAGCTCTAGTATAAAAGTTACTCAACAATAAAGCCAGACAAAGCTTCCATTTCTGTGATGTTGTGATTTTAACATTCATTTATCCTCAGGAAGCATTCAAGCTAACAGCTACAAAAATGATAATCAAATGAAATCTATTTAAATAAATATATAAATATATATATAAATATAAAATGTATTTATTGAACTTCTTTGTCCTTATCCTGCATGTTTTATGTCTTAGATTACCTCAGTAAGTATGACTGGTGCTAAAGCTAACATACAAATATAATGTACATACACAGTAGAAACAAATAATAATTATATAACATACACACTTTTTTTTTGCGTTTTTCTCACTTAACGATTAATTTATCCTCAGAATTATTTTCTGCTTAAATATTCACTTCTAACAATTACTTTATTGTTAAACATACATAGTAGCATTTCTATCAATCTATAACTTAAATCTCACACAATTTTTTTCCCTGTCAAATATACCAGCCTTTGGTGATAAATAACATAAAATATCTGTTATGGATTTATTTTAAAGTTTACTCCTTTACTCTGTTTACATTTCCTTCCATATTATGGCCTGTAGTTTTCTGTTAGAAAGCAAGAATAATTGACGCGCAACCCAAAACAAATAAAAGTTTACATTTGTTTATCCTACCTTATTAACGCTACCTTTGAATTGAATTTAGCAAGAACAAATATTGATCAAATGCTAACCGCTAACAACACATCATATTGGCAAAGAAGAAATATAGCACCTCTACTATTACATTACACTTACTGCTGCTAGGTTTAAGTCTTTTGTTTACTTCAGGAGAAACAGATGATGCTAATGCTAAGAGCAAATCTGTGATGAGATGTTAAATAATCCTAATATGAATAGTAGTAATGAATAGTAGACGCTAATGCTGCTTTCTTGACACGCTTAGCTTGTATATTAACTCTGAGCTTCACGTTATTCTGGGAATACCTAAATGTAGCGTAGCCACCTGTTAGTGTCTCACATTCTCCTCTTTACGCTATTTTTGCCGTGAGATTCCTTACGGTCTGTCACAGCCAAAATCAAGGTTGCATTCCAGGTTTGTTTAAAACACGCCTGCGTCCCGTGTTAACTCCTGTCGCCATCTTACCGACTTTTTTTTATGCTACCTGAGGGAACGAATTGGCATCAGCTGAAGTGTTTTCTTTTCAAAATGGCAAAAGAAGCTATTAATAAACATAATTATGCCAAATAAGATGCATGAATAAAATTATAAGCTTTCTATATGTTCACATAGCGAGATTATCACAATAGGAACAAATAGATGCAAATTCTTTATACATTTAAAAAGGAAGAACTTGCATGACACGTGGTATTTTTGTAAATCTAGCTAGCTTGAATAAAACATCTGTATTTTATGTTTAATCCTGAATTTGTGTAAAATTTCCACAAAACGCTTCAAATCAAATTTGAATCAGGTTAATTAAATATATATTTTTGATTTATTAAACATTTTATGAAACTAAATTGTGTTATATTGATGACTAAATAATAAAAAAAACACAAAGGGATGCAAATTTAAATCATAACCGAAAGAAAATAAGCCCCAGCTTTAGGACAAAAGTAATGGCACCCTATGAAAGGTGGAAAGGTTATGCTAACCTCAAATCCAAAGTTAGCATGTGTGTAAGTTAACTGACTAGTAGAACGAGGTGCTATTTACCGTTCAGCCATTATTTGGTCACTTTCAGGTCACTTTTTGGGAGTTTTCTGGGGGTGTCTAAATGTAAACTGTGAGCTGACATATCAGCTGATTTCTATGATTAATATCTGTGTAAGATCTTTGACTCGGGGCGCATCGCAGACACACAGCCACGAGGTGAGGGAAAGGGTCATTTTTTTAAAGGTAGCTTTATTAAGAAAAATGGGGAAAGGAAGGGATTTTAAGAAAAAAAAGTAGTGTGTGTGCACATGTGGGTCCAGAGGCGATGCCCAGCTGGCATGTGGGTACTTGCAGAGGTGGAAAGAGTACAAATATTTTGCACTCAAGTAAAAGTGCTGTTACTTCAGTGAAATTCTACTGAAGTACAAGTAAGGTTACCATTATACAAATCTACTCAAGTAAAAAGTAGCTCATAAAAATTTTACTCAGTTACTGAAAAAACGGGAGGAGGAGGATGAGATTGAGGGTGGACCCAGGCCAAAATAATAAACTAAATGGTATTTATATTTAGTAGCTAGATTACCTGCAAAAAAAACACCACAAACAAAAATCCAGGTCCTTCCCTGACTCCCTAAACCACAAACAGTGAATAAATTCCCTCTTCCCAAAATAAATGGCACCCCGCCCCTACTACTGCTGAGTGCACAAACATACAGTGAAATTATCTACAAATATATACAAAGAGCCACCAAAGCAAAGGGGCAAAGCGATAATCAAAGTCAATGGAGGCAAAAAGTCAAAACCAGAAAACACAACCAAATATCAAAATGCCAAAATCACAATCTCTTTCCTCTTTCCCGCGTCTCTCCGGTTTATACACACGTGGACAAAATTGTTGGTACCCTTCGGTCAATGAAAGAAAAACTCACAATGGTCACATAAATAACTTTAATCTGACAAAAGTAATAATTTAAAAAATTCTATGAATGTTAACCAATGAAAGTCAGACATTGCTTTTCAACCATGCTTCAACAGAGTTATTTAAAAAAATAAACTCATGGAACAGGCCTGGACAAAAATTATGGCACCCCTAGAAAATACTGAAAATAATGTGACCAAAGGGACATGTTAATTCAAGGTGTGTCCACTAATTAGCATCACAGGTGTCTACAATCTTGTAATCAGTCAGTGGGCCTATATATAGGGCTCCAGGTCGTCACTGTGTTGTTTGGTGACATGGTATGTACCACACTCAACATGGACCAGAGGAAGCGAAGGAAAGAGTTGTCTCAGGAGATTCGAAAGAAAATTATAGACAAGCATGTTAAAGGTAAAGGCTATAAGACCATTTCCAAGCAGCTTGATGTTCCTGTGACTACAGTTGCACATATTATTCAGAAATTTAAGATCCATGGGACTGTAGCCAACCTCCCTGGACGTGGACGCACGAGGAAAATTCATGACAAATCAAAGAGACGGATAATCCCAATGGTAACAAAAGAGCCCAGAAAGACTTCTAAAGAGATCCAAGGTGAACTTCATGCTCAAGAAACATCAGTGTCAGATCGCACCATCCGTCGTTGTTTCAGCCAAAGTGGACTACATGGGAGACGACCAAGGAGGACACCATTGTTGAAAACAAATCAGAAAAAAGCCAGACTGGAATATGCCAAACTACATGTTGACAAGCCACAAAGCTTCTGGGAGAATGTCCTATGGACAGATGAGACAAAAATGGGACTTTTTGCCAAGGCACATCAGCTCTATGTTCACAGACGGAAAAATGAAGCATATGAAGAAAAGAACACTGTCCCTACTGTGAAACATGGAGGAGGCTCTGTTATGTTCTGGGGCTGCTTTGCTGCATCTGGCACAGGGTGTCTTGAATCTGTGCAGGGTACAATGAAATCTCAAGACTATCAAGGGATTCTAGAGAGAAATGTGCTGGCCAGTGTCAGAAAGCTGGGTCTCAGTCGCAGGTCATGGGTCTTGCAACAGGACAATGACCCAAAACACACAGCTAAACACCCAAGAATGGCTAAGAGGAAAACATTGGACTATTCTAAAGTGGCCTTCTATGAGCCCTGACCTCAATCCTATTGAGCATCTTTGGAAGGAGCTGAAACATGCTGTCTGGAAAAGGCCCCCTTCAAACCGGAAACAACTGGAGCAGCTTGCTCATGAGGAGTGGGCCAAAATACCTGCAGAGAGGTGCAGAAGTCTCATTGACAGTTACAGGAATCGTTTGATTGCAGTGATTGCCTCAAAAGGTTGTGCAACAAACTATTAAGTTAGGGGTACCATCATTTTTGTCCAGGCCTGTTCCATGAGTTCATTTTTTTTATAATTCTGTTGAAGCATGGTTGAAAAGCAATGTCTGACTTTCATTGGTTAACATTCATAGAATTCTTATTTATTATTACTTTTGTCAGATTAAAGTTATTTCTGTGACCATTGCGAGTTTTTCTTTCATTGACCGAAGGGTACCAACAATTTTGTCCACGTTTGTCCATCTGGCGGCGCGGGTTGATGACGTCACTCTCAGGGCGGAAGCGGCCGTGTGGAAGGTCACGTAGATGCCGATGTGGGGAAACAGTCAGAAAACCTGGAGTGGAGTCTGGAGCGGCGCGCGACCTGGACACGAGACACACACACGCGAGCGCAACCAAGCATTTATACAAAGCAGAATATTTTTTATTATTTTACATTTTCATTCATTTGTTTTACTCATTAGCGAATATGATTTAAAATGTAGCGAATTACAATACATCAAACAAAACATACTTAAGTAAAAGTAAAATTACAGATTTTAAAAACGACTTTAAAAAGTAAAAGTACACCAAACACTACTCAATTACAGTAACGCGAGTAAATGTCATTCGTTACTTTCCACCTCTGTGACTTGGCTGGTAAGTGATGGCGGTGGGCAGAGTAAACTTGCGTGGGCAGCAGCTCCTGCATTCTCCTCAGCGCGGCTCTGGCAGTCGCGGCCAACCGGCCCTGCCGAGCTCTTTGGGTGTGGCCGCAGACGGGACCCACGTGATTGCAGCTAGCACTGGTTGTCCCTTATCCAGTAACGTCAGCTGAGATCCCGGCTGGGAAAGGGAGCCTTAATGGTGAATGCAGCGGGCTTTTCCTCTTTGACAGCTGGATAGTGAAGGCTGGCTCTTGGCGAAGGTGAAAGTGTCTTGGCAGTCACTTGGCAGACTCCCAAATGGCAGTGCTCAGTCCACCTGCCTATGGGGCACATGGCATCGCAACGCCTGCATTTCACTCTCTAGTTCAACGTCTGCCATGCATTCGTCTCATGCTGATTTACGTTTCTGCATGGCACTACTTTTGTAACATTTTAGAATGTTTTTATATTTATTTATTTAAAGCAGTACATTTGTAATATGATTATTATCCAACCCAACCTGATGTTTTAACAGTGTACATACAGTACAGACATAAACAGAGGAGAGATTATGTTAAATATATCATCACTGACCCAGCGGGAATGTAAAGCTCACTCTGTGTGCCTCTCAAAGTGTGTAACATGTGTTTGTGTGTGTGTTCATATTAAAGGCAAAGTAGACAAGTAGCTGTAGGAAATCTACAAGGAGTGTGTCGCTATGGTAACCGACTGGAGTGCTGCTACGGGTGGACGAAAAATACAAAAGGCCAGTGTGAAGGTATAACACACTGTATAATCACGTACATTTTAATATATAAACTATGAATTATTTATCATTTAATATATAGACTGGAATTAATTGATAATACATAAAGTATGATGTGTTATACATATACACTCACCTAAAGGATTATTAGGAACACCTGTTCAATTTCTCATTAATGCAATTATCTAATCAACCAATCACATGGCAGTTGCTTCAATGCATTTAGGGGCGTGGTCCTGGTCAAGACAATCTCCTGAACTCCAAACTGAAGGTCAGAATGGGAAAGAAAGGTGATTTAAGCGATTTTGAGCGCGGCATGGTTGTTGGTGCCAGACGGGCCGGTCTGAGTATTTCACAATCTGCTCAGTTACTGGGATTTTCACGCACAACCATTTCTAGGGTTTACAAAGAATGGTGTGAAAAGGGGAAAACATCCAGTACGCGGCAGTCCTGTGGGTGAAAATGCCTTGTTGATGCTGGAGGTCAGAGGAGAATGGGCCGACTGATTCAAGCTGATAGAAGAGCAACTTTGACTGAAATGACCATTCGTTACAACCGAGGTCTGCAGCAAAGCATTTGTGAAGCCACAACATGCACAACCTTGAGGCGGATGGGCTACAACAGCAGAAGACCCCACCGGGTACCCCTCATCTCCACTACTAATAGGAAAAAGAGGCTACGATTTGCACGAGCTCACCAACATTGGACAGTTGAAGACTGGAAAAATGTTGCCTGGTCTGATGAGTCTCGATTTCTGTTGAGACATTCAAATGGTAGAGTCAGAATTTGGCGTAAACAGAATGAGAACATGGATCCATCATGCCTTGTTACCACTGTGCAGGCTGCTGCTGGTGGTGATGGTGTAATGGTGTGGGGGATCTTTTCTTGGCACACTTTAGGCCCCTTAGTGCCAATTGGGCATCGTTTAAATGCCACGGCCTACCTGAGCATTGTTCCTGACCATGTCCATCCCTTTATGACCACCATGTACACATCCTCTGATGGCTACTTCCAGCAGGATAATGCACCATGTCACAAAGCTCCAATCATTTCAGATTGGTTTCTTGAACATGACAATGAGTTCACTGTACTAAAATGGCCCCCACAGTCACCAGATCTCGACCCAATAGAGCATCTTTGGAGCTTTGGAACGGGAGCTTCGTGCCCTGGATGTGCATCCCACAAATCTCCATCAACTGCGAGATGCTCTCCTATCAATATGGGCCAACGTTTCTAAAGAATGCTTTCAGCACCTTGTTGAATCAATGCCACGTAGAATTAAGGCAGTTCTGAAGGCGAAAGGGGGTCAAACACCGTATTAGTATTATTTTGAAATCATTCAGAACGTTCCCTTCTCTAATACTCGAACCTCTTTTTCAGCCCAGTGTGAGTTCGGGTGTAAGCACGGAGAGTGTGTCGGCCCGAACAAGTGCAAGTGTTTTCCGGGATACGTGGGCAAGACCTGTAGTCAAGGTTTGTAGGACAGTTTTTGTTGTTGTTGTTTTAGTGAACTGACTGTGAAACGGATTATTACTGATTACTGTTTCTACAGGTTTTAGTTTTGTATAGTGAGTTGTTTCTAAATAAATCTTTAGTGCTAGTGCTAGCCGCTATAGTGTTTTTAACTATAGCAATTATTCAGAAACATGTACTGACACTGAAGCTGAGAATACTGAGGGATTATTGTTTATACGTGTTTTCACAGTTTTTCCTGTTCATGTTCAGCTACGCTAACAGTTGTTCCCTGTGCCCTTGTTTACTTCATGTATTTGATTTAAAGGTTTTCACTTCATTCTGACCTCTTTTGCTTTATTTGCTATATATGTCATTGCTATGTACTGTATACGTTTATTTGATTACATTTAACTACATAAAATGTATCATTTTCAGTCATTTCAGCAACGGTAAACCTAAAACATTTACAGTGTAAACTGTTAACTTTAAATGAATAACTAATTATCAATCATATGTGAATAGTTTTTCTACTCATCAGTTGGTTTTGGAGATAAAAGTTTGAGTTTGTGAAAAGCGTAGCTATTGTTTTTAGCTAAATGCCTGCACTAGCTAGTCAGCGTAAAATCAATTCCATCTGTAAATAAGCGACTTTCAGCCGTTTCCCTCCTCAGATTTAAACGAATGTGGGTTGAAGCCGCGGCCCTGCGAGCATCGCTGCATGAACACCTTCGGGAGCTACATGTGCTACTGCCTCAACGGCTACATGCTAATGCCTGATGGGTCCTGTGCAAGTAAGAAAGAGTGCAAAAAGTGCAAAAGAAAACTGTTGGCTATATACTGTAACACTCACTTTACTATACATGTATACAATTACTTGTGGCTCAAATTTCAAATCGTCACAAAGTATTGGCCCCCCTTACGTCTCACATCAGAGAAAAGAAACCAGCACTGTGCAGACTCACAAGCCGCCTCACCGATCACTCTTTCAGGTAAAATGTTCAAAGTGCCCCGTTTGATTTGCTGTGTTGTGGGACAGACTCGAGGACATGCGCTATGGCTCACTGTCAGTACGGCTGTGAGGAGGTCCAGGGGGAAATCCGCTGCCTCTGTCCCTCAACTGGTTTACAGCTCAGTTCAGATGGGAAGACGTGCGTGGGTGAGTGTGAATTTTATAAATAAGCAAATAAGCAAAAAATGGAAATGAGTCACCAAACCTTGTTGTGCTGACTCGGGTATTGTGTGTCGCATTTAGATTCAGCATATGTTAATGTTAAATACAGCATAAATGACTAACCAGTAAAACGGTGGCTTAGCGGTTAGCACTGTCGCCTCACACCTCCAGGGTTGGGGTTCAAATCTCTCCTTGTTTCCTGTGTGTGTGGTGTTTGGATTTCCTCCAGGCACTCTGGTTTCATCTGAAACACGCACTGTAGACTGACTCGCATTCCATAACTGTCTGTGTGAGTGTGTGAGTGTGCGAGTGACAGCTTGGCACCCCGTCTACGTGTCTCCTGGACGTATGTGTGTGTTTCACTCTTTCACGTCTCTGTGGTCAGTACACATTCTTCTCAACTGCTTAAATGTTTTCTTTCTTTCAGATATCAATGAATGTGTAACAGGAAAGCACCAGTGTCCCTACAACCGCGAGTGCGCCAACACCTTCGGGAGCTACTACTGCAAGTGCCAAGCGGGTTTCGATCTAAACTACATCAATGGCAAATACGACTGCATAGGTAAAAGCAGCAGCCCTGCCAGGCGCGGTCAAGGATGAGCTACTTATTGTTGCTATTATTGTTGTTAATATCATACTATTTTTAACCCGTGTTCAAATGTAAACGAGATACATTTCTACATCACGTTTAACTTTCAGACATGAACGAGTGCCTCGCCAACACTCACAAATGCAGCCGTCATGCAGAGTGTGTAAACACTGAGGGATCGTACAAGTGCAAATGCAAGCAGGGCTTCCGTGGCAGCGGGTTCGAGTGTTCAGGTGAGCATTAGGATGACCTTCCATCCTGTTTGGAGCTTCCTGTTACATATCTTAACGTTCTTGAAAGCTTTTCTTTATTTCAACACAGTGATGTCTGAGATGATGTGTCTGGGTTTATTACAGTTTCTAAACGTTTACAACGCCGGCTGTAACGTTACACAACTCACATGTAGTTCTATGAATCTTCAATTTTATTTCTGGATAATTTCTGAGAAAAAAAAATCTTTTTAGTAAAAATGAACAAGAACAATGTGGAGTGCTCAAGTCAAGCCAGGACTGAAACTTCTGCTGAATGAAGGTGTAAAACAGGTGATGGACTTTACAGAAGACTTCAGTCACAGTACGGTGATGAGACTCTGAGCCACAGTGAAACATCTGAACGGTGTGAACGTTTTAAAGGAGCCTGCACGTCTGTGAATGTCGATCCCAGCCGAGGTGACTCGGAGGAACTGCAGTCAGTCTCATGAACACATGAACAGAGAGTACAACGTCTGATCACTGACAACAGACTTGTGGAGGAGACGCATCTGTCTGTGTGAACTGCACACACACTCATTCACCAACACTATTCTCCCATGATGGTGTCCAAGCACTAGTGAGACACTGGGATAAGTGCATGAGTGCATCATGTTATAGAGACATAAAGGGAGTGTTTACTCTCAGGACTGTGTTCTGTTGTTCTGTACAATCAAAAGTCCTGCTTTGACCTGAACGCCCCTCAGTCAGTGAACTTTCAGGGACTGTAGTGTGGATGTCCTACTGGTTGTGTTGCATTTAGAGACTGGTTTAGGTAGCAAAATGGGCGGAGCTACCAGAACAGCTACCAGGTTACTACGGCCGTCAATATTAACGTGTTAACACGGGATTAATCTAGAATGTTTTTTTTTCCAAATGTTGTGCCACCTTCAAGTGGAACTATTTTTACAAGAATCCGTTGGAGTTGTAAGACGTGTGAGTGGTGGCTGAGACAGCTAAGGCTCTAGGGGGTTGACTTTTGGATCTGAGGATCCGGGTTCGAGCCCCGCCGTCCCCAGACTACACACCCACTGCACGCAGCGTCAGTCCCATTCGAGAGATTGTAATTTCACATTTATCAAGTCTTAACGTTTGAGATATTATAGATCTGCACAATCTGTTTCCTCTAAACAGTTTCTTATGCATTTCTTTTTTATTCCAATCTTGCACAGTTATAATACGAGAAAATCGTAAAATTGTGATTATGACTATGATTGTAATTAACTAGATAAAAACCCTTTAATTTATTAACAGCACGAGTAAAGCCACCACTGAAAACTGATGAAAATGCGTATTATAAACATCTGGTATTATATACTCTATAGTGATGTGAAAATGACTCCTAATGATATTTCTTAATAAAGGGAAGCGCAGTTCCATCAATATCAGTATGATAAGTATTGATCTGAGGTTCAGTACACTGAAGTGTGTGACCGGATACACTCCGAAATAGTGTTTATTTTTAAACAGTCCCACCATCTGAAAAATCGGTTTGACGTTGCCGTCTAGACATCGACTGAAGGACGGCAGCAGGGTGTGTAAAACGCGCCGTGTGTGTGTGTGTGTGTGTGTGTTTCCCGTAGCGAAGCCCTTTTACCCCGGCAGCTCCTGGGACGCTGAGAGAGGCAGCGCAGACCAGCTTCTCAACGGTGAGACGTTTGTGTCTGAGGACGCCTGGATCAGGGTTCATTCACTCAAACGTAATCATATTAACACGTTAATCCTGAGCTGTGGTTAGAGATTTATTTTATTACACTCTCATCACTTCCCTGACCAGATTTAGAGTCGTATGCTAACTCGCTAGCACGGGAAAGTAGCGCCGCTCCATCAGCTAACGGAAAGTTAATTTGTGAAGTACGATTTCTGAATTTCTGAAATATGAAGTATTTTACTTCACAAACTATCTGCTTTTACTGTTTATATACCAATTTACTAGCTAGCATAATTAGCATGCTAGTACAGTAGATTAGCTAGTTAGGAAAAGTAAAGTAATGGAGTTATCAGAGATTAGAAGAAAAACACACTGAAAAGCAACACAGCGGTATTTAACACCCAGGGGAAGCTGATGAGAGTCTTTTAAGAATAAAATGTTTTAACGCGAGCGCTGCCTGCCTCGTGCCTGCTATGAGATTAGCCGCTTGCTGTTTAGCATGCGCGTCACTTCCCGTGTGGTGCTGTGTTAGCATGAAAACACTGCAGCTGTAGCTCTTCAGGACAGATCAGTGTGGAGTTTTACCGTTTTCTGCGTCAGGCCCTGAGTGTCGACTTGCTGCGATACCGAGAGCGTTTCACTTAGCCGCTAATCCCTGGTGTTTGTGGGCGGAGGCAGACTTTAGTTGTTATTAGGTGTCGTGTTTTGTATTTTTGCCGAGGTGCTACACTCACAGATTTGTGGTTCTGGATCTTCATCTATAAACCGCCGACACCCTGAGCAGCAGACGGAGTAGCGTACGTGCGGCTGTACGTGGAGAGCGGTTGTGCTGCAGCGCACTGACGAAGTGTAACGTGCTGTGAAAGTGCATTACATTCAGAGCAATGATTATCAGAAGTGCTGTAAAAGTCCTGATGATGGACACATTTGCACGGTGTGTTTAGTTGTGGACTCGCGGTTTGCTCGCTTCTACCGACCAAAATCGATGACATCACAAACCCCTCACCTCTCACCACCGCGTGGTTTTTTTCACAGCCATCCCAGAATTCCCGTCAAAGCCGCGCATCCTCGGCGGGAAGTTTGATAACGTCATCCCGGAGCCTGGAGCCACCGAATACCCCAGACTGCACCTACAGCCGTTCGATTATGACGGAGACGTTTACATCGGGACGGGACAGGAAGTGACGCCGCTGATAACGACTGGAGAGGAAGAGGAGGAGGAGGAGGAGGAAGGTAACGGAGTGGACAGTGAGAGACTGAACACCAGAGGAGATGTGTTCTGTGAGTATATTAATGTAGAACAAGGAAATGTTCTCACACACACACACACACACACACACACACACACACACACACACACACACACACTGTTGGATTTCTGTGCTAGCACTAGCGGTATGTTGAAGCGGTCCTACACGGAAAGAGCCTCAGAAACCCAAGTTGATGTGAGAGTTTTGCGATGATTCTATTTGAAATGATCCAGACAATTAAAAGAGACAGAAGCGATGCCGTCCGAGCGGCTAAGTTAGCAGAGACGTGATGTTTTAAGCTAGCAGAGAACTGATTGTATCTCGTGACTGTAACCTCCTCCTCCAGTTTGTGCGAGTGTGAGGTGAGATCCGTTTGTCGCAGCAAGAAGAGACAAGCCCAAGCCGTCCATCACCCTGAAGGAGGGGAAATTCCACCAGAGAGGAACGGAAGGAGGAAAGAGGGGGCGTTTGAGGAGGAGTGGAGGAGGAGTGTGAACGCTAGCCTTTTATTATCCTGCTCCTGAACAGCTGGTGTGTGTGTGGAGCGGCAGCACCTCCGACACGTCCTCATGGTCCTCGCTGAGACAAACACACAGCCTGGGGTGAACAGGGAACGGCGTGTGTGAGGCTGTGCTGCTCCTGCTGACGTTCTGTCCTTATAAGACGTCTTTACACACTGTTTTAATAACGTCATATAAACGTCACATGGTCAGTCTCTCTCTCTCTCTCTCTCTCACTCGATTGTGTGTGTAACGTCTGAGACCTCACACAAAACAGAAAGGAGACTCGGGCCTCCTGTAGACGGTGTGAGCGATTACTGCGTCCTGGAGTGGACGTGTCCAGCCTGAGAGCTTCAACAGATTCACACATGAATACAAAACACTCTGTAGGTTTCATCAGTGAGGCTGGTTTGGCATTTTAGACTGACTTTTATTCTTCTTGAAATCACGTTTCAGGTAAATAATAATAATAATAATAATAATAACAATAATAATAATAAGTGAAAAAAAAGAAGATTCTTTAACATCTATGCTTTATTATTATTATCATTATTATTATTATTATTATTACTAATCTCTCATATCTCTGGTGATGTTTTATTTACAGTGAAGATGGACACACACCTCCACACACATGACGAGTTAATAAACACACCCGCTCTGAACTGTTTTTTGTAAAAATTAAGCCTCAATTCTAGCATACAGAGGGAAAGAGAGAGAGGTGTGTGAGTGTGCGAGTGTACGTTGGGCGTGTATGTTGGGCGTGTGTGTTGTGAGTGTGTTGTGAGTGTGTTGTGAGTGTGTGTTGGACGTGTGCGTTGGGCGTCTGCGTTGGGCGTCTGCGTTGGGCGTGTGCGTTGAGTGTACGTTGGGCGTGTATGTTGGGCGTGCATGTGTGCGTTGGGCGTGTGCGTTGTGAGTGTGCGTTGTGAGTGTGCGTTGGGCGTGTGCGTTGGGCGTGTGCGTTGGGCGTGTGCGTTGGGCG
>QNUK01001203.1:77280-82280 GCA_013621035.1 Clarias magur
GTGCGTTGGGCGTGTGCGTTGGGCGTGTGCGTTGTTCGTGTGCGTTGGGCGTGTGCGTTGTGAGTGTGCGTTGTGAGTGTGCGTTGGGCGTGTGCGTTGGGCGAGTGCGTTGGGCGTGTGCGTTGGGCGTGTGCGTTGGGCGTGTGCGTTGTGAGTGTATGTTGGGCGTGCATGTGTGCGTTGGGCGTGTGCGTTGGGCGTGTGCGCTGGGCGTGTGCGCTGTGAGTGTGCGTTGGGCGTGTGCGTTGGGCGTGTGCGTTGTGAGTGTATGTTGGGCGTGTGCGTTGTGAGTGTGCGTTGGGCGTGTGCGTTGTGAGTGTGCGTTGGGCGAGTGCGTTGGGCGTGTGCGCTGGGCGTGTGCGCTGGGCGTGTGCGCTGGGCGTGTGCGTTGGGCGTGTGCGTTGTGCGTGTGCGTTGGGCGTGTGCGTTGGGCGTGTGCGTTGGGCGTGTGCGTTGGGCGTGTGCGTTGGGCGTGTGCGTTGGGCGTGTGCGTTGGGCGTGTGCGTTGGGCGTGTGCGTTGGGCGTGTGCGTTGTGAGTGTGCGTTGGGCGAGTGCGTTGGGCGTGTGCGTTGGGCGTGTGCGTTGGGCGAGTGCGTTGGGCGTGTGCGTTGTGAGTGTGCGTTGTGAGTGTGCGTTGGGTCGGTGGCTGTAATGGCGTTTGGGGAGTGCGTTGGGCGTGTGCGTTGGGCGTGTGCGTTGTGAGTGTGCGTTTGGGTGAAGCTGTGCGTTGGGCGAGTGCGTTGGGCGTGTGCGTTGGGCGTGTGCGTTGGGCGTGTGCGTTGGGCGAGTGCGTTGCTTGTCGATGACGGTGTAACGTGTTCTGAAATCTTACAGATCCTGACGAGGTCTACAGCCG
Source organism: Clarias magur (assembly GCA_013621035.1). Lineage (NCBI taxonomy): Eukaryota > Metazoa > Chordata > Actinopteri > Siluriformes > Clariidae > Clarias > Clarias magur. Next base: position 78,138 of record QNUK01001203.1, read on the forward strand.
AGGAACAGAGTTTAAGGAAATCCACGCAGCTCCTCTACAGGAACGTAAGAGATCTCATTCATTCCTCTGTTACTACAGCAAGGGGCGTTCAGGTCAAAGCGGGACTTTCGATGCAGATCAGGTGGTTCCTAAACTTGATATTTAAAGGCCTGATTTCTATTTAAGGTCAAAGGTTCAGGATGATCTGTGATGAGCAAATGACTTAACTTATTAAACGTACGTAACTTACATGCAACATTCATTCACAAGACAAAACACTTTTAAAATGTTCACACCGTTCAGATGTTTTCACGCCTTCTTTCACGCCTTCATCCAGCAGGAATGTCTTTACCAGTCCCTGTTTGACTCGAACACTCTTTGTAGCTGAAATACACAGTGTTTTGTGTGTATAAATGTTTGGTTTCTGATGTCGGTATCTAATAGTGTGTGTGTGTGTGTGTGTGTGTGTGTGTGTGTGTGTGTGTATTTGGAGCAGGATTCCTCACAGACTGTAACTTCGACTCAGGGGAGTGTGAGTGGCTTCAGGATAAGGATGACGATCTGGACTGGAGCATCCGCTACCATGACAACGGTAAGCCTGACTGACTCCATTATTAAAGCTTTTATACGGTGATCTACAGTGAGGCAGGAAGTAAACATGCAGGAAGTAAACATGCAGGAAGTAAACATGCAGGAAGTAAACATGCAGGAAGTAAACAGGCAGGAAGTAAACACACCCTCGGGGGCACCTGTGGTACATTTTTTAAAGTAAGGTTTTGCAGACATTTTTAAGTCATGTGACCACCATGACGTCAGTCACAGCAGAGGGTAGCGTCAGTACCGTTACCCAGTTTCACGTCACATGATGTGTGTGATTCAACACGAGGTATTTCTGGGACGTCCTGGACATATTTGTAGAAAGTAACGTCTCTTTCACTGTGTGGAAATGGACGGGACCAAGAGGGGGACAGGTATCATGATGTCCACAGAATGAGAGCGTGTTTCAGAAGGCCCAGGGGTTGAGCAGCTCGTGACCCCGCCCATGTATTACTCAACGACTAACAGTAGCCATAATAATATTCAATTCAATTTGTATAGAGATAACAGTAGGTCTGGTCACAGTCAACATGTATAAATAATGTGAGTGTATATTTAGTGCAAGCAGGGACTCCGACTATGACATCATCACTAAAAGGGAGGAGCCAGAAGGAAACACAGACATGAGGGGGAACTGAGATGTAAAGCAACCAATCACCTCACCGTCAGCAAACCTGAGTGAACAATGAGAGTGGGGAGGACAGCATCTAAACATAGCAGTTCACCAGAATACTCTACGTCCATGAGTCCCCCAGATCTGCTCCTTTACCTAAGGCTCATCTATTTACAAACATGCTGTGCTAAATAAATCGGTTTTTAGCCGAGACTTAAACACTGAGACTGTGTCTGAGTCCCGAACATTAACAGGAAGACTATTCCATAACTTTGGGGCTTTGTAAGAAAAAGCTCCGCCCCCTGCTGTAGTTTTAATAATACGTGGTACTGACAGGCAGCCTGCATCCTTTGATGGAAGTAGGCGTGGCGGATCGTAAGACACTAACAGTTCACTCAGATACTGCAGCGCGAGACCATTTAGTGCTTTAAATGTCAAAAGTAGTATCTTGAAATCGATGCGAAATTTCACAGGGAGCCAATGCAGTGTAGATAAGATAGGGGTGATGTGCTGGTATCTTCTGGTTCTAGTGAGGACTCTCGCTGCTGCATTCTGGACTAACTGAAGCTTGTTTATACACCTAGTTGAACAACCAGACAGTAAGGCGTTACAATAGTCCAACCTAGAGGTGAGAAAAGCATCAACTAGTTTTTCTGCATCATTTAGTGACAATATGTTTCTTATCTTGGCAATATTTCTAAGGTGAAAGAGAGCTATCCTGGTAAAAATGCATTAGATTTAAAACTGTGTTTTTGTACGAGAGACAGATTATGGTTATAAATAACTGCGACTCCTCCTCCTCTACCAGTTAGCCGAGGCTGGTGTATGTAGCTGTATCCAGGAGGACTCGCTTCATTTAGAGCCACATACTCGTCCTGTTTAATCCAGGTTTCTGTTAAACATAATATGTCAAGCTTCTGATCTGTGATAGTTTCATTAACAATAACTGCTTTAGATGCGAGAGATCTAATATTTAACAGTCCTAGCTTCAGATCAGAGGTGCGGCTGCGCATTCAGTGTGATCTGAGTTTGTGGTCTCTATGTTAATTAAATTACTAAAACAGACTTTCTGAGTCTTTCTAAATGTATGTTTATGTTTATCTCGGGGAACAGACACAGTCTCAATCTGATGAACCCTGAGTGACGACTCTATGCAGCTAGCAGACGGTTGGTTTAGCCTGTCTGTCTGCTCCCTGGCCTTGGCTCTGGATTGTCACCGATTAACTCGGCCTCTTCTGAGACTATGTGCTATACTGCAAGAAATGAGAGCAGCACCTTCCCGAGTGGGATGGACACCGTCCCGCCCTAACAGGCCAGTTTTGCCCTCAAAAGTCTTCCAATTGTCAATGAAGCCCACGTTGTTTTCAGAGCACCACCTACTTTCGGAGCAAACTACTTCTTCGGACATCGCCTTCGCTATTTTAAACACCTCTGTAAAGTTACTCTTACTAACCTCTGACTGACGAAGGCGTATATCGTTAGCTCCAGCATGTACCACTATCTTAGAGAACCTATGCTGACCTAGAGCCCTAAGATTACCTGCTATGTCCGGTGCTCTGGCTCCCGGGATACACCTGACCACTGCCGCTGGCGCCCCTAAAGGCCTAGCTAATTTCACATGTCTCAGTATAGAGTCTCCTATAACCAGAGCTCTTTCAGGTTTCTCAGCGGGTGCATCACTGAGGAGAGCGAACCTGTTGGACACGTGAAGCGCAGAAGAGGTGTGCTCCGGTGGGCTAGCCTTAGCGTTAGCTTTGGCTGAACGAGTATGCCGCCGAGTCGTCACCCACTCGCCCCGCTGTGAGGGCTCTACTGCCGGAGTCGGGGGATGATTATCTCCACCTGTGGCACCCAGACTTTCCACTACAGGATTAACGCTGCTCTCGCGCTCTCTAACCCTCTGTAAAGTCTGCACGCGCTCCTCTAATGCTACTATCTTCTCCGTCAGGGTGCTAACTAACACACACCTATCACAAATAAAGTGATCACTAATGACGGAGGAAGAATGTCTAAACATCCTGCACTCCACACACTGAGCGAGCTGAACGGTAGACATGATGACGTACCTGAGTCAGAGTTTAGTCGTTTGGAGCTGGATTACGTTTGTTGTTCTTAGACGAAGAAACTCACGGATTCTCCAAAAAGCGCAAAAACGAGAAAAAGACGAAGCCCAATAGTATTAAAATGTAAAAACTAGTTGCTATTAATATTATTATTATTATTGTGTAAACTGAAAAGCTATAGAATTTAAATGCTGATTTAAACGCGAAACTTTGGCGGCTACGATACAAAATCAGGAAGTTGTAATGTGTTCTAATAGGAAAACCGTTTAGTCTGTAGATTTTATCATCAACTTTACTCTGTGCATTTCTGTGTTTTGTGGAAAAAGAGTCTAGTAAGTTCAGCAGCCCGTTGCTATGGCGAGGCTAACCCGCTAACGTGTGCCGCGTGTATGTTCCGTATTTCAGGGCTGCAGTACTACATGGCGCTCAGCGGGAGCGTCGGCCACTGGAGAGCGCAGGCCCGGCTGAAGCTCCTCCTCGCCGACGCCGTTCGTCAGGGCCCCTTCTGTCTGAGGTTCAGCCACCGGGCCGCGCAGTCGGGCGCGCTACGCGTGATGGCGGACAGCGGACAAGCCCAGAGCGTCCTGTGGGAGCAGAGACACGGCCTGGACGACGGCTGGCACACGGAGAACGTGGACGTGAGCTGGAGCGACAGAGCTCCTGAGGCGGTGAGAAGTGCAGCTCCTCGGTTCTCCCTCACGCGCCATCGCCGACTTATCAGATGGTCAAGTTATTTTGGAGATTTGTGAATTATTATCAATGTTTTTTTCCCCTAACAGATCGTGTTTGAGGGATCGAGAGGAAGGCTGGCGCGCGGAGAACTCGGGCTGGACAACGTGCTGCTGATCTCCGGGAGCTGCCATGAGGCTGAAGACCAGCTGTTTTAGAGAA
>QNUK01001203.1:89780-96917 GCA_013621035.1 Clarias magur
CACGCTGACCCGTTAGAGGTTCTGACTGAACACGATGGAATGGAGTGGAGTGAGGGAGGGAGGGAGTGAGTGAGTGAGGGAGGGTGTGAGTGAGGGAGGGAGGGAGGGAGGGTGTGAGGGAGGGTGTGAGTGTGTGAGGGAGGGAGTGAGTGAGTAAGGGACGGAGTGAGGGAGTGAGTGTGTGAGGGAGGGAGTGAGGGGGGAATGGAGTGAGGGAGGGAGGGAGGGGTGGGAGGGAGGGAGTGAGGGAGGGAGGGAGTGAGTGAGTGAGGGAGGGTGTGAGGGAGGGAGTGAGGGGGGAATGGAATGAGTGAGTGAGGGAGGGTGTGTGTGAGGGTGGGTGTGTGTGAGGGAGGGTGTGAGGGAGGGAGGGGGGGAGGGTGTGAGGGAGACGGACAGGCGTGCAGAGGGCTCACTGAGATCGTGTGTTCTTGTTGTGGTGTACAGTGAGGAAGATGCAGGTGATTGATGAAGAGTACGAGGTGCTGAGGCAGCGCGGGCAGCGCTGGGCGTCGGTGGAGGTGAAGCTGGCCGAGTACATGAGGGAGCTGGAGGAGCAAGCGCGAGTCGAGCTGAAGGCCAGGGTACGGCGAGCTTCTGCATCACAAACACAAACACTGAGGGGAACGCAAGAGCGCCCGGTTTAATGGCTTTATAAATGTTTTAGTGACATTATCACTGAATTAATGTTTCATGTCCTTATTTATTGTTTATGTACTTATTGTTAATTTATGTTTATTACCTGTCTGATGTTTAAACCAAGGATTTGTTTATTAATCCTCAGAGAGAGCTGGGCTGGAGGTCAGGGTCACGTCTAGGGCTGTAGCTATCCAATATTTTAGTAATCAACTATTCTACCAAAATTTTAATTGATTAATCGAGTAATCGTATAAAATGTACTTCTGCTTAATTAATTAAACAGCAATGTAAAATATACTGCTCAAGAAGTGTTCCCTTTTTTTATATCAAAAAATAAACATTGTAATTATTCACAATACAAGGAAGAGCTTAAAGTTGACTGAGATGAATTAAGTGCATTACAGCCATACATTCTTATTTTAGAGTCTTTTCTCAGATGCAAAAACTAAAAAAAAAGGTATTTCAAATGACTTTAAGTATCAAAAAAACTAGGGCACAGTTTAAAATAAATAATTATACAAAAACACCAAGTTGTGCAACTTGACTTCTAACTCTACATCTCAGGCGTAACATGATTCTTATTCTACGCTTTGTGATGACGTTTAGGAAGAAGAAATCCATGGACAGGAGCAAGATCCACACATTGTGTTTTAATCAATATATATATATATATATATTGAGACATATATTGAGATGATATTGAGAGAGAGACATTTATGTTCTGATGAATATATTGAATATATATATATTCAATATATTCATCAGAACATAAATGTCTCTCTCTTGGACGTGTGTGTGCTCACTAGTCTTTAAAGGAGCGTGTGATTGTAATGAAGAGAGTTAAACATGTCGACATGCTCTGAACTGATTCTTGTCCTGCGCTTTAGATCAATGTTTCCTGCTGCTGAAAACATTTTTCACTGATAAAAGTTTTTTTATCGCTCCCTTCCATTTTGCAGCCCAACAGAACGCTCCCTCAAATCAATACAGCGCTAACTGTTAGCGTCTCCTTCCGCGCTGTGCGTGATGTCACGCCAAACTAATAATACACACGCAAGGACATAACACACGCTTTTATAAATTAATTAAAAGAAGCATCGAGGCAGAAGAGTTTGTCTCGATCACTTTTTGTAATCAAATTACTCGAGTAACTCGAGGAACCGTTTCAGCCCTAGTCGCGTCCGATCCACCACAGGGTCGCGTCTGATCTACCGTCTCTCCCAGTGCTGAGTCCATGTTCAGTGTGACAGAGGATCCAGGTTTGGCGCGGGTTCGGCATGACGGAGAGTCCCGGTTCGCTGTGTCCTCGGGTCCGGAGCGGTGAGTCTGATCTCCCTCTCTCTGTGATTCAGATGCAGCATTTCCAGGAGGTGGAGATTTCCCGGGTCCGGACGGAGGAGAAGGAGAAGTGCCAGCAGGAGATGCTGGAGGTCAGACGGCAGCTGGAGAGAAACTACGAGATGAAATCTGAGGCGCTGATGAGCCGAGAAAAAAACGCCATCGAGAGACTCCAGAAGCAGCAGCAGGTGGCGCTCCGGTGCAGAACCTCAGTACTGAGCCGATAAGCGGCGGCGAGGAGCGAGCGCTCTGACTGACTGTCCTGTCCTCACGTCTCTTCTAGATGGACGAGCGGGACATCTACGGCCAGCGGCAGGTTCTGCTCAAGGAGATCGAGTGCGTTCGCAACAGAGACGCTGAACTGAGACTCAGGATGGAGGCGTTCGAAAAGTAAACACTCCCCTGTCATGACACTCGACTAGCACACGCCACACAGCCTGTTTCCACGGCAACGTTGAAACACAAATAATAAAAATAGTTTTTTTTTAATAAAGTGAAGACTCATGGGGTTTTTTTTGTGTGTGTGTACCAGGTCTTGTAAGCTACATGAGGAGAAGATGAGGAGCTCAGAGGATCTGTTGAGGAAGAGAGAGCTGGACGTGAAGAAGATGGAGGAAACGTACGAAATGAAGCTCAACACTGAGATAAGGAAGTGAGAAATCTGTTCTCACACACACACACACACACACACACACACACACACACACACAGTGTTTGTTAAACGACACATTTCAGTGAAAACAGATCAGCACCAGAGCGTCAGTTTTTCTTCTTCTGCTTCTCTCAGACATCAGCTGGAGCTGAAGGAGGATCACGCCAGGAGGACCGAGGCGCTGGCGGAGAGCGAGAGCAGAAATAAAGGTGTTTATTCAGCGTCAGGAGACCAGCATGATGCACGAGCGTCTCTCTTTACTCACTCCGTCCTCTCTGTGTTCTTTAGAGGAGACGGCGAGGATTCAGAGCGAAGCTGCTGCCGTCGACGCCAGGAGAGAGGAACATCGCCGCGTGCTGAGAGAGCTCACCAGACTGCAGGTACAGAGCCATAAACCCCGCCCCCGCATGGAGGACATGTTCCATAAACCCCGCCCCCGCATGGAGGACATGTTCCATAAACCCCGCCCCCGCATGGAGGACATGTTCCATAAACCCCGCCCCCGCATGGAGGACATGTTCCATAAACCCCGCCCCCGCATGGAGGATATGTTCCATAAACCTCGCCCCCTTCTGAAGGACCTATGAAGGATCTGTACTATAAGCCCCGCCCCCTTCTGAAGGATCTGCACCATAAACCCCGCCCCCTCCGACAGATCTGTACCATAAACCGTTCCGCCTTCTAGGACCTCTGTGCTGTGAACCCTAATGTGTACTATAAACCCCGCCCCTTTCGTGGGATCTTAACTGTAAAACCTGCCCCATCACCCAAGTGTGCTAGAAACTCTGCTCCTTTATAAGGATCCACCCTGTAATCCCCACCCGTTCTAAGGATCTGTAGTTTAAACCCCACCCCTTCTAAGGATGTGTCCTGTAGACCACACCTCTTTGTAAGATCCTGTAGTGTAAACCCCGCCCTCTTTGTAAGGGATCTGTGCTTTAAGCCCTTTGTTGTGTTGCAGGAGGAGCTGGCGTCAGAGCGTGGGAATGTGTGTGTGATAACGGAGCAGAACGCAGCACTTAAAGAGAAACTAGAGAGCGTTAGCGATTACGCTACGATACGAAACGACCGCATGGAGCTGCAGACTGAAGTTCATCTGCTAAAGAGACGGCTGGAGGAAAGTCTGGAGGAGACACGAAGACTTCGTCAAGGTAATAATAATAATAATAATAATAATAATAATAATGATTAGTGATGCATCACATTCAGAGCAATTTATTATACAGATTATTACTTATTATTACTTATTATTATTACACTTACAGATTATTACACTGACGCAGTGAAAACTTTACTTACAGAGTAAAACACAGACCCAGTTGGTGATAAATTATTTACTGCATGTAGGAACAAAGTGAGCTGAGCTTCTTCATTGTGCAAAGAGTCTACAGAGGTTTGAACACAGAAACGTGTGTGTGTGTGTGTGTGTGTGTGTGTGTGTGTGTGTGCTTTTCTCCAGACTTGAACACACCGTCCCCGGAGCTCCTGACGCTGCAGGTGGAGATGAAACGTCTGGAAGCGGCTCACCGTCTGGACCAAGAGGATTCCCAGAAGCAGAAGCAGGTTTTGCAGGACCGGCTCACACAGGAGGTACAGGAGGACACACCGCGCACACACACACACACACACACACACACACACACACACACACACACTCGGAGTTACAGGAGACATGAGTCCCGCCTGGCTGCTCGTCTTTCTTTAGACTAAATATTCCTAGAGATCAGGTTTTATTTTTGGACGTTCTGCCTCCTGAAAGCGCTGGAGTTTATCTCCACACCAAGAGGGAGAGATGGAATGATCAGGAGAGCGGATGGAGAACCAGAGAACATGTTAGAGAGTCAGTTACCTGCGTCAGAGGATTATAGTTACGCTGTTTGTTTGTTTGTTTGTTTGTTTGTTTGTTTTTTGGTTATAGATTATTACGCGGAATGTTTTGAGTTTAAACCTCCAGCCTCACTGAGGTTTGCGTCCTGCAGGTGGAGCGATGCGCCCAGTTTAAGGCCCAGCTCCTGGACTGTGAGGAGAGGACCAGGTGGATGTCCTCTCACACCGAGGAGCTCAAACAGCAGCTGAGACACACGCAGCAAGGTACCTCGCACCACGTCCCCGAAAACACCACGGAGCCCAGGGGTCTGTTACTGTCGTGCGCACGGAGGAGAGAGTTACACTCCTCATGTTCATGTGGCATTAGGATGATCTTGAAGATGGCGGTGATGTCCTTCATAGTATCAGATAAACAATGCGTGTGGAATTTAAATTCTAACTTTGAACTTCTTCTGTTGGTTTTCTGGAATTTCCTTTGAATCTGCTCTCGGCTTTCAGCTCTAGAGAACGAGGTCCTGCGGAACCCTAAACCCTCCCTCATAGACCGCTCCGTCCTTGATCTCGACCATGCTGGCTCGCCTCCCATTGATGAGCACCTCCAGGGTTACCATGACAACCCGCGTGACCCAGGTTCGGCCACCAGGGGGCGGCGACGCTCACGGCCCGAGGGCGAGGACGTGCTGGCAGCAGCTCTAAGCAGGGTCGAGGAGCTGGAGAAGGAGGCCGAGGCCGTGGAGGAGGCGTACAGGAGCTATCGACGGAAAGGGGGCGTGTCTCATGTTCCCTTCAAGGGCGCTTCCCCTCCCCCGACCTTAGCGCCCGCGACCTTCGTTCGGCCGATCGGAGCGGCGAAAAGCAGAGTCATTACGGAAGATGTTTACACGGCGACGGAACTGAACCGCTGCCTGCCAGGGCACATGACTCCGCCCACAGTGAGCTCTCCTCCAATCAGACGCCTTTCATCCACACCAGTCTCCGCCTCCGAGACCAAGCCTCGAGCTCAGCCTGAGAAAGGTGGGCGGAGTTTACGCAGAGCAGTGCTGGTTCACCTCACCACACTGATTATTTCCTTACAGCAGTGTGTGTGTGTGTGTGTGTGTGTGTGTGTGTGTGGTTCAGAAGTGATGTTTTCAGGTTTGAGTTCTCAGAGAGAGGTGTCTCCGATTCCCGTGCTCGGTTTGGAGGAGCACACACACATCACACCTCCGAGCAGTCCTAGGCTGAAGAGCATCGCATGCGACAACTTCAGGTTACACACACACACACACACACACACACACACACACACACACACACACACAACGCTGTTATTTAATTACAGGTAGTCACCTACTCATGGACAACCTGGGAGCATGTAACTCGGATGTTTGTCTCTCGGAGACAACCTGACCTACACCCTCAGTACTGTGTGTGTGTGTGTGTGTGTGTGTGTGTGTGTGTGTGTGTGTGTGTGTGTGTGTGTGCTTCCTCTCCAGTCCTCTAAACCTGCAGAGTGTCTCCAGCTCGTCTCAGGAGTCGTCCCCACAGCCAGAAAAAATCAACATTCAGGACCTGACCGAGCGTCAAGCAGGTCATAAATATTCACACATTGTAATTACTGCTAACAATAATAATAACAACAATAACAATAATAAAGATTTTGATGTGAATATTAACACATGACTTGTTTCACCTGCAGGATTCCTCTCCAGTTCGGTGCAGCTGCAGGACCAGCAGGTGGAGGAGGCTCACACACTCCTGAAGCAGCAGGGTGAGTCAGCTGACCGGCCGTGTTACTGGTGTATACTGGTGTATACTGGTGTATACTGGTGTATACTGGTGTATACTGGGGCAGGGGTGGCTCAAACCGTCGGGGGTTCAATACCCTGCACATGATGATAATCATCATGTGACCTGAGCCGAGTCTCTGTCTCCATTAGAAAAGGACAGAAAGTGTACACGGGTCTCAGATACCCTCCCACACAGACACAGACACACTTCCACAAGTACCCGTAGGTCCTGATAGGGCCGAGTACCAAACAGCAGCTCCAGGCCTCCTGATGTTCCCATGATGTGTCTGTTCCTTTATTCCCGGCAGATGATGTAGTTCAGTCAGGTGCTGAGGAGGAGGAGGAGGAGAGGATGAAGGAGGAGGAGGGCAGAGAGGGGCCTGAGGAGAGGAGAGACCTGGAGCTGGTGAGTGACGTCCCCCGTCCTTACCCCCTCCCATGCCTCTGAGCGTCCCGTGTCTCTCAGGAGCTGAGCGATTCTCTGCTTTCAGCTGCAGCAGGAGGACGAGGACGAGCAAGACGAGGAGAAGAAGGAAGAGACTGGAGGAGGGACAGAGAGACGAGTCGAGGGGACGGGAGCGGAGGAGGAGGAGGAGCGAGACGATGCGCTACGCAAATACATGCTGATGGTGATGCAGGGGAGAGAAAGGGAGAGAGAGCAGGTACACACACACACACACACACACACACACACACACACACACACACAGTGGTGTGATTGTGTGTGTGAGAGAGAAAATGATCAGGTTTTTTTTCTTTCAGAACACAAAGAAAGACGAGTCTGAGAATCAGAGTCCTGAACCAGTGCTGTCTGAACACAAGGACCACAGGTCAGGAGTGTGTGTGTGTGTGTGTGTGTGTGTGTGTGTGTGTGTGTGTGTGTGTGTGTGTGAGAGAGAGTGTGTGTGTGTG
>QNUK01001204.1:0-96875 GCA_013621035.1 Clarias magur
TATCTGGTCGGCCTGTTCGAAGACACCAATCTGTGCGCCATCCACGCCAAGAGAGTCACCATCATGCCCAAGGACATCCAGCTGGCCCGCCGTATTCGCGGAGAGCGCGCTTAAACCGTAAACTCCGTCGAAATCTTCACAAAGGCTCTTTTAAGAGCCACCTCATTGTTTCACACAACTCGGCATGTTTCCAAATTTTCACACAGTTCGGCTTGCACCTATTATCTTGTGCAAATTCTGACTGCAGTAAAAAGCTTGCACAACATTTTCTCTGTCTATATAATGTTTGACAACACATTTAATGTACAAATATTTATACTATTTTCTGTGTGAAGGTGAAGGTGGACAAATGGAGCCATTCTGCTGAAATAGCCTTAAGATTCAAATGCATATATCAGCACAGAGTGCTAACACTCTGAATTTGTCTTGGGGAAAGGGTCAACACAGGCCCAGGCCATTGTCCACTACATCGTTAAAAATCAATAAATAACTAATACATACCGACATTATAAAAAACTTTATTCTTCCAAAACTAATCAAAATTAAAACACTGTTTCTGGAATTCCAATGATGTGTTAGAGCTATGCATTGTTTCACATTCAAAAGGGTTTGATATTTTCAAGGGTTTTACTTGGTCATTCTCAAGAGTAACTACATGTTTGAAGTTATGTTTCGTGTATTTACTCAATTCGGTTTTCCTACAGATAAGTGAATCCGTATAACACTTGTAGATGAGCATTAGCAACTCTGAGGAAATAAGATAGATACGGTAATGAATGTTTATCTCTCACAAACTCTTGTACAGTGCACCTAACATAAGCTAAGCTCACCTCAGTAATGTCAGGGTGCCTCATTATTCATTATAATAAGCGGAAACACACCGGCTTCACACACACACACACATTATATATATATATATAAACGCCAACTGTTCAAAATATCTGTAGGCTAACTGAAACATTTTATTTAAAAAATAAATAAATACTCAATAAATACTCAGCAAAAGAATAAAGAGACCACAAAACAGCCATCTTCACCTCTTTAGTGCAGTTTGATTTTCTCTGTTTCAGAGAAAGATAGATTCATACATCTGCAAAACATTCTGTCCTTCCTAATTATGCAATTAAGTAATTTGCAGAAAGAAATGGTAACTTAAAATAACCTTCTGGTGAAACTTTGAGGCAGGAAAGCCTCGACAACTAAATGTGGCATCATCTCACCATCATTACTACACATACTACTACTATACATAAAATGACATCAGCAATCGTGTCTTCCTGTTTGAAGAAAAACCTCTTTTTCCATCAAACAGAATATAGTTATCCACACCCAACAGCTGACAAATGTGACAAGCAAACCTCCCTTCATAAAGCAAAAGAAAAATACAATGTTAGGGCTCATTATCTTCTTTTTTTTTTTTTAAACATGTGCACACAATTTAGTAATAAAAAATGCCTCTCTCTCCATTATATAGTTACATACATAGTTATAAACTTTTATACAGAAAACTGGACTTAAATGACTGCTGTTAGAAACCAATTTTGAACTGATCAGTAAAGCTAAAAACTAAATTTTATTTACCAAGTGCTGCTAGAAAACTGTGGTCTGAACGTTCTCTTATGATCACGCATTCAGAATAACGTCTCTCTCACACGCGTACACAAGAATTTCCTCTTTCACAGAAAACATGGGTGGCTCTTAAAAGAGCCGTTGGGTTGATGAAGGCGGCGGCGACGCGCTTTACTTGGAGCTGGTGTACTTGGTCACGGCCTTGGTGCCCTCGGACACCGCGTGCTTGGCCAGCTCACCGGGCAGCAACAGGCGCACGGCGGTCTGGATCTCCCTAGAAGTGATGGTGGAGCGTTTGTTGTAGTGAGCCAGACGCGAGGACTCACCGGCAATGCGCTCGAAAATGTCGTTGACGAATGAATTCATGATCCCCATCGCCTTGGACGAAATGCCGGTGTCGGGGTGAACCTGCTTCAGGACTTTGTACACGTAGATGGCGTAGCTCTCCTTCCTGGACTTTCTGCGCTTCTTGCCTCCTTTGCCGGCCGTCTTGGTCACGGCTTTCTTCGAGCCCTTCTTAGGAGCGGTCTTGGCTGGTTCAGGCATAGTATTACTACTTCTCGACAAGATTAAGAGAAGAATAAATAACTCCGCCTCGCGGGCCCTCTATGTACAGACTACATTGTAATTAAGCGCAAGCCAAGGCAGGATGTTGATTGGACGACATTCAGTCACCCTTCCTTTGAGGGACCTCCTACAACTAGAGGGTTTTTTTCCCCCCCCGCTACCCCGCCGCCCTCGGATACGCTTTGTATCTCTTCCCGTCGTTTTAACTCGCGGGATAACTTATTTTTACTGGGGGGAAAACATTATATAGATATATTTTCTCCCTGAAAATTACTAGCATCAACCATCAGAAAATATAATTTGTAAATAAACGTTATCTTTTGAAGAGGCCACATTTATAGTGTGCAATATAGTACCGTTTTAGGACTATATGCAATATAACTGTATTTATTTAAAGTATTCTAACGTTTAGTGTAATAATATGGTACTTACTGTTTTAGAATTCTTTGTATTTTATTACATTTATAAAAGTCTTTTATTACTTTTCCTTTCTACTCGATAACAAGAGTGAGCAACTGTAACCGAGAATTAGCAATTTCCCTCTGGGATTAATAAAGTTCTTTGAAATCTTGAATAAGTAGCGTGTACCACATATTAGAAACTTTAAACGCTTTGTTCATTAAAAGCATTAGAATGTTTTCTGCTGATTTACGCTTAATTGATAAGCATCAAGTTATTTCCTCCACTACACACACGGATTTCATACGAATATTATCACGCAGCTTTTAAAAGGTGCTTACCGAACTGTAAATGCCTTTCTAACTTCTACAGACATACATGTGTAAAAGCTCTTTTGCTGGAGACGTGGGTGGCCGTTGTGTCCTTTGCCGCCTTTGCTTTTTTTTTTTTTTTTTAACTTTCCCCAGTAAAGGGGAATCAAGAGAAGTTTCCTTGAAGATATACACAATCTGTGATTATAATTCATACTAAATAAATCATACATGGAAATGACAAATAAGCATGCGCGGGACCTAATAAAAATATAAATCAAGGCTAATGTGAGTATCAGTAGCACTTTGTATAATTTGCAGTATATGGCATATATGTCGACACATTGTAACCTCTCCGTGTATAATAAACAGTGTGAAAATTAAGCATTTGTGACCATGTGTAACGTGTTGTGAAACCTTTCTTAAATACATACATATCTACATATCTTCATTGAACACATGGTGGATTAAAAGAGAAACTTAATTGGGTACTTTATTTTTGCAAATCTAAAGCTGAAAATTCAAATAATTTGCACATTGCAGTGTTTCCCACAGGTGTGAGATATACCTACGGTGGTAGCCATCGGAGCGGGCCGCATTATATGCAGCACAAAAGTGGTCTACTCTCCACGACTAACAACAAACACATATGACCTTTAACACAATATTTTTATATATTTTATTTCATATTAATTTCACATTTCAGAGATCCAACCTACTAACCCTCCCCTCCATCTACCCATATGTCAAGAGTAAAATGAAGTATATAAACAATTACTAAACACTCTTTAGTGTGGATGGCATAAAATAAAATAAAAAACCACAAGTTAAAAAAAGACATAATAAAAGGTAACAAATAAGAGAAATAAAGTTAATTTCAGTGCAGCCTTGATGTGGAATTCTACATGTGGCAAAGTGACAACAGTGCAAATAGCACTATAATAAAATTTAGTTAATTACTGTATATAGCCTATATCGTGCTGGAAAAAGTATACGACATTTAATCAATGATTCTATACAAATTGTATTTGGATAGCGCTTTTAACAGTTGTCTTCGTCGCAAAGCAGCTTTACACAATAATTATTTAAGTTCGTATGAAATGTGAATGTGTATGAATCAAAATGGTCAGATAGTCCCTGATGAGCAAGCCGAGGGCGACAGTGGCAATGAAAAACTCATTGACATGGCAGTAGGAAGAAACTTTGAGGGGAACCAGACTCAACAGGGAACCCATCCTCATTTGGCTGATAACGGATAGCCGGGATTGATCTGCAGTCATAATGTGTGCTAGATAGCAGGCAGTTCAGTACAATTCAGTAACAGTTGTTAACAGATGTTAACTGATGTTAATATGGAGTCCAGGTAATTATTGGAGGCTCAGGCAGACTTGTAGGAAATTCCAGTCCTGAACTATCGAGCGACTGTAGCCAAGTCCACAGAGATACAGCTGTCAATTAATCAGTCGAGGCAAGAACCGTCTTTATAGTAAGAAGTGAGTGAATGATGCCTCACTGAAAATGATGTGATTGTGCAGAGGGACACTGTTTGGGTCTGAGGCACTTTGTTGCTCTTTTGCTTTTAATATACAATCTTAAAGACAGAATCAAGCATAAATAACAAATAAAAATGATAGAGAGAATCTGGATATGGGGGAGTGGAACATCACACTTAACTACCACGCTAATGCAGAGGGAGTAGTTATAGGTGCAATAAGGTTGCTTGGGCATTTTTCTGTTAGCAAAACAAATCTTTGTTCTCTCAAAGTAAAGGGCTGACAGTAGGACCCAAATCTATTGCTTTTAAATACTTACAGTTTCATTTTCCTGCCAATCATACTATGATTTTTTTCTGCCAGTTAAAAGACTATAATTTATAGTTCTTCCTCAAACACTAAGCGATCAACATTTTATCTGTAGTTTCTTGTGCTGTTCTTACTCCACCCTGTGTTTTTCACTACCCGGTTTTGATGAGTGCTAGAATGCACATAATACCCTGAAAACTTCATCTACAAACACTAGAGATACACACATTTCTTTGGAAAACTCGCTGTAGGATGACAATTGATCAACAATTTGTGTCCAGTGAAAAAGTTGTTAAAAGTATTCAAATACATTTGAAAAAACAAAGGACTATGAACAGGACTTTGGGAGGTTCTGTTGTGTGGGACACGCTTTCCTTGTAGATGTGGACTCTTTGAAATGTAGCGAGTGTTGATTTTGTTTGCAGGTTTGACCTACTTGTTTCCTGAATGAGATTATCGCTGTGGCTATTGTAACTTATTGTGACTAATTATTGTAAATATCTATGTCCTTTCTCAATAAAAAAGTAAAAATAAAAAAAGCAAAGGCGGCAAAGGACTTGGGAAGGGTGGCGTTAGGCGTCACCGTAAGGTTCTCCGCGATAACATTCAGGGAATCACCAAGCCCGCTATTCGCCGTCTGGCGCGCCGTGCCGGGGTGAAGCGTATTTCCGGTCTGATCTACGAGGAGACTCGCGGTGTGCTCAAGGTGTTCCTGGAGAACGTCATCCGCGACGCCGTCACCTACACCGAGCATGCTAAGAGAAAGACCGTCACCGCCATGGATGTGGTGTACGCCCTGAAACGCCAGGGACGCACTCTGTACGGCTTCGGCGGTTAAACGTTCTAACCGCTAACGGCGCGAACACAACGGCTCTTTTTAGAGCCACCCACGTCTCCCGCAAAAGAGCTTTTACACATGTATGTCTGTAGAAGTTAGAAAGGCATTTACAGTTCGGTAAGCACCTTTTAAAAGCTGCGTGATAATATTCGTATGAAATCCGTGTGTGTAGTGGAGGAAATAACTAGATGCTTATCAATTAAGCGTAAATCAGCGGAAAACATTCTAATGCTTTTAATGAACAAAGCGTTTAAAGTTTCTAATATGTGGTACACGCTACTTATTCAAGATTTCAAAGAACTTTATTAATCCCAGAGGGAAATTGCTAATTCTCGGTTACAGTTGCTCACTCTTGTTATCGAGTAGAAAGGAAAAGTAATAAAAGACTTTTATAAATGTAATAAAATACAAAGAATTCTAAAACAGTAAGTACCATATTATTACACTAAACGTTAGAATACTTTAAATAAATACAGTTATATTGCATATAGTCCTAAAACGGTACTATATTGCACACTATAAATGTGGCCTCTTCAAAAGATAACGTTTATTTACAAATTATATTTTCTGATGGTTGATGCTAGTCATTTTCTGGGAGAAAATATATATATATAATGTTTTCCCCCCAGTAAAAATAAGTTATCCCGCGAGTTAAAACGACGGGAAGAGATACAAAGCGTATCCGAGGGCGGCGGGGTAGCGGGGGGGGGGGGGAAAAAACCCTCTAGTTGTAGGAGGTCCCTCAAAGGAAGGGGGACTGAATGTCGTCCAATCAACATCCTGCCTTGGCTTGCGCTTAATTACAATGTAGTCTGTACATAGAGGGCCCGCGAGGCGGAGTTATTTATTCTTCTCTTAATCTTGTCGAGAAGTAGTAATATTATGCCTGAACCAGCCAAGACTGCTCCTAAGAAGGGCTCGAAGAAAGCCGTGACCAAGACGGCCGGCAAAGGAGGCAAGAAGCGCAGAAAGACCAGGAAGGAGAGCTACGCCATCTACGTGTACAAAGTCCTGAAGCAGGTTCACCCCGACACCGGCATTTCGTCCAAGGCGATGGGGATCATGAATTCATTCGTCAACGACATTTTCGAGCGCATTGCCGGTGAGTCCTCGCGTCTGGCTCACTACAACAAACGCTCCACCATCACTTCTAGGGAGATCCAGACCGCCGTGCGCCTGTTGCTGCCGGGTGAGCTGGCCAAGCACGCGGTGTCCGAGGGCACCAAGGCCGTGACCAAGTACACCAGCTCCAAGTAAAGCGCGTCGCCGCCGCCTTCATCAACCCAACGGCTCTTTTAAGAGCCACCCATGTTTTCTGTGAAAGAGGAAATTCTTGTGTACGCGTGTGAGAGAGACGTTATTCTGAATGCGTGATCATAAGAGAACGTTCAGACCACAGTTTTCTAGCAGCACTTGGTAAATAAAATTTAGTTTTTAGCTTTACTGATCAGTTCAAAATTGGTTTCTAACAGCAGTCATTTAAGTCCAGTTTTCTGTATAAAAGTTTATAACTATGTATGTAACTATATAATGGAGAGAGAGGCATTTTTTATTACTAAATTGTGTGCACATGTTTAAAAAAAAAAAAAGAAGATAATGAGCCCTAACATTGTATTTTTCTTTTGCTTTATGAAGGGAGGTTTGCTTGTCACATTTGTCAGCTGTTGGGTGTGGATAACTATATTCTGTTTGATGGAAAAAGAGGTTTTTCTTCAAACAGGAAGACACGATTGCTGATGTCATTTTATGTATAGTAGTAGTATGTGTAGTAATGATGGTGAGATGATGCCACATTTAGTTGTCGAGGCTTTCCTGCCTCAAAGTTTCACCAGAAGGTTATTTTAAGTTACCATTTCTTTCTGCAAATTACTTAATTGCATAATTAGGAAGGACAGAATGTTTTGCAGATGTATGAATCTATCTTTCTCTGAAACAGAGAAAATCAAACTGCACTAAAGAGGTGAAGATGGCTGTTTTGTGGTCTCTTTATTCTTTTGCTGAGTATTTATTGAGTATTTATTTATTTTTTAAATAAAATGTTTCAGTTAGCCTACAGATATTTTGAACAGTTGGCGTTTTATATATATATATAATGTGTGTGTGTGTGTGAAGCCGGTGTGTTTCCGCTTATTATAATGAATAATGAGGCACCCTGACATTACTGAGGTGAGCTTAGCTTATGTTAGGTGCACTGTACAAGAGTTTGTGAGAGATAAACATTCATTACCGTATCTATCTTATTTCCTCAGAGTTGCTAATGCTCATCTACAAGTGTTATACGGATTCACTTATCTGTAGGAAAACCGAATTGAGTAAATACACGAAACATAACTTCAAACATGTAGTTACTCTTGAGAATGACCAAGTAAAACCCTTGAAAATATCAAACCCTTTTGAATGTGAAACAATGCATAGCTCTAACACATCATTGGAATTCCAGAAACAGTGTTTTAATTTTGATTAGTTTTGGAAGAATAAAGTTTTTTATAATGTCGGTATGTATTAGTTATTTATTGATTTTTAACGATGTAGTGGACAATGGCCTGGGCCTGTGTTGACCCTTTCCCCAAGACAAATTCAGAGTGTTAGCACTCTGTGCTGATATATGCATTTGAATCTTAAGGCTATTTCAGCAGAATGGCTCCATTTGTCCACCTTCACATTGTGCATAACCTGGTAGGTGTGTGTGTGTGTGTGGGAGGGAGAGAGAGAGAGACGCGCGCGCGCGCGCACACACACACACACACACCTACCAGGTTATGCACAATGTGAAGGTGGACAAATGGAGCCATTCTGCTGAAATAGCCTTAAGATTCAAATGCATATATCAGCACAGAGTGCTAACATACAACAGCACTGAATGCCGAAAAATGTATTGATTAAATGATTTAATTGAAGTAAGGTCATTCTGTTTAGTGATGGAAAAAAGTCTCATTATATATGCTACAATATTGCTATTAAAATAGTTATCATATACAGAGAAGCATAACTATCATGCAGGTTTTGAAGAAGAACAAGAGCTTTGGATATTCTCTACTACATTAGCATACTTTACGTTATTATTAGATTTAAAAAACAGCATCTGAGGCCTTTAAGTCTTAATATGAAACACAAGTTTGCTTTTCACATTGATATATGTTAAGGAGACATAAGACTTTGTTTGGATTATGTGTAAATGTGACTATACAATAATAATAATAAAACATTTGGAGGTTATAGTATTGGGCAATGTGTCTCATTTTATAGTCACATTTGATGTTTTAACCATGCAGTTTTATAATTTGTATCCATTCAAAGGTGTTTATGTTTCCACATGTTTATAAACACTTGAAAGAAAATAGTATAAATATTTGTACATTAAATATGTTGTCAAACATTATATAGACAGAGAAAATGTTGTGCAAGCTTTTTACTGCAGTCAGAATTTGCACAGGATAATAGGTGCAAGCCGAACTGTGTGAAAATTTGGAAACATGCCGAGTTGCGTGAAACAATGAGGTGGCTCTTAAAAGAGCCTTTGTGAAGATTTAGACGGAGTTTACGGTTTAAGCGCGCTCTCCGCGAATACGGCGGGCCAGCTGGATGTCCTTGGGCATGATGGTGACTCTCTTGGCGTGGATGGCGCACAGATTGGTGTCTTCGAGATCACAAGCCATTTTTTGAGCCAACACATCGTGTCCGCTAGCATGCGGTAACTTTAAGCATTAAGTAGAACATGACATACCTTTAATAACTTGAAGGGAGAAAAATGAAGTAAAGCTTTACATGTATTAGTTCCAAACAAATCTTCAATTAGACAATCCTGCACAAAATGTGGCTCAAAATAGTACTGTCTGCCGAACAGAACTCTCACATGGGGAAGCATACAGTGTCACACACAATTAAATCCTGACTCCCCCCTGACTGGAGAACATTGGTTCCACTGTGAAAATAACACGCAGATCTCATATTCCTGCTCAAGTAAAATAGACTCAGTTAAGTTTATTCAGATATTTAACCGAAACGAATAAACTGACTGAACGGATGAAGTAGAACTACTGGGGCTAGTAGTTGCACACATTATATATGAGATCTTCAACAAACAATTCCCATTCTTTCAGGTAAGGTCGTATTCCTATTCGTACATGTGTTACAGGAGTGTTTGTGAAGTGATCGAGAAAAACGCACTTTTAAAAGGAAAATGGGTGGCTCTTAAAAGAGCCTTTGGATACTGTGAAACGCAGCAGTGGGTAAAATTACTTGGTCTTGGCCGGCTTCTCGGTCTTCTTGGGCAGAAGCACAGCCTGGATGTTAGGCAGCACACCACCCTGAGCGATGGTCACTCCGCCGAGCAGTTTGTTCAGCTCCTCGTCGTTACGCACGGCGAGCTGCAGGTGCCGGGGAATGATACGGGTCTTCTTGTTGTCGCGGGCGGCGTTACCAGCCAACTCCAGGATCTCAGCGGTCAGATACTCCAGCACGGCGGCCAAGTAGACCGGAGCGCCGGCACCAACGCGCTCAGCGTAGTTCCCTTTCCGGAGAAGCCTATGGACGCGGCCCACGGGGAACTGCAGTCCGGCTCTGGATGAGCGAGTCTTAGCCTTAGCACGAGCCTTTCCGCCGGTCTTGCCTCTTCCAGACATGATTCACTGCGTTAACGTGATCAAAAAGAACTGTAAAACGTAAGCGGTTATTCGCTAGCTCTCTGTAATATAGCCTAAACTGCTGCATCCTCATTGGCTACAATCGTTGTGACAAAGCAACCAATCATTAACACGCCGTCGAATTCCCACTTCTCTCCAACCCCCACCCTGATTCATCAAAAGATAACAGAAATAGATAAGACTTTTGATGGTTACATTTTACACGCATGCATCTCAATGAAATGTTCATATAACTATATTGAATTGTTTAATTGAATAACTTCAGTATGCCGTTTATAATGTAAGGTTGTAAAAAAATTAATTAGCTTTTTCTTTAATAAGATTTGATTTAGAATGGAATATCACTGTTCCGTAAACAACATAAAAAGACTAAAAAGGACCTGTGGAAAATCATAACGGAGGATGATATTTAAAAGCTTTTCTACTTTCGGTTTACATACATGTATTTCAATGTACTCTTTATATGACTAGATTGAAGTGTACACTTGAATAAAATAACCATCTGATTAGCATTGTAAAATCCTAAAGAATCTTACGATTTTGTTGACGCGCTTAACAAAAGGGATTATTGCTCCTTAAACGACAACGTTGGTGGCTCTTAAAAGAGCCGTTTAGGGGGGAATATGAAAGAAAAAACATGTTTACTTCTTTTTAGGAGCTGCCTTTTTCGCCTTGGGCGCTTTAGGCTTGGCAGGCTTGGATGCTTTGGGCTTGGCAGCCTTGGGCTTAACTACCTTCGCCTTCTTGGGGCTCTTCGCTGCCTTTTTAGGGGTCGCCGGCTTTTTCGCCTTCTTGGGGCTCTTGGTGGCTTTCTTGGCGGCGGCGTTTCTTGGCCTTCTTAGGAGACTTCTTGGCGGCTGCGGCGGGTTTCTTGGCCGCTACCTTCTTGGGCTTCTTCGCCGCGGCGGGCTTTTTGGCGGCCGGCTTCTTCGCCTTGGGCGCGGTTTTCTTGGCTTCGGTCTGGTTCTTGTTCAGCTTGAAAGAGCCAGACGCGCCGATGCCTTTGGTCTGAACCAAGATCGCCTTCTTCACTAGATTCTTGACACCGAGCTTGACGCGGGAATTGTTCTTCTCCACATCGTATCCACCGGCAGCCAGAGTTTTCTTCAGGGAAGCGAGAGACACGCCGTTCCTCTCCTTGGACGCGGAAACCGCTTTGACGATCAGCTCGCCGACGCTAGGCCCGGCTTTCTTTGGCCGCGAAGCTGCTTTCTTCTTGGGCGCTTTGGCCGGCGCGGCGGCGGGCGCGGGAGCCACTTCTGCCATCTCTCACGGAGCTAAATAGAATAAGCGAGTGTGACGCTGAGCGCGCTGTAGAACACTGGAACCTCCCTCCCCTCGGCCGGGGACTGGTCTTAAAGCACACATGAGAACGCTGTGGACTCAACCAGGCAGCCGCTGAATGACTGCGCTTCCGTCACACGATAGCAAGTGTGTTTTCTCCGGACATTTCTCTGCGATTATCTGAGTCCTGGCAGCAGATCTCAAGCGTTCAAGCACAGGTTTAGTGAGAAAGGCCTTTCCCCTTTCTTCCGAGGCCCGGCACGGCCAGATAGACAGCCGCACTCTCGCGCAGTGGACATAAAAGTGCGCGGCGCGCCTGCAGCTCGAGCCGGCGGACTGCGCATTTCGTGCGTGTCGTGTGTAAAAACCGGACAAAAACACGTCGCACCGTTGTAAGTACTCTGGTCCGAACTGAAGGCGAGTCCTGTCAGTGAGCGCGATGTATGAGCACTGGCCGAGCGATGTGTGTAGGAGGTGAAACGGGGCTTGTTCTGGCCTGTGTAAAGCACAGCTTAGGGAGACAGATTGAGAGAGCGAGTGTGTGTGTCTGGTGTGTGTGAGTGTGGCGGGGCGGGGGGTGTGCGGGAGTTGTTTGTTTGTTTGCACCCTTCTAAGAAATGTCCCTCACTGTTCCATCCTATGATCACATGGTGGACCTTCAGTTAGCAGAGTGATTCACTGTTGCAGGTGACTGTATATTTTTCATCACTTATTTTGATTTTATTGTCAAGATATTAACCTTGACATCAAACTACAATCACAATATGATGAAATATATAAAATATACATGTGAATAAGTAATGTACTTAAAGTGTTTTTGTTTCCAGTGAGGAAAGACAAAATGATGGACTAGTTGTCACTGATTATATCGACCAATCTCTCACAGCTTCCTCAAATGACAGGGTGGCATCACTTTAGGGAAAAATTGTAATGATAAAATGATATAAAAATTCTTAAAGGATTTGTTTAGAACAATAAGGACATAGTCATCTTCCAGACAACTGACAAGTGTGCAGTCTTCCCCATGATGAGAGAGAGAGAGAGTATTTAGACTGTATGAGTAGTAATTCTATTATTTTGAAACATTTAGATTTAAAATTTTTCATAAACTTCAAAGGCAAACAGAAAATATTTAACTTCAGTATTAATGATTAAGGGTATACATTTTAAAATAATATTAAAAAAAAAAAAGGAAATCACACAATATTCTTCCTTCTTTCAATTTCAATGTTGGTGCAGTTATCTGGTGTTAGTTTGTACCTACCCTCTGTTCTCTTTGCGTATTGCTTTTATTTGACTGCGCTACGTGTTTGTTACTACTTCTTCAACCAGTACAAGTTGTTGGACTTATCTCCAATTCACGGTGTCGAGTCTAGCTTAATATGCCTGAGGGTCTACATAAGCAACACGCAGAGTGAGAATTTATTTAGAAACACGAGTTAGGAGTGGGAGCTAATATTTGTACTTATTTTTGGTTAGTCAGTTTAGTTAGCGGGCATCCTACGCCCAGATTTTGTTTTCGTTTTGTTTATTAGATTAGATTG
Organism: Clarias magur; assembly: GCA_013621035.1. Taxonomy (NCBI): domain Eukaryota; kingdom Metazoa; phylum Chordata; class Actinopteri; order Siluriformes; family Clariidae; genus Clarias; species Clarias magur. The sequence goes on from QNUK01001204.1 coordinate 12,958, forward strand.
ACTTCCGCGTAAAAGTTAGAAGGCGTTTTGTCTTATTTATTTCTTTGCTTTAAACTCTGCTCATGGCTCCTATCGTTGAATTTGCAGTTTAAATGTTTAAACTGCAATCTTTTGTATACTTTTGTAAATATAATTTCCTTCTTTTGGTTTACTGTAACTATGGATCAATTGTGTGTATTGTTATACATTACTTACTAAAGTTTGCTGACTCTCATCGCAAGTCTCGATTTTGCCTCATTCTTATACACACTTCACTCCCCTGGTAGTAATCAGTGACACCCTTTATTATAATAACATCTTCCTGTTTTTTGTTTATTTTTCTTTTGCCGGTTTCCTATCCTCCCTAGACATCAAGAGCGAGAGTACCAACTGCATAGGAAACCGTAACACTTGGAGAAAAATAAACAAATTGGATAAATAAATAAAAATAAATGTTCATACTGTGTAAGGGTTAAGCATTATATTTGTAATATATAGTGCAAACTCGGATTGCGAGTAACACGGTTTGTGAGTGTTCCCCAAGACGAGGAAAAATTTTTAAAATAATTTTGACTTGAAAAACGAGTAAGTCTTGGTTTACGAGTACCGAGTATCATGTATCACATTGGTGCTTCTTGTTCTGATGCCGAACGTCACGTGATCACAACTGAGCCCATTGGTTTTTCTCTCTCACACACTCCTAATCGTCGCCCTTGCTCAGTCTTAGTGCGCGTCTCTCAATGGTATAATGAACATCTGTGCTTGCATGTACTGTTTACTATAACACTGTGCCGACGTGTGTGCGCTTAAAACATCTTTTATTTTTTGTTTGTGTGTATGTGTGTGTGTGTGTGCGTGAAAGTCTTCTTTTTCGTGTAAAGCAAAAGCAAGTGTCATTACAGACATTAAACATCCATTTTCTCTTTCTCTCTCTCAGCCTGCACTGCACTTTGTGTGAGTGCGTGCGTGCGTGCATGCATGTGTACGTGTGTGCTCGCAATCCAGGGTTTCACTGTAGTTAAGTTTTCCCTGCGTCCAATTGGGCTTTTGTTTTCAATAAATAAATCCTACCGGTCAGTATGGAAAGTTATTCTTTTCCTATAAAGGGATTTTGGTAAACATTTCAGTGAAGTAGATATGGTACAACAAGTTTAATTGTAGCATCTGTTATAGTCAAAATAAAGTCAAATATATAATGTTTTTTACCCTAAACGTTATACAATATTAGCTTATAATATATGTTTTATTATGGATTTTTAATTAAATAAAATGGACTCTGGAGAACAACAATCCCGTGTCAAGCTAAAACTCCCTAAACAGTTTCCAATTCACTTTCAGTGGTAGTGCTGAATCACTACAGATGTAATATACTTTTGGCCGCTGATGGCGCGCTGGTTGGTGAAGTGTTCAAAGTTTCAAAGAGAGTGCATTCAGAGGAAGGCTAGCCCACGAGAGGTTATGCGCGGACCACTGAGCTTCTACAGAGCGAGGTAAATTGATTTTATTTTCCGTATTGATTAATTTCATGTGATTTTGTAACTTGGTGAGCTGATATCATGACATTATTTATCACTTTTTTATCACCCAGTAAGCATGATATATTGGAAAAAAAAAAAACAGACAAACAACAAAATGTCTCATAACATTACTGTACAATAAACCCATGTTTTCAGATTTTACCTATAAATACACCAACTTAAAACAACAACAGGATAAATGAAAAATCAGAAAATATTTACTGTAATTAGTTAAAGTGCCCCATGCCTATGGAATAAAATCACTGTCAAAAATAATTGTGCGTAAAAAAAGATTTGTGTGTAATTCTGTTTCGACTGAGTTGGATTCCAAAATCTCCAGCCACGGCAGCTTACAGATACGATATTTTGTGTGTTTGCTACAGTACAACTTTGAAATATACGACTCTTACCGTTTACAGACACAAAACTTATTTTTACAACTCCTCTGTTAAACGGACAACTTTGCGAAATTACGCCCATGAATGTAGTGTGTTATACCATTGTCAAAAATACGTCATCACGGCCACATGCACAGGCATTACTATCTGGATAGTATCCGGAAGTATTCCTTCGGATAGTAATGCCTGTGCATGTGGCCGTGATGACGTATTTTTGACAGTGGTTTAACACAAGAATTCATCCCAGTTTTTCCAGAAGCTATTGGCACTTGTTTGAAAGATCGATATACTGTAAATGTTTGTAAAGCCTTTTCACTGTAGTCTTTTCACTGTTGAAATAAACCCATAAAATTAAGACTTATATAGTATAGTTTTTTTTTTATCCTTGTTACATTTTTATGTTGTGGCCTGCTGAGATAATTTTTGTTTGTGAAGAATAAAGCACTGAAGAGGTGACTGCAAACCGAGTAACATTTCGCTTGTTTCTACTGTGCACTCGAGCTCAATAGTGTAGGATTACAAATTTATAAAATGTTAAATCTAGGTTCCAACAAAATATTATATAAACTGAAAAGTTATGTACATTGGGTTTTACATTTTGAGGTAAAGATTATGACATTCTAAGGACATCAAGTCTGCTAACCCAGGTGTCTGAGACCTTTGTCTTTATGTACTTCCTGACCACTGGGTAGGGTCCCAAGGTAAATGTGAAAGCTAATCTCAAGGCCAGGCTGTGCCTTTGTCTCTATGATAATGTGAAGGTCTGGGCGATACTGTTAGTATCGATACTGATACCAGGAGGCTGATTAGATTAGCACCTATGCATTTGAAAGGCACTGTTATGCTGATGAGATCAGGGCTGGGGAACTTCCGGTACCAGGCTGATTCCTGTACTACACTACGCTTTGTTTAGATTGTCTCCACCTCTTTGTATCCCTCCCCCTTGTAAAGTATAAACTCTCCAGAACGGAGTTATAAGTTTAGACTTGGATGACTGCAGCGACGCGCGGTGAGTTTCTCAATAAAGAGTAACTTCTGCTGGAAAGGTATCCCAACGTCTCCTGGTCTCTGATTCAACAAAGGAAGAAAAGTTCACAACAATAGTTAGACTAATATTTTTAGTCTAACAGGGTAAAACAAGGTTTTCCATTAAGTGCTGCACTTTATATCATTTCAATCAGTTTGTTATTAAATTAAAAAAAATTAAATACACTCAACAGGGAAATAACAGATCTCTCTTACTGTATATAAATCCAAAGATCTCAGAGGACTTGGTGCAATTTAACTAAGGAACAAATAAAAATTCGCTGTCTGCAAGAATGTCATGCAAGCCATTAACAGAGATGCAGTATGGGCAGAAGACAAAAATATATGGGGGAAAAAACATGGTGAAGCAAGACAACATACACCATAAAGCCAACTGCTTCATGGAGATTTTATTCAAATATTTAGTTCATTAAAGTTGGATTGGCTTCATCTCGCAAACAATATACAAAAAAATCAACATTAACAATTTAAAATTAACCATGAACATGGGGGTATTGTCAACTACAAACACTTATAATTAAATAAAAGTGAGCAGTGTGTCAAACATTCACTCAAAAGATATTCCTGAAAATATGTCATGTCATGTGGCTGAATGCACATTTTATCGTCAATCTACCTGCACTAGTCAAGTAGAGCTGCTAGGTCAAAACTAAAGAATGTCCTTTAGAGCAGTGTTACCAAGATGAAACCATCAAACACCTCATGTTGCACTGCTCACACTCAGAAGAGATTTGGCATCGAGTACAAGAGAAAATTGAATTGGATATAATTTTAAATTTTTATAATATAAATTTTATTTAATGAATAAAAAATATTTTTTTATTCATTTGGTAGGTCATTTTAAAAAATCCATACAATATTGCTTTTTAATTCAAAGATTTATATTTGTTAATAACATTTATAGTGAAGTACAAGATCTGGAAAACAAGATGTGTGATGGTTCTTCAGAAGTGACAAATCTCGCACTCACACAATCACACAATACAGGCAATTTGGTAACGCCTTTGGGATGAAACCTGTGTACCTGGGGAAAACCCACCAAACACAGGGGGAACATGCAAACTCCCTGCACACAGACCGGAAGCAGGATGCATGAAATCCATCTCTTTCCATTGCTCACCATAAACACGTCTTCCCTCAAGATTGGTCATGTCCAGAACAATTTTTTTAATAGAGTGAGGAATCAGCAGCTCAAAAGATGACTTTATATCTTGAACATGTGCGACTGCAAATTGTGTGGGTCCTGGTATCATCCGAATTATGTTTCCAGCTGAACGAGGGGACTCTCCCACCGGGGACAAACACCATTCAATCTGTCCATTTTTTGACAGAAATGTCTGTTGTCCTCCACTAGCAGAAGGGTCTTGGGCTGCTCCAGTAGCTTTTTGTAGTCCTCCATCTGCTGCTCTTTGAGGTGTATCTTCCTGGTCATCTTGAGATTCACTCTCAGAATCTGAATTTGTCTATACGTCATCATCATATTCTGAGACAATTTCCTCTTCTGCATCGCTGTGTTCCTGACTCTCCTCAAATATGAGCTCTAAAGCCCTCTGACAGCTAAATCGTTTGGCCATACTGAGAGTGCAAGATCCTCTACTGTGAAGCAGACGTATTTATCTCTTTTTGTCCCATCCCAGTGATTAGCAGGTGTGAGGCATATAGTCAGAGAAAATGTCTGATGTGTAGAATGTTATCAAACAACACTCTAAACTACTGGACATGTGTCAAGAAGTTCAAGAGAGATCAAACAGTTCCTTCTGTGCTTTGGTGTGTTTTGATGTGCATGTGTATGCTCCGCTGTGTGTGCGGGTCAAAATGACCCAAAGACGGATCTAAGTGTGTGGGGTATAGTAGCAAGAATGCATTTTTTTTTCTTTATTTGTACATGTTTATCACAGAAAATGAGCTAAGGCCATGGAGTTTCAGGCGAAAAGAATATACACTTGTAACATTTTTATTCTTGTAAAAATTAGAAACGAGTCAATTTGACCCGACGGCCACACAAGGGTTAAGTTCATCGTTTACTAATTGCAGGGCGTTTACAGTGTAATTTTTTAGTGTCAGTAACATGTATGCTAAACCATTTACCTTGTTTAGGGCTACTGTTGTTCCTCCGCCAAGGAAGAATGACCAGCGTACATTTGCCCCTGGGCTAGTCCACAGGTTTGCTAAAGTGCAACCTTGAAATTTAACAGGGACATCTCTTTTCCTTCTATTCTCTGACATCCGCCGCTCCCATGTTCTGTGTGTACTGACACACTAGGGGTTACATATGCAGGATAACATGAGCCTGTCCAATTAAAATACTTGGGTAAAGTCGCATATGCGATTGACCCACACACCCACATTACTGTAATTGTAGACGATAACTCTATGAACGGGCAACTACCATAATTTGGAAAATAATAACCAGCTATACTACATTTAGGTGACCTACGTTTTGAGCGATTGGTTATAGGAATGTAAGTGGTGCACTCAGACCATCCTGTCAGGTTCCCCTTTGTCCTTTTGATCTTGAACAACACAAGTGTCTCCTTTTTGCCAAGGGACCACATAGGTAGAATTGTCTCCATATTTCTTAACAGGCAGTGGGGTACAATAACTCCCTATATCATCAAAACGTAGGTTATTGGTATAATTACACCCAGGGACTGCTGCGTTTGGTCTCCCTCTTTGCTTGTAATATGCCGATATCTGCAGAATGGCCATGGTGCATATCGGTATGATACAATACGTGTTGTCTGCATTTGCTTCTGCTGCTGTGACATTATTAAGGGGCAGTGCTACCCAGCTTGAGGACATGGCATGGCATATCCAACACGAGCCATTGTGTATCTCTGTCATATTATCAGCAATGTCTAATGATAGAGCACAACCCCAATTCCCAGCACATCTCCTAAGATTAGCGTTATGCCTTTTTATCATACTGTCTCCTCTCCTTATTCTAGTTAAATGTATGTGGCTTGAGTTTGTTAAATAAACTTTACCATGGCCGTTTCTCCCCAAGTCGTCATTAAGGAGGCACATTAGTGTTACAACTATTACTATTATCATTTCTAACATTACCCAGGTTACTTTGGGGTGTTTTTGAAATTGACTTCTCATTTCTAACTAACAGTCCAGTCCCGCCAATTCAATGTCTGTTTTAGAGGACAGAAAATATCAGTGACTGAGATTATTCACATTACAGTCTTCTATTCTGTTATTTGTATTCTTAAGTTTAATCTACCTTTACATGTTCCCATATGTTATCTGGTGCTACTGCTTCAGTTCACCTTGATACCTTACAATTTCCTCACGTGTTGGCTTCAAATGTAACTGTAATGTGCTTGTTCTTGCCGTTGTTCCCGTCACTCTCGTTGGTTCTTCTAACCCATGCACTTTGCGTGCAGATGAGGGTCTGTTGGGGTTTACAGGAGAGGTTACTAGCACTTCACTGCTCATCTTTGTTGATCTTTACAGCTCTCTCTTCAGATTCTCTGGTTCTGGAACGCGCTTAGTGTCTGGCGTGTATCCACGTCGCTCTTTCCGCTACCTTAACTGCTGTCTGCGTCACAAGGAGCACCTGGAACGGTCCCAGCTACCGTCTAGCCCTCCAGCTCTTTCTCCTAAAGTCCTTTACCACTACCCAGTCTCCTGGTTTCAGGTCATGCAGGATTCCCTCTGCCGGCTGTGGCAAGGCCTCCTTCACTTGGGCCTGTACTTGAGATAAAACAGCAGAGAGTTTTGTACAATAACATAACATTTCATTCTCACAATGACCTGTTAGATTTCTAGTGATGGGTTTTGGTCCAATTCCAGTATTGGGTGGTCTGCCAAACAGAATCTCAAAAGGGCTTAGGTTTGCTCTCCCCCTTACTCTTCTTCTCATGTACATTAATACTATGTTCTTCAATGTGGCATTTTCTCTTTCTACTGCACCCCCACTAGCTGGGTGGTATGCACACACACACATACACACACACACACACACACACACACACACACACACACACACACACACACACACACACACAATCACTCAACTAAACTCAACTACCTCAAACATTGAGACTGGACTTATTAATCAACACAAGCACAAACACAGCTACACTACCAGACTATTGTACACACCAACCTGTGAATGCTCTTTTGCACAATATTAATGACTGGATTACTTTTTGCACTAACTTTTTACATTCTTGCTGCTACATTAAGGAACGCTTACTGTTTCTCCACCACCTCAATTCACCATCTCAAGACCACAGAGTATTGGTATGTCGTGTCTGTCGCACTGTCACTTTGTTTCTCTTGTTTACATTTGCACGTGCATTTTATGTTGTCTGTTATCTGTATTTATATATATTTTTTAAACGTAGATAGTCTTCCTCTCGGAGTTGGCTAATTAGTTTTTTTGTTAATTTATGTTGTTTCTTAGTTAATTAGTTTAGTCTTTCTGTTAATCTATGTTGTAAATTTATGTTGTATGTAGCACCTTGGTCCTGGAGGAACATTGTTTCGTTTCACTGTGTACTAACTGTATATGGTTGAAGTGACAATAAAGCCTACTTGAACTTGAACAGTGTTGTCTTAAATCTATTCCCAGACGTTCTCCTACCTGGTGGAGAGCCTGGTTCACAAAGAGTGTCCCATTGTCGCTACTTATTTTTTCAGGGATTCCCCACCGTGGGATAATCACAGACAGCAATGCTTTTGCTACCGCACTAGCATCTTGTTTGGATGTAGGGAAAGCTTCCATCCATTTGGAAAACATATCAACTAATACCAAACAATATTTTTTCCCTTCACTTGGTGTTAGCTCTATGAAATCCATTTGTATATGTTCAAAAGGCCTTTTTTGGTTGTGGATGTGCGCTTTGACTGATCTTAATTCCTCTCCCTATATTATTAGTAGCACAAATGACACATTTTTCACAAAAGCTTTGGCAGTAACTTGTAAAGCCTCTAGTATACCAACACAGAGATATACTATTGGCCATTCCCCCTTTTGAAACATGGTCCTTACCATGTGCCAATTTTGCATAATGAGGAAATAAAGCTTTTGGTAAACAAGGTTTGTTATTGGGGCCGTACCATACCCCATCCTTCACTTTTCCTCCAGCCTTTGACCATTCCTGCTTTTCTGCTGGGATGGCTTGTGTCTGCAAATCCTGTAAATCGGCTGTTGGGACAGAAAATTTAGTCATGCACATCTTAACATTGTCATTAGGTGGTCTCAATGCCGCTACCTTTGCTGCTGCATCTGCTCTTGTGTTTCCCTGTGAAATTGGGCCATTTTTTCTCTGTGTGAGCTGTACACATTTACAGCAATAGATTTAGGTAAAATGATTGCTTTCAGGAGGTCAGAAATCAGGCTGTGGTGCGCTATGGGCTTCCCTGATGACGTAAATGCGCATGCATGCATGGGGTCAATGCGCATGCGCGAGCGTGCAGCAGCTTGGTGCGGTTGCTCCCAGAGTTTTTCGTGTGTTTTTACTTTTTATTATACTTTCCTTCTATTATTTATTCATAACTTTTTTTGTATTTAAAAAAGTAGGGTCGCCCTTTCAAACCATGCAGTTTGAAAGTGTTATTGTTCTTGGTTATGTAATGGTAATTATGTTTTCTGCACTCTGGGTGATCAGGGCGCAACAACAAGGAGCTGATTCCCTGCCGATCCAGCCGATCCAGGTTTACACCAGGGAACAGCTGATCGCACTGAAGCCGGCCGGCATTAGAGATCTGATTCTGTATAGGTCTCTAAACATTCCGGATGAGATACGGAAGAGGACAACAAGAGGATGCAGAGGTGCAAGAAAGTGGCGTGGAGGAAGTAAAGATGAGGGGAGACGAGCGGAGCATAAAGAAAGGATGAGAAAGTATAAGCCGTATGTCCCGCCTATTACCATGGACAATGTGAGATCTTTGGACAATAAGATGGACGAGTTGGTTGCTTTGTTGAAGACTGAAAAACATCTTCTGTGAGTGCAGTCTGATGTGTTTTACAGAGACTTGGTTACATAGTGATGTGCCTGAGTCTAACATTACACTGGACGGCTTCTGCGCGATACGGAGCGACTTCGCCCATATTATTTACCGAGAGAATTCTCTCATGTGATAATACCTGCTGTGTACATTTCTCCATCTGCGAATGCCGCTGCCACGTGTGACGTCATCCACTCTGTAACCGCCAAACTCCAGACACCCGATGCCTTTTTACTGATCCTAGGTGATTTCAACCATGCATCACTCACCAAGACTATTCCCACTTTCACTCAAAATGTGGATTGTCACACTAGGGGGGATAGACCTGCTGTATGCTAATGTTAAAGGAGCTTACAGTCCGGCAGCAAAGAGTGCTTACTGGCAAAATCAAAGAGGGGAAAGAGTCATACAGGAAGAAACTGAAACAAAGGCTGAATCAAAACAACATGAGAGAGGTGTGGAGGGGCATGAGGAGCATCACTGGCTATAAGACAGGCAGTTGGGCTATTGAGGGGAATGTGGAACGTGCAAACGACCTCAACACTTTCTTTAATAGATTTAATGTCCCTATGTCTCACACTTCTCCCAGCTCCAGTCTCAATCCATACTTTGCTGCTCCCATGTCTTCTGTTACACAGAAAACAGTCACTACTCCTGCACTTCCCCTAATCAATATCTCAGTCGATCAGGTCAACTATAGCCTGAGCAAACTCAGTCCTACAAAATCTGTAGGTCCGGACCAGATCAACCCTAGAGTTCTGAAATCTTGTGCTCCCCAACTCTGTGGTGTACTCCAGTACCTCTTTAGTCTAAGTCTGTCTCTACAGAAAGTACCTGCATTGTGGAAAACATCATGCATTGTACCGGTCCCCAAAACACCACGCCCTTGTGCACTGAATGACTACAGGCCTGTTGCTTTGACATCGCACATTATGAAGGTGTTTGAGAGGCTGATCCTGGATACACTTCGTCCCCTGGTGAAGTTATCTCTGGACCCTCTTCAGTTTGCCTATCTGCCTTTCATGGGAGTAGATGATGCCATAATACACCTGCTCCATCGAACCTACTCTCACCTCGCCTGGGACCACTGTAAGAATGACGTTCTTTGACCTCTCTAGTGCCTTCAACACCATCCAACCTGCAGTACTGGGGGAGAAAATGACGAACATAAAAATTGACACCCGCTTGGTTTTTGGATTATGGACTATCTGACCTGCCGTCTTCAGTATGTCCGGCTACAAAACTCTTTGTCCGAGACTGTGATCTGCAACACCGGAGCTCCCCAGGGGACTGTACTGTCTCCGTTTCTCTTCACCCTCTATACATCTTACTTTAGGTATAACTCAGAGTTATACCATCTACAGAAGTTCTCTGACGATTCTGTGATTGTTGGATGTATAAAGGATGGTGACACCTCTGAGTACCTGTCTGTAGTAGACGACTTCGTTTCCTGGTGTAAGCGTAATCATCTACAACTCAACATCAAGAAAACAAAGGAGATGGTGATTGACTTTAGGAGAAGCAAGACTCCTGTGACTCCTATATCTGTCAAGGGGGAGACAGTGGACATGGTCTCGGAATACAAATATCTGGGAGTTGTTATCAGCTGGATAACAAACTTGACTGGTCACTCAACACCACGGCACTCTACAAGAAAGGAAAGACCCAATTTTACTTTCTTCGAAGGCTCAGGTCTTTCAACGTCTGTAACACCATTCTACGGATGTTTTATGAAACTGTTGTGGCGAGTGTCATCTTTTACGCAGTGGTCTGTTGGGGCTGTAATGTGAAGGTATTGGACAGGAACAGAATGGACAAGGTTATTAAAAAGGCTGGATCTGTGCTAGGCATGGAGCTCGACTCTGTGGATGTAGTAGCGAAGAGGAGAATTCTGGTCAAAGTACAATCCATTTTTAACAATCCTTCTCACCCGCTATACAGTGTTTTCGCTGACCAGTGGAGCAATTTCAGCCAGAGACTGATCACCATCAAGTGTTCCACAGAAGGTCACAGGAGATCTTTCCTCCAAACGGCAAAAATTTTTTATAACTCTTCTATGTAACCTACCCACTATGTGGGTATACACTGTCAGTGACAGTAACATAATAGAACAATAATACTTACCTGTATTAATTATATGACAATTGTAGTATCATATACTACATATACTATCATATCGAAATAAATTATTTCGAGCAACTGTAACCGGGAATAAGCAATTTCCCCTAATAAGGTTCTTTGAATCTTGAATCTTGAATTGAAAAGAAACCCCCTGTTCTTCCACAGTGTTGCAAAGTCATGGGTCACCCCAAAAGCGAACTGACTGTCGGTATATAAATTGACTGTTTTACCCTTTACATGCTTCTGTTAAAGCGATGAGTTCCGCTGCCTGAGCAGATAGATGTTTAGGAAGTGTCTCTGATTTTAATATACCATGTGCAGGTACCACGGCATACCCTACGCAATTTTGGCCTGTTTGCTTGTTCCTGAATGCTGATCTATCTACAAACACTTCCATTTCTGCATTCTGCAAAAGGAATATCTTGTAAATCAGGTCTTGGGCTACAAATCTCATTAGTTACAGCTACTGTACAGTCTACTACAGTTCACCATCAGCTTCTGTAGGAAGAAGAGTAGCAGGGTTAAGCACAGTACATCTCTTTACTGTGATATTTGGCATTTCCAGTAAAATTGTGTTATACCTCAACCATCGTGCTATTGACATGTGTGCTGTTTTTTGTTCCAGGAGAAGTAGTGAAACTGCATGTGGAACCAATAAAGTCAAATCACTGTACCCTACTATATCCCTAGAGCGGCAGCTTTTTCAGCAGCCGCAACGGCTCTTAAACACATTGGCAATCCTGATGCTACAGGATCCAGTTTTGCTGAAAAATAGGCCACAGGCCTACTGTAAGTTTACTCCCATGTTCTTGCAATAGCACAGATGTCATGCAACCTCGCTTTTCATCTACTGTCTGCACAAAAAGTTTATTTGGATCGGGGATCCCCAGAGTAGGTGTGGTTTGTAAAGCCAATTTCAAATTAGTGAATGCCGTTTCTGCCTCTTGAGTCCAACTAGGTGCACTGTGGGCCTGTAGGCCCTTCCCATGAGCTATCATCTCACTCAAGGGAGCCTCAAGGATCGCATAGTTAGGAATGAACGTTCTGCAATATGAACACATGCCCAAAAATGAAATAAGTTGCTTTTTGGTTTTGGAATTTCTTGAATTGCTTTCACTCTGTTTGGACCTATTGTTTTACCTTGTTCTGATATCAGATTTTTTTTTAAGAATTTTACCTGCTGTTGTACAAACTGTAATTTAGAAAGGCTTGCCTTGTGTCCTTTTTTTGCTAAATGACAAAGTAAGGCTATGGTGTTCTTTTCACATTGCTCTTTAGATGGCACCGCTATCAAACAATCATCAACATACTGTAAGAGACTTGACCCTGGAGACAGGGTGAGCAACTCCAGGCTTTTCCTTAATGCTTCATTGTAAATTGTGGGTGATTCTGAATATCCCTGACATAATCTCATGAACGTATATGATTTCTCCTTAAATGAAACTGCAAACCAGTACTGGCTGTCAGGGTGAATGGGAACGCTAAAAATGCATTGGCCAAATCTACAACTGAGAACCACCTGCTTCCCGGTGGCATTTGTGCTAGGATAGTGTATGGATTTGGGACATTTGGAGCTCTTGGTATTACTGCATCATTTACTGCTTGAAGATCCTGCACAAATCTCCAGTCTTCAGGCTCACCTGGAATTTTTGCTTTTTTCACTGTGTTGTAACTGGTGAGCGTTCACATGGAATTATCACTCCAGCTTTTAGTAAGGAATTAAACACTCATGTTAAGACATAATGCTTGTGTTAGTAGTGTTAATACTGTCATGTGTTGCTTTCATGAGTGTCTGGTTCACTGAACTCGCAATAGATTGAGCCCACGTCCACTCAAAAACATACATCAATGGACTTCATCTTGCTCCACTACTTTTAGCCCTCCTGGGGTGCTAATCAAACTCAATCCCAATTTGTTTATTAAATCACGCCCTAGGACAGGGGTGTCCAAATCCAGTCCTGGAGGGCCAGTGACCAGCACAGTTTGTAATTCACCAACATCTAAACACACCCACTGAACCTAGTAATAAACAGATTAGTTAAATCAGCTGTGTTTGAGAAGAAGAAGCACCAAACTGTGTTGGACACTGGCCCTCCATGACTGGATTTGGACACCCCTGTCCTAGGGCAACAATTAGAAAGTAAAAATGCAAATTTGAATTTTTCTCCTTGATTAGAATTTTTCTCCTTGATTAGTTTCACACTTGAGGGGTGTAGAAAATGTTTCCTTTATCATGACACCAGATGCCCCTACTGAGTTCAGGTACCGTCCACACATTTTTACTGGCACATTTAGCTGACTGGTTCTTATCATAGAGTTTCCTGCTCCAGAATCGACCAGAAACATAAGCTCCTCTCCTTCAACATTAAACATATACACAGGCTTATATGACTCTTCACCGTACTTTGCATAAGTGCCAAGAGGTTCTTGCACATTTTCTAATCTTAATATAGTTTGTGAAATAAGTTCAGGAAGGTTAGTAGAAGAGGTTAGCTCTAGCAAATCTTCATTGCAAAGCATTAAAGGTTTTGACTCACCCTCTCCTTCGGGTCTGCTGCCCATGTCCCCAGCCTCTTTCTGTCAGTTACCATTCTGCTCCTCACTAGATTTTCCCTCTCCTTGGCTCCTTCTCGGACAGTCTCTAAACCAATGATCTTCACTCCCGCATGCAAAACAGCCATCTGTCCTCCCACGACCGCGTTCACGGCGCCTCGTCCTCTGCCTCTTCCGCGTCTCCTGTACTGTATTCCCGCGGTTTGTTTTACCATCTGCAGCATGGCCAGCTGAGCACTGTGGCTCTGGTCTTCTTTCTTCTTATTGCGCTTATCCTTTTCTTGTGCTACCAGCTTTTCCGCATGTACTGCATGTTGTTCAAAGAGACGAAGTTTCCCAGTGTCCCAGCCAACGCACATGTTTTTCACCTTCTGAGCAATGTCCTCCTGTAATCCATTTACGAAACTGTTCCTCAGGTGTGCTTCATATGTCGTAATTGGGGGGGTCTAAAGCCGTCCAGGTTGGGATCTGAAACAGACTTAACACACTGAAAGGAATCAATGTTTTGTGCTTGCGTTTTAGGCTGTGTGCGTTTTTCTCTAAGTTCTGCTTCTGCTTTCCACATATTAAATCCTACCCAATTGATGTTTACTTTGTTTTTCTTTTTGTTATTTAGATTCTCAATCTCTTTTTGTTGTAATCTCGCCTTCAACAATTCTAACTGACGCCTACTGAAACTCCCTGCTTCAGGAAAGCCACACTCCTTAATCCACATTTCTACTTGGGTCACAGCCTCAGGGCCATAATTTCTAAACATAAATTGGATGTTCAGTTTATCACAGCTCCATGTAGTCTTTTCTTTAGTTTTGCTGTTACCCATGATTTTTACTTGTCAAATTTACGCGTGCCACTACCTCACAGTGAACTCTCACAGTCCCCTTGACTGTTACCTGTGCACCTTGCACACTGACTTGATTTACCTCCGGAGGTCCTTACCTGAGCACGTCCGCTGCAGGGCCAGTTTTCGTAAACTGACTAAACCAGTACCCACTCTCTCTTTTTGTGCACCTTGTACTTTTTGGGTACTCACGGGCCCCTTACCCGTGTGATAGATCCAAGTCTAAATCTATCTCAGTCACTGTGAGAAAGCGCACCTCTTACTCAATTGATGACAACTTAAAGAAAAATTACCTTACCACACGATTTTAGTTCTCATTCCGGTGTTGAGGCGACAAGGTGAATCCCCGGTCCTCTCACGCTAGGGTGTCAATTAGGCGTTCGAGATGAAGTGAAAGGCCTCCATGGCGCTATCGCGCATGCGCCTCCCCGGGATTCTCCAATGCCTTCCTCAAACACGGAATGCTGCCGACTACGCCAAATATTGTGGTAGAATTTCTGTAAATATTATAAAGACAAGTAATTTATAAACTGGGTAAGAGCAAAGTCACAAAGGTTTTATTTTAAACTTCTGCAGAAGGACCAGTCTCACACGGCAAACAATTGCAGCATGGAGAAAGGTAAAGACCTTCTCCCAGCTGACCTATTTTATACACAAACATCTCTGCTAACATAATCAACGCCCCGTACATGAAGTTCCTACATTCAAACTCACAACTCTTTATCTGACCCAGACCAGATGTCCTGACCTTATCATTTATTCAGGGACAATTACAATCAGGTTGTTTCTGTTCTATTCTCGGCCTTGTGATTCTAAGCTTCAGCAAACAAGTTTAAAGCTTCTATAGTCTACATGGCACAATTGCAAATTAATACACAATTAAAATGTGATTTTTCCATTACAAGACATCAGCCCCAACAGGACTAGGGGAGACTGCTGCAGGAGAACCAAACTTTCTTGGCAGCGGCACAGGTCTCCGACTCTGAGCAGCCAGCTCAAACTTCTTCTCCTCAGCGTCCAACTCCCTTTCCCGAATGCACAGCAACTGCATCTCGTACTCCAGTCGTTTAATTTTCAACTCCAGGTCCTTCAGTGCCAGTTGCAAGACAGGGAGCACTTAATCGGTCAGGCGTTCAGGTCGAATGGCCCCCAATTCCTCCCCATGTCCTGCTACTGTTCTTGTTTCACCGGCCCTTGGGAGAGATTGAGTACCAACTCTCTCAGATACATCTCTCTCAGTTAGGACCTGTTCAGCCGCAAGTGCCTCATAGATGGCGGTCATAACCACCTTTTTACTAGCTGATTTGGGAACCAAAATATTAAAGGAATCAGCTATGAAGAGAAGATCATCCTTTCTACACTTATCAAATTCCTCTACAGTAGGACAAAGAGTGAACATGGTCAAATCAAAGGCAGCCATCTTGAAAAGGGGAAATTACTCACAACAGCAGAAACTCTCAATTTAATGCTATAGTCTTTTGTGATGATCCTAGACGAGCCCCCACTTCTGTTACGTCCCAGTCTAGGGTAGGGCCGTACAGTGAATGATTGGTTCGGGGTTCAATTTTAAACTGTTTGGTGAATGTGGAACACAGTGGTGTAATATAACAAAGAACTAGACAGATATGGTCATTTACAAACAAGTGAGGTTTGTATTGTTTGACAAAAGCAAATGCAAATAAACACAAAAACACAACACCAGGCTCAGCTTCAGGGGGCTATTCCAGAAAGCAGGTTATGTGATGTACCCGGGTAAGTTTAAGAGTAAGTTCGTGGATAACCTCAACTTTCGGTTCCAAAAACGGAGGTAACTCTCTGGGTGTGTTTGTAGCCATAGCAACTTAACTCTCTGAAGATAACCTGCTCGGTAGCAGCTTATGTTCCAGGGTCAGTTTGTTTCAGAGGTTTATTGAGCATGACGTGCGCTTTTAATGAAGATCCTGTGGACGTGGAGGCACAAATTATACACTTATTTTTTCGCCGGGAGAGAGTTATAAGACCCCGTATTGATGTCTTTTCATTTCCTAATGATTATTTGAAAGAGTTATCGGTTTTCAAGGAAATCGTTAATTTACTTAACACATCTCTTAAAACCGCATATTGCTAATGCTCAAATTAATTAAACACACTGATTACTGTTACCTTAAATAATTGCAATTAGGTCAAAATAATAGACCTTTTTGAGTATTCAGAACTTTTTGATATTTTAAGTAATCGTGAGAACGTAAGTAACAGTAACCGTCACCTTAAAGTTCCACCAAGTAAAACTCTGTAGAGCTCTGGTGGCTCAGTGGTAAGTGTTTCGCCTTCCATGTGAACGGCCCGGGTTCGATCCCCAGGCCGGCTTGTCTGATGTGGTGACAGCAGCAGCAATTTATTTGATTTGCAACAAGTTCAACAAACTCAAAAATGTATAGTTCTGTTTACTTAAAATTGGAAACATCACTTAAAAATTTTCCCATCACAGCTGGGAAAGACCCTGAGGAGGCCAACACACCTTCTACTGAAAACACCAACACACAGGAAAGTGTCCTGAGTGACATAGACTCACTGATGGATGGTGATAATGAGAATGTGGTAATGGAAACTGAACAAGCTTTGTTTAAAATGCCAGCAAAAAGGAAAATAAACATTCAGCTAAAAACCTATCAAAAAAGGCGGGAAAATCAGAAAGTGAACTTGAAATGGAAAGCGACCTCGAATCTTCAGACGGTGAGAGAATGGACAAGAACAAGAAGCTGGAGAAAAGTTAATATATTAGACTATTTCACTGATGCCAAAAGATTACTGGAGGCACTAAGGCAATCAATAAGAGAAACCAGAAGAGAAACCAGAAGTCTATAGAGCAAGAAAAATCGTTGATGTTAAACTCTGTGTTAAATAATGAAGATTATAATTTGCTGTAGACTTTATCTGTTTTGATTAACTGATCTTATACTGTTGTGTTTTATCTTTTGCTTAATTATGGGGGAGATTCATGCTGCTTCCCTAAACATCAATGCTGCAAAAGATAGCAAAAAGAGAGCGGACTTTTCGAAATGTTAAAACAAAAACAAATAGGTGTACTATAAGAAACACACAGTGACAACAGAAATGTGCCAGATTGGAGATATGAGTACTACGGAGCACCTGTTTTAAGTCACCTCTCCTCCACTAGCGGAGGGGTGGCAGTTCTATTCTCTAAAAGTTTTACCCCAGTATCATATACAGTAGAAGAAATGATCAAAGGCAGATTATTAAAAGTCAGAGCACATTTCGAAAAGTACGCCTTCATTTTTATATGTGTATATGCGCCAACTTTAAGTGTAGATACACTGACTTTTATTTTTACAAGTTGTGCAAGATTTTAGAAACCTGTAATTCTGATTATTTTTTTTTATTGGTGGGTGGAGATTTTAACTGCACCACTACAGACATGGACCGGAATCACAGAGAACCTCATCTGCCCTCCCGTAGACGACTTTTAGAAATATTAGAAAAACATCAGCTGTGTGATATTTGGAGATCTTTCGATGAGTCTGACAAACAATACACCTGAACTCATGCTAGTAATAACACGATCTCCCTCGCACGGCTAGGCAGGTTTTATGGTTTTAAACACCGACTTAGCATTATTAAGAGTCGTCACATCAACCCAGTCAGTCTCTCTGACCACAGCCTGATTTTATGTAAGGTCAAATTTAACATCAAACCAAAAAGCACATATTGGGTTTTTAATACAACGTTATTAGAGAACCAAGTGTTTATAGACAATTTTACTTAAAAAAAAACACTGCAGCAATGGTGGGATTTTGGTAAAAATTAAGCAGTTGTGTCAACAGCACACTCTCAATGTCACAAATATTTAAATCAGTCTATGTAAGAAATCACAGATCTCCAGTCACCATCCTCTGACGCTACCATTATTCAGACCCTCAAAAAAAAACAGAGGCTCTCCTGGAATCCAAGGTGCAAAGTGCTCTTGTAAGAGCTCGCTTTCAGGACGCCAACCAAATGGAAAGCACATTCCAACTACTTTTTTTAATTTAGAATAGAAAAAGGGGCAAAGCCGTTTAATACACAGTTTAATCGCTCTGAAAATGGAGAGATTTTAATAGACAACATTAATATTCATATGAGAGCTGCACGTTTTTATGAAAAACTACTCTTCAGAGTATAAAGAAAGCTATGAGATTGAACAGGTTTCTCAAAACGCTGAACTTGAAGGGCCGCTAACTTTAGACGGACTCCACAAAGCTCTGCAGAACATGAGTAATGGGAAAGCCCCAGGTATAGATGGACTACCAGTGGAGTTTTACAAGTCTTTCTGGCAGATTTTGGGGGAGGACATTTTAGAAGTCCTAAACGACAGTTTAACTAAGGGATTACTTCCACTAAGTTGCAGAAGGGCAGCACTCACCCTGTTACCTAAGAAAGGAGACCTGACAGATATTAAGAATTGGAGACCTGTGTCGTTGCTATGTGGTGACATTAAATTACTACTACATTAAATCAAAAGTCCTTGCGGCGAGGTTAAAAAACTTTTTAGAGGAAATCATACACCAAACGTACTGCATTCCTGGCAGATCCATATTTGATAGCATCTCCCTAATCCGAGATATTTATCAACTTAGCAAACTATATGGACTGAATACAGGCCTGATTTCTCTAGATCAGGAAAAAGATTTTGATCGAGTAGAACACAGATATGTAAGGAAAACTCTTGAAGCGTTTGGTTTTAGTCCTGATTTTATTAAGAATATAAAAGTTTTATACAATGACATTGAGAGTGTGCTGAAAGTTAATGGTGGCTTGAGCTCTCCTTTTAAAATAAACAGGGGGATCAGACAAGGATGCTCTCTGTCGGGATTGCTGTATGCTATAGCAGTAGAACCTTTGCTACACAAGCTACAAATCGGACTTAATGGAATCAGGATTCCTGACAGAAGAGAAACTCTTTGTCTGCTTACGCAGATGATATCATTGTAATGCTAAACAAGCAAAACGACATAGATGTTCAAGCCTAGAATCAAGGTGCTAAAGGATTTTGAAAAAAATTCTTCGGAAAAAATAAACTGGGCAAAAAGTGAAACACAACCAATCAGAGACTGGTCTGAAAACGCACCCACACTGCCAGAAAGACTTTTATGGACAAAAGGGGGAATCAAATCCCTAGAAGTCTACCTAGGTAACGACTCTTTTACACAAAAGAACTGGGAAGGGGCGACTGAAAAAATAAAAGGCCGGTTGGACAAGTGCAAATGGTTAATTAAAAAAATGTCCTACAGAAGACGAATACTCATTATAAACAACCTAGTGGCCTCTTCTTTGTGGTATAACCAACCTACTGTAAGACAACTAGTGGATCTAGTGGGTGCAAACTTTCAAAACTCTGAAAAAGCGGTGGAAAGGATTAGTGTGAAATCAAGGAGGATTCTAACACAACACTTGAAAAATGGAAAAGTCTCCTCTCACAAGAAGAGAAAGATACGCTGAGAGAGTACTGTGAGGGAAAGGAAGAACCGGATGAAGGAGACCCTTTCCCTGACCTCACGCTCTCTCCAAACCTAGAAGAACACACAGGTCATTCTTTACAGCGCACAACTCTTCAAAATATGGTCTTCTACAAAGTCTTGGGGAAAAACCTTTTTAAAGCTTGTGTTAAAGTTCTTAATAAAAAGGTTTTACATGGGAGAGTTGATACGCCTTGGCATTTTGTCCTCAGATTAAAAACGAGGAAGAACAGCCACGGTGGAGATCACTGTACAAGCCACCATTAGCTAAAAGACTTACAGGGGAGAATTTTACATGGTATTTTAGTGCTCGATGCTTTTACTTCATGTCTCTACTCCAATATAAGTCAAGGATGTCTATCTTTCATGCTATTGCAGAGTGCTCCAGACTTCAACCACTTTTTATTGTTGTAAAAGCCCTATTTATTGGTTTTAATGAATTGCACAAATAAAATCAAGTGTTTTAATCAATTATCTCTTTTACAAGAAAACAGAAAATCTTACTAATTTTTAATGAAGCACTTTGTTTGGAAATGAGCTCTGTTTTACACACACCTTGTTTTAAAAACTTTTTACATTTATTTATTACAGTTATTTATTTATTTATTTATTTATTTATTTATTTATTTTATTTCAAGTGATGTTCCTTATGTTTTTGTAAAAATGAACACCAAACTAACAAATTATTTTTTTGTAAATTCAGTTCTCTCTGTCTGTCTCCTTCCTCCTTCTCCCCCTAACTCTAACCGACACGTCCTGGTTCATCTCTGGACAGACACCTGTCTAACTTCCACTCCTTTCCGATCTTCAGGATTTCACCTGAACATTTACAATAAAAATAACAGTTGTCGATGGCACAGGCATTTGGTCAAACATATAAAAACTCTATCTATTGCTCTGAATAAACAGAGACCTTTCTGACAGACGATGTGTTTGTGTGTGTGACTGAGGTTCTCCTGGAGCCAGAAAAGCTTATGAAAGCACTACACAACTTATAACAAAGTACAGAATTAAAGTTTTCTTTTTAAAAAGTCCAAATAAATTAAAATGTCAGTGTGATTACCTGATTTTCTTTTCACAGCTGAGAGGGTAAAGGTGCAAACCCCGGACTGCTGAGACTCTGCAGTAGCCTGAGTCAGTCACACGCCGTGCTAAACCTCCTGCCCCAATCCATGGAGCTCATCCATTTACACACTACAGCTTCATGATCACAAGGTTTATTTCCTACAAACAACTGTTTCAATATTAGCATTATGTCTCCAAAAGTAAAAAAGAAAACATACTAAATATCTAGTATCACCTGTGATACAGACCACCTTATTGTCCCGTCAGGAGGTAGGGATGCCCTCTTACAGTCACAAATATACATCAATAATCCTATTTAAAATGATCATTAAAACAAACATTCTACACAGTGCTGAATATCTCTGTTCAAGCATATTTAAAAAGCACTTTAATACCTGGACACACGGCTCCACCTACATTCAGTGTGATTTAGATTCCACAAGGCAGCGGTATAATTTGGGTTTCATTTCAAACTGCGTCTAAATGCCTACTTCTGTTCCCTCAGACACTAACACTGACTGTGTAGTGCACTATGACTTGTAAAAAGGTAACCAAGTAACCAAGGTTGTGGTTACTTCCTGCTGGTTGTCAGAGAAGCTTTGAACAAGGCTGGTTATAAACAAGACGCGCTGCAGAGGTTATCAAATATTAAAAGTTGTGTCCTCTGCAGGAAATATTTTTATTCAAAGTTATTCATAAATATGAAAAGTGATAATATGCAAAGTCATGATGCACCACCATGCATCACATTGACACTAACAGTAACAAAATTTATTCTTCAATCTTTTTTCAAATCAACTCTTTCAGTAGGCAAGCTAAAGCAAATAGAAATGGGCACGACTGCTAAGAATTAAATACAGTGGAACTTTGGACTGCGAGTAACTTTTTGTTTTTATTCCTGACTTTGACATTTCCTCATGTTTCCACGTTTTTATATATATATATAAACGTTGTGCCAAGCTGCCGCTTTGAGCTGAACTAAGACACGGGTGGATCGGCCATCATCAGTTTTGTTCAGTCCGAGTCGCGAATCACACACACAATAAAAGAATTTGTGTAAATACACTAGATTTTTACCCTAGAGGTTACAAACAGCTCCACCTGCATACATGAGACTTCCCTAGAGGTTACCTGCGAGCTCTGCCCAAGTGCAGATCCTGATGCCTATGTGCTACCATTAGCTTCAAATGAGTGTGCGGTCAACTCGCTGCTGCTCCTCACACTGCTCCAATGTTTCAGGAGCCCTTAACTCTGCCTGTCGTGTATGCCATCACGGCCATCACTGTATACACCCACATTGTCATATGAAAGTTGATGCTGATGCTTATTTGTTCAGTGGCAGGAAACCTGTAGTATTACATCTAGATAGACAGACAGATAATGCTAGAGGTTTCCTGTGGCTCCGTCCGTGTGCAGGTCCTGACAACCGCATGTACAGTAGATCCTGACAAATTCGCTGCGGCTCTTAACGCTGCTCCAATGCTACCTGTCGCATGCCCTGTCTACTGTTTCACTCAGTCAAGAACGACCATTGAAAATAAAATAAACCCTGCTTATTTTTTATCAAATAAAAGTTCATGACACGCCAGTGATGGAAGTCTACCTGTGCAAACACCACAAACATGGCCCGCTGTGGATTTCAGGTTTATATACTGTATATAGGACAGAAGATTTCATAATACACAACACTATATATTATTTTATAATATATAAATAAACTATTAAAAGATTAAATGTTCCTTTAGTCAACTTTCACCAAACCATGAGCAAATGTTAATTAAAACATTTATGACATAATGTTTGTCTGAAAATTGTTAATTAAATTTTATTTAATTCTTGATTAATAAACCCGTGAAAGAAGTTATCTTAGTAAACTGTTTGCTAATTTATGGTAATCTTCCCCCCATGACCTTGAATACAGGATTAAGCGGTATAGATGATGAGTGAGTGAGTTCTCTAGCTAGCTAGTAAAGTTAGCAAGGTGGCTAAATTAATATGCTACTTAAGATTTGTGTTGAAAATTAGCAACGTTTATAATTAATAAAATCATTTTACTACATAGTGTGGCTGATTTATTTATTTATTTATTATTTTATTTTAGCTGATGGTGGTGAGATTAAAGAGTTTTATTTACAAATGACAAATAAATGCAGTTTTGTACTTAGCTTTCTTCTAACTCTAATTTCCACAAATAATATATATTTAACTTTTTGGTTCATTTTATTTGCTCTTAATTTATTTTAACAGCACTCACTGTATCATAACTCGACTAAAATATGATTTCTGAACTTTTCTCCTCAGCAAAACCGCTGATGTGGAGCAGTAATGACGTGGGTGCGTTTCAAACCGCGCGCTAGGGCACTCAATAGTGCTTCCAAACAACACATGACCGTTACATTTAGACATTCTAGCAAATGCGCGAGTGTGCGATTTGGGACACAGCCCGCCGATATGGAGGATAAAATTCACACTAATGCTAAAAGTAAATTACTGCTGAAATAGGTTTGTGTAAAAAGTATGAAATAAAGTGTGTGTGTGTGTGTGTGTGTATGAATATATAATGTACTTACAAGGTGTGAAGCGGAGTTCTGTCATTCACAGTGAGAGGAAACAGAGAGTGTGTGTGTGTGTGTACGTGTATGTGCGTATGTGTGTGTGTGAGCGAGAGAGAGAGAGAGAGACGCAAATGGGGAATGATGGACCTCTGGGGGTGTTTAGACTTCTGTAAGTAAGACAGGTCGTGTAGGACAAAATGATTTAAGGGTGTCACAGTGATGTACTGGTTCGCACTGTGGCCTCGCACCGCCAGGGTCCGGGTTCGATTCCTGCGTCGGGTCTGTGTGTGTGTGTGTGTGTGTGGAGTCAAGCCCAAAGACATGCAGACTAGGTTAAGTGACGTTCCCAAATTGTCCGTAGGGAGTGAATGAGCGTGTGACTTTGTACCCTTGTCCAGGGTGTACCCCGCCTCGTGCCCTAAGTCTCCTGGGAATCCCCCGTGATCCTTTATATACAGTATAAAGCGGCAGAGACGATGAGACAGTGGCTGCGTTCCATTCCGAAGTGCACTTCACAGGGTGCTCCCTACTCCCTACGCTGTCAAGGGAACTTCGGAACACCCTGCGAAGTCACCAGCACTGACGTCACTTCCTCCCTGTGTTACCATGGTAACATAAACCCCTCGGATACCTGTCGCTGCTGCTGTGGAAATTTCATTAATCATTGAATATTTATTAAAATAAAACTGATATAATTATAAAACATACTAATGGAATGTAATCCGATGTAGTAAAGACCTGATGTTCACTCGTTCCCTATACCGTCCGCAGTTCCCTTAGAACTGAACATTTTCGCTCCCTGCTGTTTGGAATCACACTGAACATGGCTGAACACCCTGTAAAGTATACTTCATACACTCAAAAAAAGAAAAACCGAACAAGACAGGTTGTGCATTTTACATAATATAATTGATTACATTCAGTTTACTCATAATAATCGTATTTGTTGATTTAAAATGTATTTTTTTTCGATTAAGGTTAACGTAATTTTGTCTCAACTTGACCGTATACATTCCTAATACGTTGTCTAATCACGAAACGTTCATGTTGTCAACATTTCATACATACAGCAGGGGGCAGTAGCGAGACGCCAGCTGTCATGAACCGCTAATGAAACAGAAGAGCAAGACGAATCAAACTACACCTGCGCAAATTTAACGGACTCTATGTCCGCGTGCGTTACGTTCTGTCTGTTTTGACCGAGGCACCGTTACTTGTGCTATATATATATACTTATCTACTTATATACCTTTCGCCAAATAATGGAAAGTGATGCAGTGGACCGCGACCTGTGACACGTGGCTAAATCCGTTAGCTCGCTAACTTCAGTCTAAAACGACAGAAGCAGGTCAAAGTTAAATACTAATTATATATAATTAGTATTATATATAACACCTGAAAAAGGTCAGATTTTTCCTCAGGTATTTTTTTTTCACATATAGGTGAAAAAAAAAAAACAAATACCTGAGGAAAAATCTTACCTTTTTCAGGTGTTATATATAATACTAATTATATATAATTAGTATTTAACTTTGACCTGCTTCTGTCGTTTTAGACTGAAGTTAGCGAGCTAACGGATTTAGCCACGTGTCACAGGTCGCGGTCCACTGCATCACTTTCCATTATTTGGCGAAAGGTATATAAGTAGATAAGTATATATATATAGCACAAGTAACGGTACCGTTGGGCTCTTCAGAATATCACAATATCCATTTAGCCTTTAAAAAAAGGGTAAATTGTTAATTTTGTTAATATGGTAAATTAAATAATGTTTAACACAATTTTCCTCCCTCTTTAAATGTGTCATGTTGACAAGTGTTGGTAAAGAAAAAAAAAAAGAATATGTTGTGTATTGTGTAAAGTATGTCTTTTGTATTGTTGGATTGTAATATTCTCAATTTCTCGATTTCTGTGCTGCATTTCAAACGGTGCCAATTGTTATTAAAATCCTTGTGACAGTAATCTTGTGGTGAATAAAGACCATTACAAATGTTAGTTGAGTTTAACTGTGGAACATGTTGACAAGAAAAATTTAATTAAACCCAACATTTCATTTTTTTAGTTTGTGAATTAGATTGTTAGTGTTTTATGAAAGTATGGCACCTGTTATAAGATGTTCCCAAATAAAAAAGGATGAATTACATATTTACTGCCTCTGGAGTTTGTCGTTAAGAGTCACTAAAGCATGGGAAAATAGGACTGGTATACATTATGGTATAACATCTCGTTGTAGTAACATAAGTAGCACAAAACACATGTTAGACTTGTCAATAATAATGGTGTATCATTGACATAATTAAATTACATTACAATTACACAACCAATTGCTATTACAGTAAATGATAAAGATTATGTTAAGTAAACATGATTCTTTCACACAAATTTAAAAGGAATGAAAATTGTGTAATTTGGCCACATTTTGATGATGTGGGGCCGATGTACACATTTAAGATCAAGTACATTCAAAGGATTATTTTTTTCATTGTAGGGTACTTCAGGTCGATTGGAATGCACCCAGTGCTTCCAAAAGGTCTCTCTCTGTCTCACACACACACACACTTACTTTAAAATCACAATCAGGTATTGGTCAGGTGTTGATTAATTATCTAAGGCAGCAGCTCTAAGTGTAAGTTTGTATCATTTCCATGGAAACAGCAGTTTTTTTGTTTTTTTTTTGTAAGGAAGGAGTCTTAGCCTTTATAATAATGTGTAACAACCAATAACAAAGAAACACACAGCTCAGGTGGAACAGGATGTGAATAGTACACCATGTTAAAGGATATAAACACTTTGAATTTAGGTGTTATATATATCCTATACACGCTTTCAGAGAATAACACACCTACTCTTCTTTAATAGCTCATCTAACTCTTTTTTTGTACTATCTAACTCTGTTTTTGTACTATCTAACTCTGTTTTTGTACTCTGGTAAAGCTCACTGAGAAGGTCATAATCCTTTTCATACTTTGTAATCAGTTCTTGTATGCGGGTTTCCAGTAGAGTTTTTATACCATTAAAGTGTTCAGCCTGTTTTCGAGCCTCAGCTTCATATCTATTTTTCATTTCTTTCTCCTTTTCTTCATACTGTCTTTTCATTTCATCCCGTTCCTGATCTTCCTTTTCTTTTCTCACTTTTTCTTCTCTTTCCCTTCTTTTAATTTCCTCCTGCCTTTCTCTCTCTATCTCCTCTCTCTGTTTCTGAAGATTCTTTCTCTCCTCTTCTCTTCTCTCATTGTCCTCGCGGATTCGCCTCTCCCATTCGTCCTTCCTATATTTTTCCAGTTCCTCATACTCCTTCTTTATTTTGACTTTGTTTTCCTCATACTCTCTCTCCCGCTGCTCTCTCTCTCTCCTTTCTGTCTCTTTCCATTCTTCTCTTTCTTTTTCTCTTTGATATCTGTCTTCTTCTCTTTCCCTTTCAAACTGCTTCCTCGTTCTCTCCTGGTGTTCTTCCTGTTCTCTTTGTTCTCTTTTGTGTCTCTCTATTGTTCTACTGTATTCTTCTTCTCTTTTTAACATCTGTTCTTTCAATTCGAGCTCTCGTGCTTGAAGTTGTCTTTTAATATCTTCTTTTATCTCTTCTTTACTGTTTTCTGCCTCCTTCATTTTTCTCTTCCACTTTTCCATCTCTTCCTCTTGCACCTTTCTTCTCTTTTGTTCTTTTTCATCTCTCTTTTTAATCTCTTCTTCCTGCTTGACCTTTAACTCTTCCATTGCTTGCTTTTGTTTCTGTTCAAAATGTTCTTTATCTTTTCTCTCTTTCTCTGCCCTCTTTCTGTCTTCCTCATCTCTCTCAGCCTGAAGTTTCATAAATTGATTCTTTTGATCTTCCATTTCTTTTCTTATTTCCTCCAATTGTTTTTCCTTCTTTGCTTTTTGCTCTTTTTCCTCCTGATCCCGTCTCTGCTCTTCCACTCTCTGTCTCTCTCTCGCTTCTTTTTCTTTTCTCTCGTACTCTTGTTTTAAAAGTTCTTCTTTCTCTTTAAACATGTTTTCACTTTTTAACTTTTCCTCCTCCATCACTGTTCTCTCTTTCTCCAAACTCCTCTTCATCTGCTCCAGTTCTTCCGTATGTTTGGCCTCCAGTGCCTCCTTTTCCGCCTGCATCTGTTCTTCTTTCTCCTTCAGTATCTCCTGCTGTTTCTGCTGTATCGACATCTCTGCCATCTCGAACATCTCATTTGTAAAGTAACTGTTTCTGTCAAACCCAATCATTTCTTCAATCTTTCTCAGGAGCTCAGTGACCTGGGTACAGTCTTTTTTCTCTTTGTTGTTGAACACATGAACTCTTCCACCACAGTCTCTGATTAGCTTTAAAACACCTGCATGGCCACAATTTGTGACATAATCTTCAATTGTCTGACCTTCCAGCTCATCTCCTCTGGTAAACAACACCATGGAGTATTTAGCAGCTTCAGCACCAAACATTTTCTTGATGAGACTCAGTGTTTCCATCTCGTCCCGTGTAATTCTTCCTCCCACAGTCAACACAATGAGGAACACATGAGGTCCAGGCGCTGACAGTGAGATGCATTTCACAATTTCTTCTACTGTTTCTTCATTTGTTAGTGTTGTGTCAAAGAGTCCTGGAGTGTCAACTACAGCAACTAGTTTGCCCTGAACTTCTCCAACAGCCTTCTGGCAGAGTTTTGTCACAGATAACATGCCGACACCGCAGGGGAATTTTGTTCCTCCTAGGATGCTGTTTCCTGAGGCACTTTTCCCATTTCCTGTTTTCCCAATCAGCACTATTCTCAGACACCTGGGATCTGATGGTTCAACCTCAGCACCTAAACATGACACAATGGATAAGTGGGACAAGTCATTTTTTTTTGTTAGAATACACCTATAAATTATACACAATGAAAATAAAATAAAAATACAGTAGCTGCTGAGAAGTAAATTTGAGCCTAAAGTTCTGCTGAAATTTCACCTGACATTCACTCATCTGTACACCAAGGATTAATATATAACATCATTTAATGGAAATTATTTTATTTCTAATGTATAAATGCATGTACATACAGATCTGGCCATTAAGAATGCATGCGTTTTCCCGCAAGATCTCGCAATTCGGTGCGCAATCAAGCACAAAGAATTGTGTATAATTATTTAGTCTAAAACAATATTGTGTCCAATGCTGAATTAAGCATGAATTTTATTTTGTTTTACAATAGATCTTTCATGATGAATGTGTGTATATTTCCTTAGTTTTATGTTCATAATTATGAAATGAGATGCCCTAAATCGTGCTTTAAAATTCATTATAAGTTTCTTATATAGTTTTTGTAATGTTTTAACAGGGACGAAACAAAGAAAAAAGACATGACAATGCCCCATTTTAAATGGTCTTGAAATTTATTACATTTTTTGATAGTAAGCTATCTGATAGTGTTAACTATGCGAATGTCCTGCTTCGTGAATATATCAACATGTCTTCATTAAAATGTAAAAATGTTTCGACACTGAGCACCAGCAGAAGACATGACTGAACAAATATGAACACAAAGTGCTTCGGCCTTTTTCATAAAAAACATCATCTGGCTTTTTTGCTGTTTGTGTCCAGCATTGAATAATTGTTTCATCCATTATTTGACCACGTCTGGAAATCATAGCTGGAATGTCATTGTGAATTTATGACTGAAATAAAGCTGTTCATCGGCGTGTGTGAACCCTCGGCTCGTACTTTCACAGACATTCTCCCCCAGAAAGTCATCGCCTCTTGCAATAATGCAGATCAAACATACTACACCAGACCATAAATTAAAAGGAATATTTAAGCATATACGCAAAATGTATTTCACTTAAACATTACGGATTAAAACAAGGAAAGTGGACGCGCTGAAGTTCACTGAAGTTCATTGTGATGCGGACAAAAGGTCCAGGAAGGAAACAGGTTTCGTTATTTTACAAAATCTGAATATATTCAGGAAATTCGTGAATTACACTCAAAGTATCAACTCCAACTATTGAGTCAGATTTAATTGGTACCATTAAACATTTCTTTGCTTCTATTTATGTTTTGCTGGCGAAATACATTTTAGGCAGAGACGTCTGCTCGGTCTTGTCAATTTATTTTAAACCCCTCAATTCGTCTCGGGTTACATTGCTGTAACCCTGTTCCCTGAAAAAGCGGGAACGAGATGCTGCATGAAAACGCTATGGGAACATCTCTTTGTTCAGCCGGTTGTGAAGCATGTGTATATCAAACATGCCAAATTTTGGCTTAAATAACTTCGGTCAGATGACATCATCTGATGAGGTGCACCTGCAACTCAATGTTGCGTGAAAACACTATGGGAACGAGAATACCAACGCCGCCGCACTGCAAGTGCCTGGACCCCCAGGTTGTCATGGTCATTGAGGCTGTGGAGAGTTATAGGTACCTCGGTGTTCATCTGAACAATAAACTGGACTGGACTCGCAATTCAAATGCACTCTACAAGAAAGGGCAGAGCAGGCTGTAACTGCTGTGGAGGCTCAGGTATTTTGGAGTGCAGGGCCCGCTCCTGAAGTCCTTTTATGACTCTGTGGTGGCATCAGCCGTCTTTTATGGTGTGGTCTGCTGGGGCAGCAGCATCTCTGCTGGGGACAAAAGAAGACAGAACAGTCTGGTCTGGAGGGCCAGCTCTGTTCTAGGATGCCCAATGGACCCAGTGGAGGTGGTGAGTGACAGGAGAATGGTGGCTTAGCTGTCATTTCTGTTGGATAACATCTCCCACCCCTTGCAGGAGTATATGACAGCACTGAGCAGCTCCTTCTGTGGCAGGCTGCTGCACCCAGGGGACGGAGAGATTCTGTAAGTCTTTCTTGCCAACTGCTGTCAGACTGTACAACTCAGACTCTGACCACACACGCACAAGCAAATGCACAAACGAACAAACACACACGTCAAATACACCATGGTAGCTTTGTGTAATATTATGATGGAAAATGTTCAAATTTCTAGTTATGTGCAATATCTGTAACCATGTGCAATACTATGGTGGAAAGTGGAAAGTGGAAAGTGCAGTTTTCTTCTGTCTTGGGGGAACCACCATAACTGGGCAAAGTGTGCAAAACATTTAAAACATTATTGTGTAGCGTGTGCGCACAATAGCCAAAGGCTCTCAGACATTCAATTCAAATTGAATTTTATTTGTATAGCGCTTTTAACAATTTTCTTCACAAAGCAGCTTTACACAATCAAAAGAATAATTTAAGTTTGTAGACATAACTTTGGGATGCTGACACGAGGACCCGCGAGCCTGAAGTAGCATGGACATCCAAACTATAAAATCTGACAAATGTGTCCGGAGAGGACCAACCTGCCGCATCACATACTTGCTGCAAGGGGACACCTCTTTCCAGAGCAATTGATGAGGCAATCCTTCTTGTCGAATGAGCCCTGACTCCTAGAGGCAAAGTGTGACCACAGCGACAGCGTTTATCTAGTGGCGGCCGCCCCACGGTGGCGGTCCCCATGGCAAATAAAAAGCTGCTCTGACTTACGCCAGTGGCTAGTGCAGTGGACGTAAAATCTGAAGAGCACGTACTGGACACAGTAAGTGAAGTCTTTCCTGCTCCGGAGCTGTAAAAGGCGGAGGACAGAAGGCTTCAAGAATCACAGTTTAACTCAAATATCATTAACAATAACAGCAACTGTTTTCTTCTGTTAATCGCCTCCTGAAACCGCAATTTCAATCTCATCTGGAAGCTACAAAGGAGAGATGCAATAACATCATTACTTTCTTCAGGAAAAATGTGGAAACCACCCGCTCGTCAATATCCACTTCCTCTGCACTGCCTGACTTGATGGATGACCCACGGCCAGGGACTTTGCAACATTTCAGCTGTTTTTCTCACGTTTCACAGCAAGAGGTTGAGGTCATTATCAGAAAGATGAAACCATCAAATTGTGCCCTGGACCCTTTTCCGGCAGTTCTGGTTAAATCCAACCTCTGTGCTATAAGTCCCCTGATTACCAGGATCATATATCTCTCTCCAGTCTGGCTATGTTCCCCCTTCACTGAAAACTGCTGACATCAGGCCACTTCTTAAGAAATCCACCTTAGATCCAGAAGTGCTTGCAAACTACAGGCCTATTTCTAACCTCCCTTTCCTTTCAAAAGTTCTGGAAAAAGTCGTGGCTGCACAATTTCAGTCTCATCTTAAACAAAATGATTTGTTTGAGAAATTCCAGTCTGGTTTCTGCCCCTGTCACATCGTGGAAACAACTCGGGTAAGAGTCATGAATGAGCTGCTGATGTCGGCGGATGCTGGCTCTCCAACAGTATAAAAGGCCAAGGTAAAGTCCAACAGAATGAGGAGTGATGATCACAACATTCTTCTTCACAGAGTACGTCATACTGTAGGTCTCTCTGACTCTGACTGTTTACAACTGGCTCTCATCTTATCTTACCGGAAGAACGAAGCATGTTGCCCTGGGAGACACTAAATCCGCTACACACAGTGTTACCTGTGGTGTTCCTCAGGGCTCAGTGCTCAGCCCCATGTTGTTTATATTGTATATGCTTCCTCTGGGCTGTGTCATCAGCCGGCACAAAATTTTATTTCATTGCTATGCTTATGATACTCAGCTCAGGATAAAGTCAACCTCCTCATCTACTCCGCCATCACCCACTTTGACCCTCTGTTTGGAGGAGGTAAAGTCATGGATGAAGCAAAATTCCCTGCAGCTGAACAGTTCTAAGAATGAAGCTATGTTAGTAGGCACACCACACCAGGTTAGGGCATCTAACATCACTTGCTTCACCTTTTCTGGTCAGAATATCCCATTGTCGACATATGTTATTAACCTATGGGATAAAATGGACTCTCATATCAAACATCTGTGTAAGACATCTTTCTTTCACCTCAGGAACATTGCTAAACTGCATCCAGCACTTACATTTGCAGATGCGTAAAAGTTAGTCCATGCGTTTGTCTCCTCCAGGCTGGACGTCTGCAATGCTCTCCTCATTGGGACTTCTGGAAAGAGCCTCCAAAAGCTGCAATATATTTAAAACAGCGCTGCTAGGATCCTGATGCGAGCACATAAATATGATCATATTATGCCCATCCTTAAATCTCTTCATTGGCTCCCTGTTTCATTCAGAGTTGAATACAAGGTTGCCCTTCTTACCCACCAGTGCATCTATGGTGATGCCCCTCCTTATCTCAAAGAACTTATCACTTCACATACATCTTCACGCAACCTCCGCTCTGTTTCAGGTTATCTTCTAAAACCTCAGAAGACCAAGCTTCATGCCATGAGAGATCGGGCCTTTTGCTCAGCGACACCTAGACTGTGGAATGCTCTCCCTGAGTATCTGAGGATGCCACAGACTGTTGATTTTAAATCTGGTCTTAAAACGTACCTTTTAATTAGAGCTTTTGAGTTAAAATAATTTGTAGCACTTTGAGATTTGCCTCAAATATAAAGTGCATTATAAATAAAATGTATTATTTTTATTATTATTATTCAAGAACAAATGGGTGCATGATCGAGAATGGAACTTTCGGAAGATAGTTCGGATGAGGATGCAGAATAGCTTTGACTAGCCCAGGGGCAAAGTCTAGGCAGGATGGGGAGCCTGACAAAGCCTGCAGATCTCCAATTCTCTTCAAAGAAGTAATGGCCATAAGAAAAACCATCTTAAGAGTCAGAAGCCTGACAGGCGCTGACTCTAGAGTTCGAAATTGGTGTCAATCAGACCCTCGAGCACAATAGCTGTCCCACGAAGGGATCGTCAATCCAGTGGGCGGCCTCAACCATTTAGCTCCATGAATAAAATGGGCAACTAAAGGCTGCTTTCCCACAGAAACCCCATCGGTCAGAACATGACAAGCCGAAATAGCGGCTACGTACATTCTGAGAGTAGTAGGGCATAAGCAACTTTTCTTGCAGAAACTCCAGCACTGAAACAATTCGGCAGTTGACTGGGTCTACATGTTTTAACATGCACCAACTTTCAAATACACTCCATTTGAGGGCATAAGTTCTTCTAGTGGAGGGAGCCCTAGCACTTAGAATATTTTTAATTATGCTGGCTGGAAGACGAGCCTCTCTTAGTTGGTCCCCTTCAGTGGCCAGATGTGAAGATTCCGGAGCTCGGGCCGGGGATGGAATATTGTCCCTGGCACCTGAAACAGAAGATCCCTTCTCACTGGAATCACCTATGGTGAGCCGTCGAGGAGAGATATTAAATCCAAGAACCACACTCTGGTCGGCCAACGGGGCGCTATCAATAAGAGGCACAAACCCTGTTGACGGACCCTCGCCAGGACTCCCAGAAGCAGAGGTTTCGGAGGAAATGCATAAAGTCGTAATCTGGGCCATGTATGGGTCATTGCGTCCAGACCCAGGGGAGCTGGAGGAGTCAGAGAGTAGTAAATGGGACATTGTGCTGTTTCTTGTGAGGCAAAGAGATCACCTCTGCTACATAAAATCTTTCCCAGATTTGACTGACTACTTCGGGGTGGAGTTTCCATTCCCCATGTGTCACAGCTTGTCTGGATAGCAAGTCTGCTCCCACATTCATATGCCTCAGAATGTAAATCGCCCTGAGGGACAGGAACTTGTCCTGTGCCCAAAGCAGAACCTGGTGCGCTAGCTTGTTCCAGTGGCATGAGCACAGTCCGCCCTGGCGATTTATCTATGACTACCGAAGTGTGGTCCACCCGCAATAGGACATGATAGCCTCTCAACTGCTGGAGGGAATATTTTGATGCTGGAGGCAATTGTTGTGCCACACAAGAAGATGACCTCTCCAGCTCCCTTGGGCTGGATAGCCATCTAAGCCCGCACCCCAGCTTGTGAGTGAAGTGTCTGTCATTACCATCTTGCGATGACAACACAATACCATATGGCACCCAAATACATTGTCCTCTGACAACGCCTCTCCTGGCGTTGAGTCCCAATCCTAAAAAATGGAGGTGAGCTAGGACGACATCTCGATGTCGAAGCACTAGCCGCTAAGACTGAGCCAGGATCAGCCAGTTGTCCATATAATTCAGAATACGAATGCCCTGGAATCATAGAGCCAGAGCTGAATCCGTGCATTTTATATTTGACAG
The DNA here is from genome assembly GCA_013621035.1 of Clarias magur. Lineage (NCBI taxonomy): Eukaryota > Metazoa > Chordata > Actinopteri > Siluriformes > Clariidae > Clarias > Clarias magur. Next base: position 47,545 of record QNUK01001204.1, read on the forward strand.
GGCTAGCCCAATTAAAAGAACCCGATACTGGTAAGCTTCGCCTCTGAAAGCCAACCTCAGGAACTTCCTGTGTTGTGGCAATATTTCTATATGAAAATATGCATTCTTCAGGTCGATTGTCACAAACCAATCCCCTGGTTGGATTTGAGAAACAATCATTTGGCTGTCAAAGTTTTGATGTTTAGCCCACAAAAATTGTACGCAACCCCCCATCTCTCCTGGAAATCAGGAAATACTGACTTTAGTAGGCTGGGTCTCTGTCTGGCAGGGGAACATGTTCTATGGCCCCTTTTTCTTTTTCCTTTTTCTGTAATTGCAGAGTCAGCAGATGCGCTCATTCCGGTTTCATGGAAGTGGAGACCACGCCATTGAAACACAAAGGACGATGTGCAAAATGAATCCTGTAGCCTCTCTCTAAGTGCTTTGTACCTACGGATACATACCTGGCAGTAGATTCCGCGCTGCCAGCATCTCTAAACGAGGCACAAGTTTCAACACTGAGGCTAGATGGGGGGGGGTGTTTATTGGGGGGGGTTTAGGTGTTTGGCATCCTGAAACATGGCAGGAAGGAACCAAGCACCTAACATTTCGCTGGAGACCTCTGCTCCCCGAAACACCAGTGGTGGCAGAGATTGGACAACAGCTTCCAGAGGGTGCCAGGGAGGAGTTTTTATCCCTTATTGGAATTTTTACAAGCCCTGCCCTGGAAGGAGACACCCCGTGGTCCTGGGCACGTCAGCCTCAGAACTTCTTTTTGGCAGAGATGATGCTCCTCAGGTCCGGTCTTTTTGAGGCAGATTGCGAAGCACGGTGAGTCACATATACGAAGATTCATCATAAAATATTATTATTGTACAACAAAATAAAATTCATGTTTGCTTCAGCATTGGAAACAATATTGTTTTAGGCTCAATAATTATACACAATTCTTCATTGTACTTGTCTGGCTTTTAGATAAAGTCCTTCCATGCGCCATCTGGCGGATATTCAGTGAAGCACAAAACATTTATTTAAATACCTGAATGTTGCTTAAAGGATCGCATGTCTCGCGCCAAATTGTGGGATCTCGTGGGAAAAACCGCGCGTTCTTAATGGCCAGATCTGTACCACAACTAAGACCATAATTCCACTGCAAGCAGTATATGTTTTATTAACCACTAGTCATCATCTACTCACCTGTTTGCAGTTGTTTAGTTTCAAGTTGCTGGATTTTCTTCTCCATTTCAGCCAGTCTGCTCTCTAGCTCTAGTCTAACTCCATCTTTCTGCGCTTCCATATACATCAGGAGAGAATAAAGATTTTTCACATTCACCTTCTCTTTTATTTGATTCAACAGTGGCAGCACTTGTTTGGGTCTGTCATGGGCTAAGCTCTTCTTCAGGATTATATATCTTCCTCCACACATGCTGAGAAGTTGTTCAGTCTCTGAACTTTGCTCTACAAACCGAGCTGCAGCTTCATCTGTTCCATACGGGTTGGTAAAAAGGATGATGGTGTGGTCATTAACTCTGGAGCTGAAGAGTCTCTGGATCATCTGTATTTCTGCTTTAACTTCATCAGTGAGAGGACCAACAGGGATAGTAATGAGGAAAGCATGAACTCCAGGATCACAGGTAGACACACAGTGTAGAGTCAGGCGCATCACTTCCTGTTCTGAGAGCTGCATGTTGTAGAGAGTGGGCATCTCCACCAGCATGATCGGGTGTCCACGCACTTTTCCTTTCCTGATCACACACACTGAACTAGACTCTGCTCTCTGTTCTCTCTGTCCCAGTAGGAGATCTGATACGGAGGCCTTCAGAGCTCCATCACTCCCACAGAGCACCAAGTTCAGTTCTGGCAATGAAGAAGCACTTTCTGTCACTGAAATCAGATAAGCATTGTCATTTATTCATAATGATCATACATGCTAAATGTACTGTATACACTTGCACCCTGAGGTCTATGCAAGACATTCAGCAGCTCATGTTTATGTTTAGGTCGTTATTAAATTGCAAATATGCCTCCCCTGCATTCCTTGAACCCTAACCTTTCTGTTTAGTATTTTAGTCCTGCCACGGTTTATGTTGCAGTGACACTGAGAAGACCCTGTGAGAGTGTCAACACAACATCCTGACATGTAATAAGCCCTAACAGTATCAGTATAGAACCCCAAAATACACCTTCACCTGGACATGTCAGTATTTACAGTGACATCAAAATATTTGCATTGAGTTTAATCGTGTAGCACGTTTAATATTAAAAAGACACTCAAAGGCTAATAAACATGATTAAGAGAAAATTGCACACATGTGCAAGAGAGAGAGAGACTCAATCATACCTTCAGCATAATCCCACTTTGTATACAGAATCTTTATTTCTCTTATCTCATTCTTTTATATCAATGATAATGATTCTTCTGTGACTGTATTTACTCTATTCGTTATTATTATTATTACTTTTTGCGTTCCTTCTTCAGTAGTTTTCATCCCTACTGTCACTTTGATTGACTGCACAGTTCAATGTGTGTATATATTTTTAATATGTTTATATCTGTTGTTATTTTATGACTTGATTCTGAGCTTCAGCAGTACAAGTGTTTACAGGAGCTGCCATACGTTACACATTAGATTGTGTGTGTTTCATAGGATTCTCTCTTAATCAAGTGTGTTATCGCCTGAATGTTCTCATGAATATAAATAGTGATGCAGTGTTTTGTGTTTGATTAAACTCTATGCAGATATTATAATTTTCTCAGTTCTCCTAGAAATGATCAAACCACAGACATTTTAAATTGAACTTTCACATGTAATATATCTTTCAATCGCGTGTAATCACAACTATTATCCTTAAAATGTAATTTTGTTAATTTTGTCATTACTTCCATCTACATTCTCTACTGTACCACGCACTCATTCATACAATCATTCACACAAATACAATTTACTGTCGTCCATCCAAATAAATACTTACTGTGTGTAGACTGGTCTTTGATGCCACTCTCTATTGAATGGATTGCTGAAATACCTTTAATTACATATAAAAAAAAGACTTATTACCAATCAGCCTTATAATATGTTCTCTAAAGATATAAACTCAAATACACACGGAAAAATGGAACAACTGTATTGTCTATAGACTTCATTGAAATAATTAAGATATAGTTTTATGGAAGTATAATAGTGGCAAAATTCCTCAAAGCAAAATAGCAGGTTGAATTACATGAACTGAAAAAAAAAAAACTTGTTGCAATAAAAATGCTTGAATTTTTTGCATTGCAATTTGATCTGAATTGAAAAAAATCCTTAGAGCATTTACAATGTTTGAAATTTTTGCTGGTACAATTTATTGTGGTTGCATATTTCAAATGAAAATGTAATTCAAGCATTTAAAATTCAAAGCAAAAATATTCAAGTTACTAAATTGCAGTTAATTTTTTTTTCAAGTGTTAAAAATACAATCTTCATTATTTTTCAGTCTTACAAATTCAGGTGGCTAAAATTCAGGTAGTAAAATTCAGGTCTTGACATCCGGGATATCACAGAAAGAGCAGTGGAGTGCCGATTGCTGTGTCCATGCCGCAGTGTACTTTAAAGTGTGCTTCCTGCTCCCTGTGCAGTGCAGTTGTCAGAAACTACTGACCGGTCGGAACGCAGAACTCTTAAGTAACGGGCTGGGTTGCCAGTTGCACAATTAACAGTTAAAAATCCCCCTCTGCCGTAACCGCTATATTCAAAGCGAAGCCAGCGCTCTTTCAGCGCTGAGAGTGATGTGTTTCCCGCCCCTGCGCTCAGTAATGTACAATCTGTGGAAAACGTCTGTACAGCAGCAGAAACAAATTTAGGAATCAGTCAAACAGCAGCCGGATTCAACGAGTGACAGCAGAGTACCAGAGTCCTGCAGACATCTGACTCTGTGCTCCGACTGGGCAAAGAAACTGATAGGGACAATTCAAGGCAAAGAATAAAGAGAGAGAGAGAGACAGGCAGACAGACAGACAGATAGATTTGTATACAAATCTGGCCAAAAGTTTTGAGCATTACATAAATATTGGATTTATATTGCTGCTTAAGTTTCTATAATAGCAATTTGCATATACTCCAGAATGTTATGAAGAGTGATAAAATAGTGATATAATAGTCCTTCTTTGCCATGAAAATTAACTTAATCCCGAAAAAATAACTTTCCACTGCATTTCGTTGCTGTCATTAAAGGAGCTGCTGAGATCATTTCAGTAATCGTCTTGTTAACTCAGGTGAGAATGTTGACAAGCACAAGGCTGGAGATCATTATGTCAGGCTGATTGGGTTAGAATGGCAGACTTGACATGTTAAAAGGAGGGTGATGCTTGAAATCATTGTTCTTTCATTGTTACACACGTGGACAAAATTGTTGGTACCCTTCTGTCAATGAAAGAAAATCTCACAATGGTCACATAAATAACTTTAATCTGACAAAAGTAATCATTTAAAAAAATTGATTACTGATTGATTACAGACATTGCTTTTCAACCATGCTTCAACAGAATTATTTAAAAACATAAACTCATGGAACAGGCCTAGACAAAAATGATGGTACCCCTAGAAAATACTGAAAATAATGTGACCAAAGGGACATGTTAATTCAAGGTGTGTCCACTAATTAGCATCACAGGTGTCTACAATCTTGTAATCAGTCAGTGGGCCTATATATAGGGCTCCAGGTCGTCACTGTGTTGTTTGGTGACATGGTATGTACCACACTCAACATGGACCAGACGAAGCGAAGGAAAGAGTTGTCTCAGGAGATTCGAAAGAAAATTATAGACAAGCATGTTAAAGGTAAAGGCTATAAGACCATTTCCAAGCAGCTAGATGTTCCTGTGACTACAGTTGCACATATTATTCAGAAATTTAAGATCCATGGGACTGTAGCCAACCTCCCTGGACGTGGCCGCACGAGGAAAATTCATGACAAATCAAAGAGACGGATAATCCCAATGGTAACAAAAGAGCCCAGAAAGACTTCTAAAGAGATCCAAGGTGAACTTCATGCTCAAGGAACATCAGTGTCAGATCGCACCATCCGTCGTTGTTTGAGCCAAAGTGGACTACATGGGAGACGACCAAGGAGGACACCATTGTTGAAAACAAATCATAAAAAAGCCAGACTGGAATATGCCAAACTACATGTTGACAAGCCACAAAGCTTCTGGGAGAATGTCCTATGGACAGATGAGACAAAAATGGAACTTTTTGCCAAGGCACATCAGCTCTATGTTCACAGACGGAAAAATTAAGCATATGAAGAAAAGAACACTGTCCCTACTGTGAAACATGGAGGAGGCTCTGTTATGTTCTGGGGCTGCTTTGCTGCATCTGGCACAGGGTGTCTTGAATCTGTGCAGGGTACAATGAGATCTCAAGACTATCAAGGGATTCTAGAGAGAAATGTGCTGGCCAGTGTCAGAAAGCTGGGTCTCAGTCGCAGGTCAATGCAACAGGACAATGACCCAAAACACACACCTAAAAACACCCAAGAATGGCTAAGAGGAAAACATTGGACTATTCTAAAGTGGCCTTCTATGAGCCCTGACCTCAATCCTATTGAGCATCTTTGGAAGGAGCTGAAACATGCTGTCTGGAAAAGGCACCCTTCAAACTAGAAACAACTGGAGCAGCTTGCTCATGAGGAGTGGGCCAAAATACCTGCAGAGAGGTGCAGAAGTCTCATTGACAGTTACAGGAATCGTTTGATTGCAGTGATTGCCTCAAAAGGTTGTGCAACAAACTATTAAGTTAGGGGTACCATCATTTTTGTCCAGGCCTGTTCCATGAGTTCTTTTTTTTTTATAATTCCGTTGAAGCATGGTTGAAAAGCAATGTCTGACTTTCATTGGTTAACATTCATAGAATTCTTATTTATTATTACTTTTGTCAGATTAAAGTTATTTCTGTGATCATTGTGAGTTTTTCTTTCATTGACCAAAGGGTACCAACAATTTAGCTTTTTGCAGAAGATCAATCTGTCCCTGATGTTTTTTTTTTGGAGAGAAGTGGCTTCTTTGTTGCCCTTCTTGACACCAGGCCATCTTCCAAAAGTCTTGGCCTCACTGTGCGTGCAGATGCGCTCACACCTGCCTGCTGCCATTCCTGAGCAGCTCTGCACTGGTGGCACTCCGATCCCGCAGCTGAATCCTCTTTAGGAGACGATCCTGGTGCTTGCTGGACTTTCTTGGACGTCCTGAATCCTTCTTAACAAGAATTGAACCTCTTTCCTTGAAGTTCTTGATGATCATATAAATTGTTGATTTAGGTGCAATCTTAGTAGCCACAATATTCTTGCCTGTGAAGCCATTTTTATGCAATGCATTGATGGCTGCACGCAGTTCTTTGCAGGTCACCAGGTTAACAATGAAAGAACAATGATTTCAAGCATCACCCTCCTTTTAACATGTCAAGTCTGCCATTCTAACCCAATCAGCCTGACATAATGATCTCCAGCCTTGTGCTCGTCAACATTCTCACCCGAGTTAACAAGACGATTACTGAAATGATCTCAGCAGCTCCTTTAATGACAGCAATGAAATGCAGTGGAAAGTTTTTTTCAGGATTAAGTTAATTTTCATGGCAAAGAAGGACTATGCAATTCATCTGATCACTCTTCATAACATTCTGGAGTATATGCAAATTGCTATTATAAAAACTTAAGCAGCAACTTTTCCAATTTCCAATATTTATCTAATTCTCAAAACTTTTGGCCACGACTGTACATTACTTAACGCAGGGGCAGGATACACATCGCTCTCGCGTCTGAATGAAAGAGCGCTGGCTTTGCTTTGAATATAGCGGTTACGGCAGAGGGGGATTTTAACCGTTAATTGTGCAACTGGCAACCCAGCCCGTTACTTAAGAGTTCTGCGTTCCGACCGGTCAGTAGTTTCTGACAACTGCACTGCACAGGGAGCAGGAAGCACACTTTAAAGTACACTGCGGCATGGACACAGCAATCGGCACTCCACTGCTCTTTCTGTGATATCCCGGATGTCAAGACCTGAATTTTACTACCTGAATTTTGTCCACCTGAATTTGAAGGACTGAAAAATAATAAAGATTGTATTTTTAACACTTGAATTTTTTTTTTACTGCAATTTAGTAACTTATATATTTTTGCTTTGAATTTTAAATGCTTGAATTACATTTTCATTTGAAATATGCAACTACAAATTGTACCAGCAAAAATTTCAAACATTGTAAATGCTCTAAGGATTTTTTTTCAATTCAGATCAAATTGCAATGCAAAAAAATTCAAACATTTTTATTGCAACAAGTTTTTTTTCAGTTCATGTAATTCAACCTGCTATTTTGCTTTGAACAATTTTGCCACTATTATACTTCCATGTAGTTTCCTATGGTCTGTACTTACATTTTTGAAAAATGGTAAATACACCATCCTTCAGTTTTATACACTGTGTATGTGCCAAATTTGTCACCTAACCTAATTTATCCAAGATAAATCAGAACCTACAAACATGGCCACCTTGGCATTTAACTCCCAATGTATTTTCTCTAGCTCTTCTGATTAATGAATGCACACACATGGTTTCAATCACAAACACACACAGTTTAAGTACTCTCTACACACACGGTCACTAAGTATTAGTTCTGTGCAGGTTACCTCCCAATCTGCACCAAGCCATGATTTCCTCTGCTATTATTCTGGTTTTTACTTTCTGTTTCTGTTTTCTGGTTTATGATTCAGTCCTGCTCTAGTTTATGTTGTTTGTAGATCACATTTCCTTTGCCTGGTCTTTGCTACAGAGTCTGATTTATGTGTCTTTTCTTTTATTCTGTCATTTAAAATATCGGTTGACTCGCATCTTTCTGTCTATCTGTGATAAATTTTTTTACATTAGACTTAATTAATAATGGGGGTGGCATGAGTAAATTCTAACAAATAGCATCCTCAGGTGACACTAAAACAACAGAATTCAACATTTAATTATTCTTTTTTCTCAAAAAGTTAACCAACTTTTGGAGACCAAGTGGGGAAAAATAAGTACACCCTTCATAGTTTTACAATCATTAAGACATTAATTAGCAGTCAGGTGTTACGTCTGCAGCGCCATGGTGGAGTAGTGGTTCACAGTAGCCTTGCACCTCCAAGGTCCGTGTTCAATTCCCATCTCTGTGTGCATGGATGTTTGCATGTTCTCCCCGTGCATGGTGGGTTTCCTCCCACGGTCCAAAGACATGTAGTTTAGGCCAAATTGCCTGTAGTGTGTGTATGTGTGTGCGCTGTGATGGATTGGCACCCCGTTCAGGGTGTACCTGTTATTGTGCCTTAGGTCTCCTGGGATAGGCTCCTGGCCCCCCTCAACCATGAACACAGGATAAAGCGGTATAGACGATGAGTGAGTGAATGACTGTTATGTCTGCACAGTTTTTTTTAACTCCCTCTATAAAAGCAAAACATTTGGTAATTTGGTGTTTTGGAAATCTCACCCATGACTTCAAAGAACCAACTATTTCTGCTCATCAGTCTGGGGAGGGTTATAAGACCTATTCACAGTTCTACAGACAGCAGCACTGCATACAAAGGTAGAGTCAAATACTGCTGTCAATCTGCCCATAAAGGGGCATCCCGGCAAATTGAGTCCAGGCTCAGATTGTTAAATGCTCAGAGATATAAAGAAACACTCTGAGCTACTTCATGTCACCTAATGTACAGGCCTCTATCAGCATATTAAATATTAATTTGTCAATATGTCAATAAAAAAGTCTGGCTTTTATGGAAGAGTGGAAAGATGTTCTGAAAAAGTTCTGGACTGTTTAGACCAAAGTGGAGGTGTTAGGTCATCAACCACATGTCAGGGTTAACCCCTAGAGGGTGCCTTGCGCCCAGAGACTCTTTTAAGTTTTTTTGTGTGTTTTTTTTTGCTAGTTAAACTTCATTTCCCAGAGTGCACCTCGGTCAGGTGATGGGAGCACTCACCTGAACCGAGGTGGCTCATTAGTATGATTATAAATAGCCTGTTTTAGTTCAGTGTTTTGTATTGCATTTGTTGAATTAGAGTTGTGATATGCTAGTTAGTTAGTTAGTTAGTTAGTTTCATGTCCGTTTAAGTTCAGTTCATAGTGCTTTGATTAGGTTGTTTAGATTCTTGTTTGATTTATTTTCATGTTAAATCTGTTGGTTTATGTTTTGTTCCATTATTATTAAAACATCTTTGAAACATCTTAACCTCTGCATTTATGCCTCGCCTACAACACCAACACATCTCTGGCACCACAGTGCTATGTTTTGTGAAAACTAAAGACAGTGTGTCACCTCCCTCAGACATTAAAGAACTGACACAGTCAGTTAAAGTGTATAGAAATTGGTGAGGATCACAACTATGTTATTTAGATAAATAGATAAATAGACCTGAAAGTGCAGTTTCTTCCCATATCTATGTATAAAATGAAAGTGTAATGTTACTTACCCCATCGCTGAACATGATCCATTATATCCAGTGTGCTCATTCTTTGTGTGTCTTGAGGTAAAACTCTGGTTTCCACCCTCCTCTTTCTTGCAGATGTGTGATGTTCTTCTTGCACATCCTCATAAACTTCACATGCCACATGACCTTCTCCATTGATTTTAACAATGTTATCAATCATAGTAAAGAGTGAATTGACTGATTTCTCATCATCCTTTAAAATGATGCACCTCTCTTTGAATTCCTCCGTTAATTTGCAATAAGCAGTAGGTGCTTTATTATGACCTTTAGAGGAAAAGCGTCTAATAGTGTTTTCATTCCTGATCAAAATACAATAGCTTATGGCTTTTTCACTGAAGCAGTTCAGGACATATTTCAGTCTGACGTTGTCCTTTTCTGTAAAGTCATGAGACTGCACCACAAGTAAAAACGCATGCGGTCCCGGATCAGAAAGTGAAACACACTCTTTTATTCTCTGAGTCAGTTCTTCATTAGAGAGTTGTGACTGAAACAGTTGAGGTGTGTTAATGATGGAGATGTCTCTTTTCTTCACAGGGACTCTCACTATGAAACTGTGCTGCACTGGACAATCTTTATTTTTAAATGCTCCTGTTCTCAGGATGATGTTTCCCACTTTGCTGGTCTCTGAGATACTTTTCCCCAACACAACAATTCTCAGCTTAGACACTGTGAAAAGATTAGAAAACAGAATAATAATAAACATTCTACAAAACAATAATCTTTCATAAAGTTATATCACTGGGAAATACAGTTTGCAAATTACACTGGCACATATTTTACTTTCACACAACTTTATAGTTATTCATATTTTCAGCATTAATGAAATCATTAGGTGCTATGGCAGAGGTCGGCAATACGCAGCTCCAGAGCCGCATGTGGCTTATTTCATCTCCCTGCTGCGGCTCCCTGTGGCTTTGGAGAATAAATAATAAGTATTTAACTGAAATAAATTTTATTTTAGTTCGCAAATTTTTTCAAATGTAATTCTAAATTTGAAGATTATAGTGATCTTGTAACATTAAAATAAAATGTGTTTAATTTTTTGTCATTCAGAATATACATCACAACCGCCGATGTGTGACACCCGCCAGCACGCAATTTATTGAAGTGTTCTAGCCGCGAGCTGCGCTCCATCCTGACGTGCACTTCACAGGTACTCCCTGCTCTGTTTGCAGGGAATGTCAGTGAAGGGAACTTCCCTCGACAAAACTCCAGCATTCGGAACACTCTGTAAAGTCACCAGTGCTGATGTCACTTCCTCCTTATAATCAATGTATTATTGATTATAATAATAATTATTATTAATAATAATTGATTAAAGATGTACCAAGATATATTTCTTTTTTATAGATTATTAGCATGTATAATAAAGATTTTAATTTAAATTGATTATTATATATTTTAAAAATTAAGTTTCAATTATTGTGTCATATTAACATTATGTCATAATTAATAATAATGATAATAAATATATGAATCTTTTTTTTGAGCTCCATTTTGTTTTTGGTTGACCGCTGACTGCACACTCCAGTACACGCGATAAAAGGATGACGTCACACAGACACGGGGGGCATTTTGGGTTTGGTAGATAATTTAAGTTTGGCTTTTTATTTCATAAATACAAGGAGGACTCAAATACAGATTGAGTCAGAGAGGCCAGATTGAGATCGTTTGGACATGTTCAGAGGAGAGATTGGGAATATATCAGTGAAAGGATGATATATCAGTGAGAGGTTTCTTCCTATTGCCATATTAAGGGGTTTTTCCCACACCATTGGTTCCTTGGGACTGCACTTCCTTTCTTACCCTCATGCACCCATAACTTTGGAATATTCAATTCAGTTCAATTCAATTTTATTTGTATAGCACTTTTAACAATTGACATTGACACAAAGCAGATTTACACAATAAAAAGAACTATTTAAGTTTGTATGAAATGTGAATGTGTATGAATCAGAATGATCAGATTGTCCCTGATGAGCAAGCAGAGAACGACGGCCGAGTCTACATTATGTAAAACATTGAACAAGCAGGATGTCCATGGCAGGACCCACAAAGGAAGCCGGTGCTAAAAATAACATTGCTGTACTCCTATAAATGACAGCAGGGCTACTTTAAAATGTACATTTCGGATTTTGTTTTCAATATATCATACCAGTTTTGACCTGGAACACTCACTCACTCACTCATCATCTATACTGCTTAATCCTGTATTCAGGGCCACAGGGGGCCTGGAGTCTATCCCAGGAGACTTGGGGCACATGGCAGGGTACACCCTGGACAGGGTGCCAATCCATCGCAGGACACACACACACATACACTCACTCATTCACACACTATGGGCAATTTTGGGAACGCCAATTAGCCTAACCTACATGTCTTTGGACTGTAGGTTAGGCTAATCGGTCTTTGGAAACCGGAGTACTCGGAGGAAACCCACCAAGCACGGGGAGAACATGCAAACTCCATGCACACAGAGACGGGAATCGAGCCTGGCCGTGGATCGAACCCGGACCCTGGCGGTGCAAACCACAGACAGTGCTAACCACTACACCACTGTGCCGCTGACCTGGAACACAAAAGTTGTTATTTTGTGCCACATTTTAACAAAAATGAACTTGTTTCAAAAAAGTGAAGTACTCTGTGATAAGTAGTACAATAGGTTTCATCTTGCTATTTGTTTAGTCAAAATAATATCTATAATGTTAATTTCCCTTGAAAAAATAAGTCATGTAGGGACTAGCAAGCCACCTCAAAGGAAGAAACAGTTCACAACATCAGCAACTAAGGAAAGAAACGGTTACACGTCTCCAACTCAGATGGTGTAAATCTGCATACAACCCCTTTGCACAAGAGAGAAGCAGTTTCACATCTTCACTCAAACGCTGTAGAGCAGCAGAAGTACTTGGAATAAGGAAGTTTCACAACCCCTTGGCAGTTGCTGACCCCCTCGGTTAAAGTATGCCAGTAGGGCAAATATAAAATTATATATGTGTGTGCATATAAAATGTGTGATGTCTTTGTTTTATGTTCAACATGTTTATCATAAACCTAAGGAGTGTAATTAACAGGTATAGCCCTTGCTATAGATAAGGGTATGAATGGGTATGCAAGACATGGGACGTTTGGTATCAAATGAAAGCTCTGTATATTCATGAACGTTGATGCACCTGAAATCTTAGTTATATGAACCAGGCTCATGTTAATACACTTTAACTAAATCATTAAAACTCCACTGAGATGGCCTCCCACGTGACAGACCAAACTACACCCACAACCACTTCTGATTGGGACAAATTGCTGTGGGACAGACCCACGCCGTGACATTAAAAACACAAAGTCTGAACAGCTCAACACAATTCGTCAGAAAGAGATTCGTCATGGGTGTTTGAAGGTAACCAGCAAGCTCAACCTTCCGCCTCAACGAGATTTCGTGCCAGAACTCCAAAGTCCTGCAATGAAGAAACCCTCAGGTGTGTCATCTATCTGAACAGATAGAAGTAGTTTGCTCTGGTCCCATCCCAATGAGACGTGGTGACATAGCTTACAGCAGGTTATGGTCGCTGAACCGCTGGATGTCCAGGTGGTGCTCCGAAAACAACGTGGGCTTCATAGACAACTGGAAGACCTTTGAGGGCAAAGCTGGCCTGTTAGGGCGGGACATGGTCCATCCCACTCGGGAAGGTGCTGCTCTCATTTCTTGCAGTATAGCACATAGTCTCAGAAGAGGCCTAGTTAATCGGTGACAATCCAGAGCCCAGGCCAGGGAGCAGACAGACAGGCTAAACCAACCGTCTGCTAGCTGCATAGAGTCGTCACTCAGGGTTCATCATATTGAGACTGTGTCTGTTCCCCGAGATAAACATAAACATACATTTAGAAAGACTCAGAAAGTCGGTTTTAGTAATTTAATTAACATAAATACCACAAACTCAGATCACACTGAATGCGCAGCCGCACCTCTGATCTGAAGCTAGGACTGTTAAATATTAGATCTCTCGCATCTAAAGCAGTTATTGTTAATGAAACTACCACAGATCAGGAGTTTGATATATTATGTTTAACAGAAACCTGGATTAAACAGGACGAGTATGTAGCTCTAAATGAAGCCAGTCCTCCTGGATACAGCTACATACACCAGCCTCGGCTAACTGGTAGAGGAGGAGGAGTCGCAGTTATTTATAACCATAATCTGTCTCTCGTACAAAAACACAGACTTAAATTTAATTCATTTGAAGCTCTCTATAGTAACATAAAGTCAGCTCAGTCGATCCCGCTAATCATCATTTACAGACCCCCAGGGCCGTACTCGGAGTTTCTCTGTGAATTTGCAGATTTCCTCTCAAACCTTGTTGTTTCTGTAGACAAAGCGTTAATTGCTAGAGACTTTAATATTCATTGTGAGAATCAAATTCAAATTTTATTTGTCACATACACAGTCATACACAATACGATATGCAGTGAAATGCTTAGGCGACTGCCCGTGACCTTAGAATAAAAAACTATTTAAGGCTATTTACCCTAATAATAAAATAAATGTACAATAAAAATATAAGAAAATAAAAAATTTTAAAATATAAGAGAATAAGAAAATAAAAAAAAAACGGGTGAAGAAATATAATAAAGCCTAGGTGAACCTAGGTGTACAGTATGGAAAATATGGAATATAAATAGAGATGTCCAGGGGGTGTGCAAGTATGCTATAACGTATTTTGTACTTAAAGTGACTTGTGCTATAGAATAAATAGTGATGTGGTGTGAAGGGTGTGCGATTTTGTCCCAAGAGTCCAGAGATAGTGCAAGAAGCATGAGTGTGGGTGTGTAGTGGGTCAGTCAGTTCTGTTTGGTGAGCTGGTTGAGAGACCGTATCACCTGCGGGTAGAAGCTCCTCCTCAGTCTCTCTGTGTTGGTCTTCAGGGCGCGAAATCGCTTTCCTGACCTCAACAGAGAGAACAGTCCATTGCTAGGGTGGCTGAGGTCCTTCACGATCTTCCTGGCCTTGGTCCAGCACCTGCTTGCTGTAGATCGAGTGCAGGTCAGGGAGCTCAGTGTGGACGATGCGCTCAGCTGATCGCACAACCCTCTGTAGAGCTCGTCTGTCCTGCATCGTGCTGTTCCCGAACCAGGTAGTGATGTTTCCCGTCAGGATGCTCTCTATGGTGCAGGAATAAAAAGTTCCTGAGTACCTTGGAGGGCAGTCTAAAGTCTCTCAAGCGCCTGAGGTGGTAGAGACGCTGTCGGGCCTTCTTCACCACAGTGTTGATGTGACAGGACCATGACAGGTCCTGCTTGATGTGGACACAGAGGTATCTGAAACTGTCTACTCTCTCCACTGGGCTGTTGTTGATGACAGGGGTCTGATAGTTCCTCTCCTGCTTTGTGCTAAAGTCTACTACCAACTCCTTCATCTTGCTGACGTTTAGAAGGAGATTATTCCTCTGGCACCAGTGCTCCAGATTCCCATCTCCTCCAGGTAGGCCGTCTCATCATTGTCAGTGATCAGGCCCACCACGACGGTGTCATCAGCAAACTTGATGATGGTGGTGGAGTTAGTAGAGGCTACGCAGTCGTGTTTGTACAGAGAGTACAGCAGGGGGCTCAGAACACAACCCTGTGGTTAGTGCTGAGAGTGATGGAGGCAGAGACATGACCGCCCATCCTTATAGCCTGGGAGCTGTCAGTTAGGAAGTTGGAGATCCACTGACACAAAGATGAGCTGAGTCCCAGGTGCTCCAGCTTGGTGGTGAGTGTGGAGAGAATTATGGTATTAAATGCTGAGCTGTAGTCGATGAAGATCATTTTAACATAATTCCCCCTCCTATTGTCCAGGTGTGTGAGAGATGTATGAAGAAGATGAGCGATAGCATCATCTATGGAGCGGTTTGAATGGTACGCGAACTGAAGTGGATCCAGTGTGTCTGGTAGTGAGTCCGATAGTCATTGAGGGAAGCAGGATGTGGTTTCTTCGGAACAGGAACAATGATGGACTCTTTGAAGCATGTGGGGATCACCGAATGAGATAAAGAGATGTTGAATAGCTCTGTGCACACAGGTGCTAGCTGGTCTGCGCAGGCTCTGAGGACTCGACCTGAGATGCCGTCTGGTCCTGCTGCTTTCCTGGTGTTCACTCTCCTGAAGGCTCTCCTCACGTCATGCTCGGAGATGATGAATGCGTTTCCGGTACTGGCAATGACTTCCTGTCTGCAGCCGTTATCACTGCTAGCATTAGCATCGCTAGCATCTTTAGCTGCAGCCTCGAAGCGAGCATAAAAGGTGTTCAGCTCATCTGCCAGAGTCATGTCCGCGTTCGTCATACCGCATGTTGGTGCTTTATAGTCCGTTATTGTCCTTAGTCCCTGCCACAGGCTCCTAGAGTCACTCTGTTGGAGTCTAGTTTCCTCCCGTAGCGCTGCTTCGCGTCTTTCACCGCCTTCCGGATGTTATAAGATGCAGCCTTGTATTGGTCCATGTCCCCCGATGCAAATCCCGCGTTGTAGGCAGCGGCGCGAGATCTCAGAGCGTCGCGGATGGTTTTATCCACCCACGGCTTCTGATTGGGAAACGTTCTGATGGTCGTTTTCTGTACGGTATCATCCGCTAGTTTCCCGATGAATCCCACAACCGCTTCCGTAAACATGCTGACGTCATCGGAGCTGTTCCGGAACATGTCCCAGTCTGCGTCATCGAGTGCGTCCTGAAGCGTGGCCACCGATTGGTCCGTCCAGCGCGCGACCTCCCTCTGAACCGGAACTTCCTGTTTGAGCCTTTGTTTGTATTTTGGCATAAGGAAGATGGCGGCATGGTCGGATTTACCAAACGGTGGGCGAGATTGTGCCTTGTAGCCGTCCTTAACTGATGTATAACAATGGTCCAGTGTCCTTTCGCCCCTGGTCGGGCAGGTGATGTGCTGATAAAAGTTTGGCGCTGCGCGTTTGAGGTTGGCACTGTTAAAGTCCCCCGCCACAATGAGCGCAGCGTCCCGGTGCTGTGTTTGGTGCTGTGAGAGTGCCTCATGCAGCTCGCATAAGGCAGTGTCCGTGTCCGCTTGTGGTGGAATATAAACGGCGCTGATTATGACCGATGTAAACTCCCGAGGAAGATAAAAAGGACGACACTTGATGGACAGAAGTTCCAGGTTGGGTGTGCAGGAGCGTGCGAGAGGAACAACGCTCGCGCTGTTGCACCAGCTGCTGTTCACCATTAAACACACGCCGCTTCCCCTTGTCTTCCCCGAGTCCCTTGTCCTGTCCATGCAGTGAACCAAGAAGAACTCGGCCGGCTGAATGGCGTGGTCCGGCACCACTGGGTTCAGCCATGTCTCAGTGAAGCAGAGAAGATTACAGTCCTGAATGTCTCTCTGGAACTTTATCCTGGCCCTGAGGTCATTGAGCTTGTTCTCCAGGGACTGGACGTTGGCGAGCAGGATACTAGGCAGAGGTGTACGGTGTGCACGGGCTCTCAGCCTGTTCCTGATGCCGGCTCGTTTCCCTCGGGGCCGCCGCTTCGCGTCGTGTCCTTTGTTTTCCCTCAGGATCTCACTCGGCCAGCTCGGATCCGGAGTTAAAAAAGTCGAATTGTGAGTACATTGTAATAGAAATAAGAGTATCTCTATCGTATCTAATGCACTCAATTGTGATGAATTACCCGGTTTAATGTTATCGAAAATTAACTTAAAAAGCAAAAACAAGTTAAAGTAGGTCGGACCAGTCGCAATGGCAGCCGACCTCACCGGCGCCATCTTGAATCCAGAAGACCCTCTGAGAACAGCATTCTTGTCCATACTGGACTCAGTAGGAGTAAATCAGTGTGTAGTAGGACCCACTCATAAAGCAGGTCACACTTTAGGTTTAAAATTATCCTTCGGATTAAGTATAGGAAATGTAACCACAATTCCACAGTCTGAAGTTAAAATCCGATCAGTCTGTTTACACGACAATCACATTAGCACATATCTGATTTATATCTAATTTATTTCCACGTATGAAGGAGGCCTGAAACCGATCTCGAAATAGCGGAATGCATGCGCTTTTTTCCTGTTTACACGGACATAGAAAATATCCAATATGTGTCACATATGAGCAAAAAATCGGAATTGGGTCACATTTAACTGACAGTGTAAACGTAGCTTTAGATGGTGACTATTCCTCATGTTCTCAAGTGGAGTTTGGTGTTCTACAAGGTTCAGTTTTAGGCCCACTGCTTTTTTCCCTTTACATGCTTCCACTGGGCAACATAATTTGTAAACATGGTATTAGTTTTCATTGTTATGCTGATGACACACAATTATACGTCTCAGCAAAACCAGATGAGAGAAACCAGCCTACTAAAGTTAAACAATGTGTGCAGGACATAAGAGATTGGATGTTAATTAATTTTCTTCTGCTTAATCCTGATAAGACAGAACTTTTAGTCATAGGACCACAAGTAGCTAGAAGTAAGCTTTTTGATCACACTGTAACTTTAGATGGCCTTTCTGTTCCATCAAATGCAACAGTAAAAGACCTTGGTGTGATTATAGATTATATTCCAGCCTTTCGTTTGAAGCACATGTAGATAATATTACCAGGATAGCTTTCTTTCACCTTAGAAATATTGCCAAGATAAAAAATATATTAAACTTACCAACCACACACCTCAGGATACTATAGTATCTCATGAGTTTTTCTGCTCTTTTCTGGATTATTTGCTTGAGAAGACTAATGCCGTCCACCAATCTTTCCCTACTAATACAGAGCTCTGCCATCCAACAATTCCATCATCTCAGTCTCTTGTTTTTATCTGATGACCCCAGACTCCGTCTCTAAGCTAATCCTGAAATCCAACTCTTCTTCCTGTCACCTTGATCCTGCTCCCACTTCTCTCCTGAAACTTTGCCACTCTGCTATTTCTGTACCTATTTCTCATTTCATCAACGCATCTCTTGCCTCTGCTTCATTTCCGTTGCCACTAAAAACTGCTGCAGTTACACCTGTGCTTAAGAAACCCAACCTTGTCCCCTCACTTACCATTCATATCTAAATTACTGGAAAGTACTGTTGCTACCCAGCTCCAGTCCTTTCTACTTGATAATAATCTCTTCGACCCTTTTCGGTCAGGTTTTCGCCCCCTCCATAGTACTGAAACTACACTTGTAAAGGTAGTGAATGATCTGCCTTCAATACTGTCTCCCACGATTTACTTATTTCTCGTCTCTCTTCTCTGGGCATTTCTGGTACTGCTCTTTTCTTGGTTTTCTTCCTATCTTTCAGATCGACAGTTTTACATTTCTGTTAAGGATTTTCGATCACCCACTGTCCCCCTGAAGCGAGGTGTTCCCCAGGGATCTGTTCTAGGCCCACTATTATTTACAATTTACATAATCCCACTCGGTCTGACCCTTCAACGTCATGGTCTTAATTATCACTTTTATGCTGACGACATTCAACTTTATTCCATCTGTACACCTACTCCACCTGTCCAAATTGACAAAATCTCTGCATGTGTAAAGGACATTAGAGCTTGGCTTAGCTTAAACTTTTTGAAACTTAACATGGATAAAACTGAGATCATTTTCATTGGCACCCCAGCACTCACCAGCCACCTTTCCACTAATTTCACCTGCGAGATTGCTGGTTCTCACATCAAAACATCAACTTCTGTCAAAAATTTAGGAGTAATCTTCGACTCCACACTCTCCTTTCAGTCTCACATCAAATCTGTCACTAAATCTGCATTCTTCCATCTACGTCGCATTGCCCAACTGCGTCCCTTCATCAGTACCAAAGATGCTGAAACTGTCATTCATGCATTTGTCTCATCACGCATTGATTTTTGTAATGCCATTTTCACTGGTTTACCTGCCAGCTCCATCTCTAGGTTACAATATATTCAAAACTCTGCACCTAGAATACTGACTCATACAAAACGCTCTGCTCATATTACCCCAATCCTATTCGATCTCCACTGGCTCCCAGTTAACTACCTCATCAAATTAAAAATTCTCCTCCTTGTTTTTACATTTTTAAATGGCTTGGCTTCCTCTTATCTCCTCAATTTGCTTGTCCCTACATCCCGTCTCACTCACTACGTTCTTCCGACTCTGGCCTTCTTGTTGTCCCTCGGTACCGTCTCTCTTCAATGGGGGGCAGATCATTTAGTGTTATTGCACCTAAGCTCTGGAATTCTCTACCACACTCTCTCCGTTCTGTTAATAACATCTCAGCATTTAAATCTCTACTCAAAACGTACTTGTTTTCTGAATTTTACAGCTCGCTTCGTATGTCTGTCTCCTAGTGTTTTTTTTTTTTTTTTTTTTACTTCAATGTCTGTTTTTTTCAATGTCTCCCTTTTTCTATTCATTGTAAAGTGTCTGGAAAGGCGCTATATAAATAAAATTATTATTATTATAGATTGTCACTAAATGATGCAGGAAAACTAGTTCATGCTTTTATCACCTCTAGGTTGGACTATTGTAACGCCTTACTGTCTGGTTGTTCAACTAGGTGTATAAACAAGCTTCAGTTAGTCCAGAATGCAGCAGCGAGAGTCCTCACTAAAACCAGAAGATACGAGCACATCACGTCTATCTTATCTACACTTTATTGGTTCCCTGTGAAATTTCATATCGATTTTAAAATACTACTTTTGACATATAAAGCATTAAATGGTCTCGCGCCACAGTATCTGAGTGAACTGTTAGTGTCTTACGATCCGCCACGCCTACTTCGATCAAAGAATGCAGGCTGCCTGTCAGTACCACGTATTATTAAAACTACAGCAGGGGGCGGAGCTTTTTCTTACAAAGCCCCAAAGTTATGGAATAGTCTTCCAATTAATGCTCGGGACTCAGACACAGTCTCAGTGTTTAAGTCTAGGCTAAAAACCTATTTACTTAGCCAAGCATTTTTCTAAATAGATTAGCCTCAGGTAAAGGAGCAGATCTGGGGGACTCATGGACGTAGAGTATTCTGGTGAACTGGTATGTTTAGATGCTGTCCTCCCCACTCTCATTGATCACTCAGGTTTGTTGACAGGAGAAGTGTTAAAATTAAATGGAGTCCAATTTGTTCCTGGAGGCTCAGGTAGACTGTAGGAAATTCCAGTCCTGAGCCATCAAACAACTGAAGTCACAGGTCCCCAGAGAACAGCTGTCTGCATCAGTCGAGGACAGGACAGTCTTTGTGAAAACCATCCCCAGCCACCACGCGCATCCAGGCAGACCACACAGTGTCATGCACACTCGTAACACGACCGGCACTAGGACCCGGAAGTAATACGGTCGGGTTTTCAGGAAGCATAAAAGGAGACAAAATGGCGCTTCACATTGCTCAGTCATTGAGTTCGCCCATGCCTTACCTGACGCTTTGCCGACTATTCTGTGAGTACTCACCTATTTGGGTTGCTTCTTTGATTGAGTGTGTGTTGCTAGAACGCGGATTTATTTGTGTAGATCCTAGCTCTTCGTGTAAGAGAGTTCTTAGATAAATTGCGTGGTTATCCTGCCTACTCGTGTTGCTTCCGCGTTTGGGTTTACCATCCACACTACACGGGCTAACTGCTAAGGCTTCTGTGCTTACCCTACTATAGCTCGTGACAGAATGACTGAGCCAAAAGCAGTAAACCCAGCGGAGTTTGCTCGCCTCTGTGATGTGGTTGACCAGCATGCTGAGCTGATCAATAAGCTTCGTGGAGAAGTCGTGTCTCTCCAAAAGGACCTCCAAGACGTCGCGGCTTTGCGCCGCGAGGTGGCGGAGCTACGGCAGGAGAACGCGACCCTCCGTGGGGCGGCTGCTCACTCGGTTGTTGCCATGCCCATCGCAGTGGCTGCGGCACCGCCTCCCCACCCCCCTTCTGATGTTTTCATAGCTCTACCGGATAAGTGGGATGGCACAGATGGGAAGTGCAGTGTCTTTCTAACTGCATTGGATCTTGTGTTTGAGTTTAATTCCAGCAAATACTCCACAGACCGACTGCGTGTTGCGCTTCTCGTTTCGTTGCTATCCGGGCAGGCAGCTGAGTGGGCCACGGCGGTCCTCAGATCAGATTTAGACACGGCCTACTCATACGGAGAGTTCACCCATCAACTGAAACTAACATTTGAACATCCTGCTGCTGAGGTGGAGACCGACACCAAATTATATCATCTACGGCAGGGAGGGTCGTCCGTGGGTCGCTACACAGCGGACTTTCGTACTCTAGCCGTGCAGACCACCTGGGGAGACGCCGCCCTCCGGGCGGCCTACTACGAGGGACTGGCCTCACGGATTAAAGATGAACTCGCCGGGCGAGAGATTCCCGCCACGCTGGAAGGACTGATTCAGCTCGCCCTTCGCATTGACCAGCGCCTGTTCTCTCGTCCGAGGCCAGCCCCCCGGACCCTGCCACCCACTACATCACCTTCATACCCTCACGCCCCGGTTCCTGAGATGCGTCCCTCTTTCACCACCACCGCCATGGCACCTGTCGGACCTCCACCTCCCGCCGTGGTTAACACCGGAGCTGGGGAACCCATGCAACTAGGACACGCCTCCTTGACCGCTGCAGAACGGGAACGACGCTTCAGAAAAGGGCTTTGCGCCTACTGTGGGTCAGCGGCGCACCACAGGGCCCTCTGTCCACTTCGCCCGGGAAACGCTCAGGCCCGGTGAGCAAACGGGGCAGTTCACCGGGCCCCCTCCACCTCTCGGTCACGACACCCCATAATTCCCGTCTCACGGTCAAAGTACACCTCTGGTTTGGCCACAAACGGGTCGGAAGTACTGCGTTCATCGATTCCGGTGCCGCAGGTAACTTTATTGACTCTTCGTTTGCCAAAGAACTAGGAGTGGAACTTGAGGCGTTATCCCAGCCCGTTCGTATCACCTCTGTTGACGGTCGGCCCCTTTCCTCCAGCCCCATCACCACTCAGACTCAGCCGCTCACCCTTGCCATCGGCCAACATCATGAACGGATCCAGTTCCACCTCACCTCCATTTCATCACCACCCATCATCCTCGGACACCCCTGGCTGCTCCAACATGACCCCCTCATCTCCTGGACGCAGAACCGGATCCTGCAGTGGGGGCCGACCTGCACCGAACTCTGCCTGCGGGGCCCGGCTGGGACGTGTTCTAGGGAGTCCGAGGCACCCGATGCCATCCCCGTCATCTACCGAGACCTGGCTGAAGTATTCTGCAAGAGACGAGCCACACACCTTCCTCCTCATCGCCCCTATGACCTGACAATTGAACTTCAGCCGGGCTCGGTCCCCCCCCGCGGCCATCTTTACTCCCTCTCCGCCGATGAGACGCAGGCGATGGAGAGATATGTTTCTGACGCCCTTCGCCACGGCACCATCCGGCCCTCCTCCTCGCCTGCCGCCGCGGGGTTCTTCTTTGTAAAGAAGAAAGGGGGCGACTTACGTCCCTGTGTCGATTATCGGGGGCTTAATAACATCACCATTAAGAACAGACACCCTTTGCCGCTTACCAACTCAGCCCTGGACGCCCTCTCTGGTGCCACCATTTTCACAAAGTTGGACCTCCGGAGCGCCTACAACTTGGTGCGCATCAGGGAGGGCGATGAGTGGAAGACGGCTTTCATCACCCCTACTGGACACTACGAGAGCTTGGTCATCCCATTCGGACTCTGCAACGCACCCGCTGCCTTCCAACAGTTCATCAATGATGTCCTTAGGGACATGCTAGGGCGGTGGGTGTTCGTTTACCTAGACGATATACTTATTTATTCACGCACCGCCGAGGAACACACCCAGCATGTCAGAGCGGTCCTTAAGAGATTACTCGCCCACCAACTGTACTGTAAGTTGGAAAAATGCGCCTTTCACGAGCGCTCCACCACGTTCCTGAGTTTTGTCATCTCGCCCCAGGGTGTGGCCATGGACCCGCAGAAACTGGAAGTTGTGCGTCACTGGCCCCTACCCAAGACCCTCAAGCAACTTCAACGGTTTCTCGGGTTTGCGAACTTCTATCGTCGCTTTATCCGGGACTACAGTACGGTTGCTGCCCCTTTAACCGCTCTGACTCGACCCTCTTCTCATCACTTCAGCCTCAACCCTGCCGCCATCACCGCCTTTCATGACCTATGCCACCGGTTCACCAATGCCCCAATTCTACTGCACCCAGACGCAAGTAAACCATTCGTTGTGGAGGTGGAAGCTTCGGATGTGGGCGCCGGGGCTGTTCTNGATAAGTGGGATGGCACAGATGGGAAGTGCAGTGTCTTTCTAACTGCATTGGATCTTGTGTTTGAGTTTAATTCCAGCAAATACTCCACAGACCGACTGCGTGTTGCGCTTCTCGGATCTTTTGTTTGAGTTTAATTCCAGCAATACTCCACAGACCGACTGCGTGTTGCGCTTCTCGTTTCGTTGCTATCTGGGCAGGCAGCTGAGTGGGCCACGGCGGTCCTCAGATCAGATTTAGACACGGCCTACTCATACGGAGAGTTCACCCATCAACTGAAACTAACATTTGAACATCCTGCTGCTGAGGTGGAGACCGACACCAAATTATATCATCTGCGGCAGGGAGGGTCGTCCGTGAGTCGCTACACAGCGGACTTTCGTACTCTAGCCGTGCAGACCACCTGGGGAGACGCCGCCCTCCGGACGGCCTACTACGAGGGACTGGCCTCACGGATTAAAGATGAACTCGCCGGGCGAGAGATTCCCGCCACCCTGGAAGGACTGATTCAGCTCGCCCTTCGCATTGACCAGCGCCTGTTCTCTCGTCCGAGGCCAGCCCCCCGGACCCTGCCACCCACTACATCACCTTCATACCCTCACGCCCCGGTTCCTGAGATGCGTCCCTCTTTCCCCACCACCGCCATGGCACCTGTCGGACCTCCACCTCCCGCCGTGGTTAACACCGGAGCTGGGGAACCCATGCAACTAGGACGCGCCTCCTTGACCGCTGCAGAACGGGAACGACGCTTCAGAAAAGGGCTTTGCGCCTACTGTGGGTCAGCGCCGCACCACAGGGCCCTCTGTCCACTTCGCCCGGGAAACGCTCAGGCCCGGTGAGCAAACGGGGCAGTTCACCGGGCCCCCTCCACCTCTCGGTCACGACACCCCATAATTCCCGTCCCACGGTCAAAGTACACCTCTGGTTTGGCCACAAACGGGTCGGAAGTACTGCGTTCATCGATTCCGGTGCCGCAGGTAACTTTATTGACTCTTCGTTTGCCAAAGAACTAGGAGTGGAACTTGAGGTGGTATCCCAGCCCGTTCGTATCACCTCTGTCGACGGTCGGCCCCTTTCCTCCAGCCCCATCACCACTCAGACTCAGCCGCTCACCCTTGCCATCGGCCAACATCATGAACGGATCCAGTTCCACCTCACCTCCATTTCATCACCACCCATCATCCTCGGACACCCCTGGCTGCTCCAACATGACCCCATCATCTCCTGGACGCAGAACCGGATCCTGCAGTGGGGGCCGACCTGCACCGAACTCTGCCTGCGGGGCCCGGCTGGGACGTGTTCTAGGGAGTCGGAGGCACCCGATGTCGACACCAATGCCATCCCCGTCATCTACCAAGACCTGGCTGAAGTATTCATCCCCGTCATCTACCGAGACCTGGCTGAAGTGTGTGACGAGCCACACACCTTCCTCCTCATCGCCCCTATGACCTGACAATTGAACTTCAGCCGGGCTCGGTCCCCCCCCGCGGCCATCTTTACTCCCTCTCCGCCGATGAGACGCAGGCGATGGAGAGATATGTTTCTGACGCCCTTCGCCATGGCACCATCCGGCCCTCCTCCTCGCCTGCCGCCGCGGGGTTCTTCTTTGTAAAGAAGAAAGGGGGCGACTTACGTCCCTGTGTCGATTATCGGGGGCTTAATAACATCACCATTAAGAACAGACACCCTTTGCCGCTTACCAACTCAGCCCTGGACGCCCTCTCTGGTGCCACCATTTTCACAAAGTTGGACCTCCGGAGCGCCTACAACTTGGTGCGCATCAGGGAGGGCGATGAGTGGAAGACGGCTTTCATCACCCCTACTGGACACTAGAGCTTGGTCATCCCATTCGGACTCTGCAACGCACCCGCCGCCTTCCAACAGTTCATCAATGATGTCCTTAGGGACATGCTAGGGCGGTGGGTGTTCGTTTACCTAGACGACATACTTATTTATTCACGCACCGCCGAGGAACACACCCAGCATGTCAGAGCGGTCCTTAAGAGATTACTCGCCCACCAACTGTACTGTAAGTTGGAAAAATGCGCCTTTCACGAGCGCTCCACCACGTTCCTGGGTTTTGTCATCTCGCACCAGGGTGTGGCCATGGACCCGCAGAAACTGGAAGTTGTGCGTCACTGGCCCCTACCCAAGACCCTCAAGCAACTTCAACGGTTTCTCGGGTTTGCGAACTTCTATCGTCGCTTTATCCGGGACTACAGTACGGTTGCCGCCCCTTTAACCGCTCTGACTCGCCCCTCTTCTCATCACTTCAGCCTCAACCCTGCCGCCATCACCGCCTTTCATGACCTATGCCACCGGTTCACCAATGCCCCAATTCTACTGCACCCAGACGCAAGTAAACCATTCGTTGTGGAGGTGGACGCTTCGGATGTGGGCGCCGGGGCTGTTCTCTCTCAACGAGGTCCAGACCAGAAGCTACATCCCTGTAGTTTCTTTTCCAAAAAATTTGACCCCACTCAGCAGCGATACGGGGTAGGGGACCGCGAGCTGCTGGCCATAAAGTGGGCTTTGGAAGAATGGCGACACTGGCTCCAGGGCGCCAGAGAGCCGTTCATCGTCTGGACCGACCATCAGAACCTGATCACCATCCGCAACTTAAAACAGCTCAACCCGAGACAGGCGCGGTGGGCACTATTTTTCGAACATTACAACTTCCACCTATCCTACCGCCCGAGGTCCAAGAACACCAAAGCTGATGCCCTCTCCCGACAACACGAAGAGGACGTTCCCCGGGCAGACCCCGCGCCTGTCATCACACCCACCAAGATCATTGCACCACTTCACTGGGAACTGGAAACGAGGGTTCGCCGTGCACAGGCGATGGAGACCGCACCGGCAGGTGTGCCACCTGGGCGACTCTACGTGCCAAAAACTGTAAGGACCGAGGTGTTGCAATGGGGTCATTCCTCGCCATTATCCGGACACCCCGGCACCAACCGCACCCTGCAATTCATCAGACGTGCCTTCTGGTGGCCATCTATGGCGAGTGATGTTAAAGAGTACGTCCAGGCATGCCCAGTGTGCGCCAGGTCCAAGAATACCAACCAACCGACACCGGGGGAACTCCAACCACTCCCCGTTCCCCATCGGCCCTGGACGCACGGGCCTGCCAGCCTCCGAAGAGAAGTACACCATCTTAACTATCGTCGACCGGTTCTCCAAAGCCGTGCACCTGGTGGCCCTCACCGGACTCCCGTCAGCCAAAAAAACAGCAGAGCTGATTTTAAAACACGTAGTCCGACTGCATGGGTTCCCAAAAGACATCGTCTCGGACAGGGGGCCCCAGTTCACCGCCCGGTTCTGGAAGGCCTTCTGCCGTCTGATCAATTCCACCTGTAGTCTATCCTCTGGTTATCATCCCCAGACTAACGGTCAGACGGAGCGGACCAACCAACAACTGGAGCGCTACCTGAGATGCTTTGTTGCCGATCGCCAGCGCTCCTGGGCCCGCTACCTCCTATGGGCTGAGTTATCTCACAATCTCCATGTCTCTTCAGCCACCAATCTCAGTCCATTTGAGGTATGCCACGGTTTCCAACCTTCGATGTTCGATCATCAGGAACCGGAGGTTGAGGTGCCGTCAGCCCAACAGTTGGTTCGCCGGTGTCGACGGCTGTGGAACCAAGCAAACGCCGCCATCCAACAGGCCAACAACCGCTACGCCACTCAACATCGCCGTCGACACCCGCCGGGACGATTGTACAATGTTGGTGACAAAGTATGGCTTTCAACCAGAAACCTTCACCTTCACACAGAATCTAAAAAGCTATCACCCAGGTTCATCGGTCCATACCGCATTACCCTCCGTATCAATCCTGTCACCTACCGGCTCCAGCTGCCTGCGGCGCTCCGGATCCATCCGGTATTTCACACCTCCCAGCTCAAACCATTCATCACTTCACCAATGGTTCCCCCTACCCACCCTGCTCCTCCTCCCCGTATCATTGAGGGTGGTCCCGCCTACACCGTTCGCCGGATCCTTGACACACACCCAGCATGTCAGAGCGGTCCTTAAGAGATTACTCGCCCACCAACTGTACTGTAAGTTGGAAAAATGCGCCTTTCACGAGCGCTCCACCACGTTCCTGGGTTTTGTCATCTCGCCCCAGGGTGTGGCCATGGACCCGCAGAAACTGGAAGTTGTGCGTCACTGGCCCCTACCCAAGACCCTCAAGCAACTTCAACGGTTTCTCGGGTTTGCGAACTTCTATCGTCGCTTTATCCGGGACTACAGTACGGTTGCCGCCCCTTTAACCGCTCTGACTCGACCCTCTTCTCATCACTTCAGCCTCAACCCTGCCGCCATCACCGCCTTTCATGACCTATGCCACCGGTTCACCAACGCCCCAATTCTACTGCACCCAGACGCAAGTAAACCATTCGTTGTGGAGGTGGACGCTTCGGATGTGGGCGCCGGGGCTGTTCTCTCTCAACGAGGTCCAGACCAGAAGCTACATCCCTGTAGTTTCTTTTCCAAAAAATTTGACCCCACTCAGCAGCGATACGGGGTAGGGGACCGCGAGCTGCTGGCCATAAAGTGGGCTTTGGAAGAATGGCGACACTGGCTCCAGGGCGCCAGAGAGCCGTTCATCGTCTGGACCGACCATCAGAACCTGATCACCATCCGCAACTTAAAACAGCTCAACCCGAGACAGGCGCGGTGGGCACTATTTTTCGAACATTACAACTTCCACCTATCCTACCGCCCGGGGTCCAAGAACACCAAAGCTGATGCCCTCTCCCGACAACACGAAGAGGACGTTCCCCGGGCAGACCCCGCGCCTGTCATCACACCCACCAAGATCATTGCACCACTTCACTGGGAACTAGAAACGAGGGTTCGCCGTGCACAGGCGATGGAGACCGCACCGGCAGGTGTGCCACCTGGGCGACTCTACGTGCCAAAAACTGTAAGGACCGAGGTGTTGCAATGGGGTCATTCCTCGCCATTATCCGGACACCCCGGCACCAACCGCACCCTGCAATTCATCAGACGTGCCTTCTGGTGGCCATCTATGGCGAGTGATGTCAAAGAGTACGTCCAGGCATGCCCAGTGTGCGCCAGGTCCAAGAATACCAACCAACCGACACCGGGGGAACTCCAACCACTCCCCGTTCCCCATCGGCCCTGGACGCACATTGCCGTCGACTTCATCACGGGCCTGCCGGCCTCCGAAGAGAAGAACACCATCTTAACTATCGTCGACCGGTTCTCCAAAGCCGTGCACCTGGTGGCCCTCACCGGACTCCCGTCAGCCAAAAAAACAGCAGAGCTGATTTTAGAACACGTAGTCCGACTGCATGGGTTCCCAAAAGACATCGTCTCGGACAGGGGGCCCCAGTTCACCGCCCGGTTCTGGAAGGCCTTCTGCCGTCTGATCAATTCCACCTGTAGTCTATCCTCTGGTTATCATCCCCAGACTAACGGTCAGACGGAGCGGACCAACCAACAACTGGAGCGCTACCTGAGATGCTTTGTTGCCGATCGCCAGCGCTCCTGGGCCCGCTACCTCCTATGGGCTGAGTTATCTCACAATCTCCATGTCTCTTCAGCCACCAATCTCAGTCCATTTGAGGTATGCCACGGTTTCCAACCTTCGATGTTCGATCATCAGGAACCGGAGGTTGAGGTGCCGTCAGCCCAACAGTTGGTTCGCCGGTGTCGACGGCTGTGGAACCAAGCAAACGCCGCCATCCAACAGGCCAACAACCGCTACGCCACTCAACATCGCCGTCGACACCCGCCGGGACGATTGTACAATGTAGGTGACAAAGTATGGCTTTCAACCAGAAACCTTCACCTTCACACAGAATCTAAAAAGCTATCACCCAGGTTCATCGGTCCATACCGCATTACCCTCCGTATCAATCCTGTCACCTACCGGCTCCAGCTGCCTGCGGCGCTCCGGATCCATCCGGTATTTCACACCTCCCAGCTCAAACCATTCATCACTTCACCAATGGTTCCCCCCACCCACCCTGCTCCTCCTCCCCGTATCATTGAGGGTGGTCCCGCCTACACCGTTCGCCGGATCCTTGACTCACGTCCTCGGGGCAGAGGGCTCCAGTACCTGGTGGATTGGGAAGGTTACGGTCCCGAGGAGCGATCTTGGATTCCGGCTCGGTTCGTCCTAGACCCCGAACTCATCCGGGACTACCGTCGTCGGGTATCCTCCACCCCAGGACCGTCGAGAGTCGGTCCTGGACAGGGGGGTACTGTCATGCACACTCGTAACACGACCGGCACTAGGACCCGAAAGTAATACGGTCGGGTTTTCAGGAAGCATAAAAGGAGACAAAATGGCGCTTCACATTGCTCAGTCATTGAGTTCGCCCATGCCTTACCTGACGCTTTGCCGACTATTCTGTGAGTACTCACCTATTTGGGTTGCTAGAACGCGGATTTATTTGTGTAGATCCTAGCTCTTCGTGTAAGAGAGTTCTTAGATAAATTGCGTGGTTATCCTGCCTACTCGTGTTGCTTCCGCGTTTGGGTTTACCATCCACGCTACACGGGCTAACTGCTAAGGCTTCTGTGCTTACCCTACTATAGCTCGTGACACACAGGGCACTCGGGCTGAGGTGATTGGTTGCTTTACATCTCAGGGAGCCCTCATGTCTGTGTTTCCTTCTGGCTCTACCTTTTAGTTATACTGTTATACTTAGTCCTGCCGGAGTCCCTGTTTGCACTTTGCACTAAATACACATTCACCTTATACATGTTGACTGTGACCATACCTAACTGCCATCTCTTCTTATTTTCTGTTCTCTTCTCTCTCTTTCTCTCTCTCTCCCTCTCTCCTTTCCCTCTCTCTGTCTCTCTGTCGAGCTATACATGCCGCTCCTCAGTTGCCAGTGATCCAGATCCCTCTACCCTCTGGACCTGTCTAACCCATCCTGGAGTCCTGCTTCTGGTTGGAGATCTCGTCCGTCGCATGGATGCCCCGTGTGGTCTGCCTGGATGCGTGTGGTGGCTAGGGATGGTTTCCACGAAGACTGTCCTGTCCTCGACTGATGCAGACAGGTGTTCTCTGGGGACCTGTGATTTCAGTTGTTCGATAGCTTGTAATGCTCAGATATACTATAATTACCCGATGCTACACACAAGAAGAGATATTTGTCTTCGTGTCGGAGTACGTTAAAACTCAGTGAGCAAGAATCACAAAACCAAGACCAATTCAAACAAACCAAACGTGTATTATACAAAAAATTAAACAAAAGGTGCACCAACTAACAAAACCAATAAAGAAAACAATATTTACAAAATATATACAATGAAAACCGATGAGTGGGAGAATGTGTAAAATGTCCAAAGTCCGTGTTATTGTGAGAGTGTATGAGGGAGATGGATCGGTCTCACCTCAAATGATGGTAAACAACCGGGAGGCCGATGTCGGAGTGCGAGTACCGATACGAAGCAGTCCAGTCGGTGTTAATCTAAATGGTAAGACAGACCCGCAAGAAACAGCCTTCGTCAGTCTCATGAGCAACTCCGTGTAAATAATATATTCAGCGCGCTGTATCTCCATAACTCTCTCCTCTTGCATGCTTTCCCGGGCCGGCTTTATGTCCGGGTCATGTGACCACATGCGTCACCTTCTTCCCGTGCCGTCGGGCAACACAGTCTCGCGAGAGTACAGTAGGAGCGGGAACCAATACACATTATATACATACCGGCAAATAAACCGAAGGGGGCACATTGCATAAGGTGCTGCAGCTTCTTTCATATTAATCTGGCTTATTTACCCCTCTATACAATTGCCCCTTATGTGGCAGTGCTACAAGCTCAGGACTGTAATTTCCTATAGTCTACCTGAGTCTCCAGGAACAAACTGGACTCCATTTAATTTTAACACATCTCCTGTTATACTGAACTTCCAGTATTACACATTATTATGCTGATCAATCCCTGCTATCCGTTATCACCCACATGAGGATGGGTTCCCTGTTGAGTCTGGTTCCTCTCAAGGTTTCTTCCTATTACCATCTCAGGGAGTTTTTCCTTGCAACCGTTGCCCTCGGCTTTCTCATTAGGGACATCTTATCATTTTGATTCATAAACATTCACATTTCATACAAACTTACTTCTTTTGATTGTGTAAAGGTGCTTTGCAACAATGTCAATTGATAAAAGCGCCATATAAATAAATAAATAAAATTGAATTGAAATTCAAAGAGTTTGAATTTGTATTATGGCAAGAAAAAAGCAGCTAAGTAAAGAAAAACGAGCCATCATTACTTTAAGAAATTTAGGTCAGTCAGTCCGAAAAATTGGGAAAACTTTGAAAGTGTCCCCAAGTGCAGTCACAAACACCATCAAGCACTACAAATAAACTGGCTGACATGCGGACCGGCCCAGGAAAGGAAGACCAAGACACCTCTGCTGCGGCGGACAAGTTCATCCGAGTCACCAGCCTCAGAAATCGCAGGTTAACAGCAGCTCAGATCAGAGAGCAGGTCAATGCCACACAGAGTTCTAGCAGACAACAAGCAGAAGGGACTTGTTTGGGCTAAAGAACACAATAAAGAAAACTCGCTGAATGAGAAGGGGTGTCCAAACTTTTGGTCTGTACTATATGTATTATTGTGGATTTATAATTGAATAAAATGATCCGGTTGTCAGGGATAACCCCTAGAGGGCACCAAAGCGCCCAGACACTTTTTGTTTTCTGTTGTTTTTCTGTGTTTGTAAACTCAATTTCCCAGAATGCACCTCGGTCAGGTGATGGGAGCGCTCGCCTGAACCAAGGTTGCTCATTAGTTTCATTATAAAGGTTCCTGAGTTGAGTTAGTCATTCTCTTGCATCTGTTTAAGTTAAGTGGTTTGCTGTTCCATTATGTTTGGTTTATATGATGGTCATGTATCTTTTGTGCTTTCTGTTTCATGTTGATTTCCTTGACCCTAGTTCTCTCCAGTCCTAGTTTATCCTGTCCTGCTATGTTTTGTTGAGATGGTTTGTGTGATTGTCTAGGAGTTTAAACAGACTAATGTCCTTAGTTCTTATTCTGTTTAGTTCCTGTTCTGTGTTTGATTCTGCTCCTGTCCTGTCGTGCTCCAGTCCTGTCCAACTCCTTTCTCCTCAGTTAAGTATTGTTCAGTGTGTCTCTAGTCCCTCTTGTGTCTAGTGTCTCCCATGTCTCTAGTCTGGTTTTTGGTCATGTATAGCTCTGGTTTAGCTTAGATCCTGTCCTATGTTGGTTATGTTCATGGACAAGTAAAAGTTCTGTCCTGTTTTTGAAACATCTGTTTGTTTCCATTTTTCATTATTAAAAGACTTTCAACCACCTTCACCTCTGCCACTATGCCCACACACAGCAACCGTTACACCGGACAAAAGTGACCGGGAACATTGAGTGTGAACCACAAACACAACATGAGGGTTAAAGCCTTACATCACTTCTGTAGTAACATTAACAGTAACAACAGTTCTGTCACTAGGAGGTGTTCTTATCCATTCACCTACTGCATGACATTTTATACATCATGGATGATAGTTCACTCTGGCTGCTGTGACATTACAGTTAAATTTTAACAGTATTCAAATAAACATTATAACTTACTCGTGGGAGGTGGGGTCATGCTTCTCCTCCTCACACTCTGGTCTGATGGATCTGTGTAAAAACACACTGATTTACTAAACACACAAAACATACTACAGGAACAATGTTATAAGTCTGAATCTCTAAATCAATGCCCAATGCCAGAGTCATCAAATTCACTCATTACAATCTGAAATCTTACTTAACAGAGTCGCTATCAAAAACAGCAAACTCGAGCCATTATTTAGCAATAGTTTAGGACCTAATGACAGAAATAAATCGTTTCTCAGCAAAAAATTGTAATGTTGAGTATATATGGAAGGATTTCATTTTAATTATTCAAATGTGTTTTCTACACAACTCATAATGAATATTTGTCTCGCTGTTTGCTTTTCAAGAATGTCTTTAAAGTGAAGGAAAGGGAGATGAAAGTGTTTATTCAAACAAAGTTGAAGAATGAAGGGGCGTCAAACCTCTCCAGGCTTCCAGCTACACACCTCAAGCCTTGTAATATATTCACATACTTGACCAGTCATACACTGATTGACAGCAGCGTCTCCTAGCAGCAGCACTGTTGGACAGTAATATTGCTAAGTGTTAAAGTGCTTTCATGACTTGTTATTTAGTTGTTTTTAAGTGTGTTGCTTTATTGATTTTTAAAATTAATTAATAGAATTAATTGCAATAATTTTGTTGTAATGTAATTGTATTACACTACATCACACATTTAGATTACAGAAATACTGTAAATAATTTTTCAGCTTTATTTAAATTGCTTATGCCCGTACATTTTAACTACTACTATTTTAACTGCAGTAGCTGTTTAATATTAACTGTAGTATTGCAGTATTACTGCATTATGACTGCATTATATTGCAGTATTACTGCAGTTGTTATTGGAGCATTACTGCAGTATTAAGAAAAAATGCAGTGTTTTCGTGTCCAAATCACTGTGTTTCCTGCATATATATACTGCATATGTAGAAAACTGCAGTTTTGACACTTGAAAACGAGATGCTGCGTGAAAATGCTATGGGAACATCTCTTTGTTCTCCGTTTGTGAAGCCTGTGTGTATCAAACACGCCAAATACTTTGGCTTATAACCTCACCGGAAACATCCTCAGGTCAATTTTGTCTGAAAGGACGTCCAGACACATCAGCAGTGTGGCATTGAAGTGCAGCATCTCGTTCCCGCTTTATCAGGGAACAGGGTTACGTTCCCTTTCCAAAGTTACACTCGATGCTGTGTGAAAACGCTATGGGAACAAGAATACCAACGCCGCGGCACCGCAAGTGTCTGGACCCCCAGGTTGTGTAGCGTGTGCGCACA
Source organism: Clarias magur (assembly GCA_013621035.1). NCBI lineage: Eukaryota > Metazoa > Chordata > Actinopteri > Siluriformes > Clariidae > Clarias > Clarias magur. Next base: position 82,062 of record QNUK01001204.1, read on the forward strand.
AGCCGAGGAGGTCTCAGATCTAGCTCTGGGATGCTGACTCGAGCATTGACATCCAGACTATAAAATCTAACAAACGTGTGTGGAGAGGACCAGCCTGCCACATCATACACCTGCTGCAAGGGGACGCCTCTTGCCAGAGCAATTGATGAGGCAATACCCCTGGTCAAATGAGCCCTGATTCCTAGAGGCGAAGTGTAACCACGCGCCTCATAGGTTATGGCAATAGCATCTCTCCCCCAATGTGACAACGTCTGTCTAGTGGCGGCCTGGTCAGGACTTGGGTGGTCGACAGTCCCGATTCCTGAGCACGGCAGAGAAGAAACCTCACAAAGCTCTGCTCGTAGAGCTTCGCCGCCTGAAACCTAGTGGCGGCGGTGTTTATGGAGTCGCCAAAGAGGCCGGAAGGCGAGAGGGGGGCATCAAAGAGGAAACACGATCCCTGACCTTGATGCCCGTGAGGTTAAGTCATAGATGTCTCTCCGTGGCGACCATGGCAGCCATAGAACGGCTGATAGCACGGGCCGTCTGCTTGGTGGCGCGGAGAAATAAATCTGTAGCTCGGCGGCGACGATAGACCCGCCAGTGCTCAGAACTCTCAGCAGGTGAGCCTGGTATGCCTGCAAAACCGCCATGGTGTGCAGGGCAGCACCAGCCTGACCCGCTGCCTGAAAAGCTTTCCCCAATAACGAAGATGTTAGTCTACACAGCTTGGTGGGGAGTGTGGGCTTTTTCAGGGAGGATTAGCTCCCAGGAGAGAGATAGCTCGCAAGCGTCTGTTCAATCTGGGGCATCATCATAAAACAGGGGATGAATAAGGCTTATTCCATGAAAGGACCATGGAGGACCAAAGAAGGGGAGGGACCCTGATTGAGGCCCCTCCCCTGGCCACCCTTGGGGAATTTTTATTATTATTTTATTAGTTATCTATTTATTTATTTATTTTTGTGGCAAGAGAGGAAGTCTCTTGCGCCCCATCACACGAAGTGCTGGAGCGCGCTTAAGAAGCAGGCGCTAAAACTTCCTGATCCGTCGAGAGCGTGAGAGAAAGGGGGAATTCCATCTAATGCGCGTCTGCCAGATCGGTACGCTATCGCCATGGACGTAAGGGAGGAAGTCTCTTCGCCGGATCACAAGAAGTGCCGGAGCGCACTTGAGAAGCGGACGCTAAAAACTTCCTGATCCGAGGAAGAGCGCGAGAGAGAGGGGGAATACTGTCTCATATACACGCGAGCCCCAGGAATGCGCCACAGTTCACGGTTTCTCTTTAAAGAAAGTGAAGCGCCTTAATAGGTAGGAGATCACAAGCACTCAAAGAAAAAGTTGTGGAGATAGCTCTCCGAAAGAAATCTATCACATGGAGGAACGCATCTCTCAACCAACTCTGCCATTATCTTTAAGAAAAGTTTTTTCTTTCCTACCGTGATTCTGTTGCATGCACGCATATGCGTACACACACGCAAACACAAAGCGGTCCTGAAGACAAAAAGATCTGAGGATATTTCCGGTTCACTCCTATTTATAACCTGCAGATGAACCGTATCGGGTGACGTCACCTGACTAAGGTTATAAGCCAAAGTATTCGGCTTTTTGATACACACAGGCTTCATAACCGGAGAACAAAGAAATGTTCCCATAGCGTTTTCACGCAGCATCAAGTGTAGCTTTGAAAGGGAACTGCAGTTATTTTTTGTAATGGATCACTTCACTTTAATGAATTCAGTAGGATCCTATATTTCTTGAACCAAACAATATACATATTATTATTATTATTATTATTATAGAATAACCTTGTTAGGTCAACAGCTACTGCAGTAAAGGACTGCAGGACGTCATTGCAGGATAACTGCAGTCACTGCACTGTAAAAAATTGAACTAGCAAAATGTTGGCATAATGAGTATTTATTAGTAATCTGGACAATAAGAAATGAAAAAGCTGACTGAACTAGTGAAAACAAGTTCATTAAAAACGCTGGGTCAACTAAGGTTTAATTACTGAACAGACTTTCTAATGCAAGTTAACTCGCGCAGAAGTTGGTTCGGAAGTTGGCGCATGTACGCAGTTACGTTTCTAAAGTTGGCGCATGCGCGCTGATACGTTTCGGAAGTTGGTGCATGCGTGTTGGGTGCAGCGGGTATTTTGAACATCATCTGGATTAGTATCACGTTTCTCCACCTCACATCAGACAACTTCTTTTAAACTTTGGTAAGTGAATATATTTATATCGAAGTCCTTTGTAGAAATGATCTTAACATAAATGAGCGTTATTATATGGCGCTCTTTGTGAAGTACATAGAGTTTGGTGCAGTTGTTTATTTAACGTGAGACAGTGAGAAAGATGCAAGTCATCCTGTAACCTGAGTTCCTACAAACAATATATTTTGTATTATTTTGAGTTTAATACATTTATTTGTTATTTATTACAGGTGTTGCATATTATGAAGTATATTTAATTATGTTTTCATTTAGAATTGAATATTATTTAATTATTATACAGTATACAGCACATGATTATTTTCTCTATATCCCTGCATGTGTGATATTTGATTTATTGGTTATGTTGTTTATGTTAAGAGGAACTAACAGGTTACCTGCCTGGGGTTTCCCATGGGACAGGTGAGAGTGTGACACGGTGGGAGAGAAGCACATGAGGAGAGCAGTTTGTATACTGGCTTAATAAAATAAGTTGTTTCAAACTTAACTGTGTAATGTAATGAAAAAAAGTAAAAAAGACTATTGAACATTTCCTTGCAAACATATAATTGGTCAGATTAGCTCTGCACTAACGTTCAAAAGTTTGAGATGTGCATTATTTTTTTGTTTTTAAAAGAGTTGTATGTTAATCAATGCTACATTTATTTGATCAATATAAAATACTACATTTATTTAATATAGTAAAACTGGAATAAGGTGAAATAATGTTAGACTTCAAAATTTGTGTTTTCTACTGGAATGTACTGTACTTAAAAGCGTAATTTATTGCTGTGACATTAAGCTGAATCATCTGCATCATTACTCAAGTCTTTAGTGTCACATGGTCTTCAGAAATCCCTCTAATATGAGGATCTGATCATGGGAAAATTTCTTGATATTTTTGTATTAGAGAGTTATAGCTTTTTTGCCAATTTTATTAATAAGAACAATGTTAGCCAATAAAATTGTCTAATATTGTCATTCAGTCCTGGGGGGGGGGGAGTTATTGTGTCCACAAAACTCAATAAATGTTTCTTGATCATTATGAATGAATTAAAGAAATAGTGATTTCTGCGGACACTGAAGGTTGGAGTAATGATGCAGAAAATACAGCTTTACATCACAGCAATAAATAAAACAATTTAAATACATTCCAATGGGAAAAAAGCTGTTTAAAATTGTTTTAAATTCACATTATTCCTGTTTTTACTGTATTTCTGATCAAATAAATGTAACCTTCATGAACACACTTCGTGCGAGTTCAGTGAGATCTGCTCTGAAGCAGAGGTCTTCTCTTGGAAAACATATGAGAAATAGAGAGATCGTATTTTGCCCCTTACAGAAATGTAGATTCAAGCTTTAGCAGCCATAGAACAAGAAAACATAAAAATAACACCATCAAAGATTTCAGATGAATGCATAAGGAATCAGAGAAAATCTTGAATGAAACAGAACCTGAGCTGAACAGTGAACCTGAATCTGGGACGTCACCTTGTGCACGTGTAGAATTGAGAGAAACGGACACAGAAAAAATTGATGCTGAGACACTTGAGCACAAACCTGAACAGCTTTTTTTCCATGCAAACAGTATTACATATTTCAAAATCTTTCTCTCATAATTAGAGTCTCCCTGATGTTAAATGTTATGAATACCTGAAGGTTTATCCAAAGTGACGATGCATAGCGTTAGCGCCCCTTTTTTAGACGTCAAATATTGTGGCTCACTGAATGAAAACTGTCCTGGAAGATCTCGATGTGTTTATCTGTGATGGATCACCTGCACTATTCAGAACATGTCTGGTGAGGATGTTGCATTGATTCTCTGCAGGCACTTTGACAAAAATATGGCTGTTAATATTTGTGTTGACTTTGTAAAATATTTAAATTCTTATTCATTTGAACTCCGGCCCTTATTTTACTTTATCTGATCATCTCAACTGATTTTAAGGATTTATGAGGTGTTTCTTTCTGTACTTTTTGTCTACATTAATCTAGTAGGATCCAAAACTTTCATGGAACAAAAAGAACTAGAACAACATAGAAAAGATGGATGTCAAAAGTGATTTTTGTTGTACTCTTTATGACATTAGGACAGTACTCCTGATGGCGGACAGACCAGAGGGATGAAAGTGGGAGTTCCTATTGTGATTGGAGATGATGACTCCCCTACGACTTTGACTAGTGTCATAAACGTTACTCTTGTGTTGGAGGAAGGGATTGTCTTGCAAGATGCTCCAGATCTGCAATCTGCTGTTGCTTAACAGTTTGGCCTTTGACCTGTTTGACTTGGATTTCAGTACTGAAGTAAACTTTTGGGGTGATTGAGAAGGTGTTCATGGAATTGGGCACTCGCTGCTCTGCAAGGGTACAATCTCGTAAGACTTCACTTCTGCTATGACTTTGCTTTTGTGAGCTGTTTTCAGATTTCAAATTATTATTATTATTATTATTATTATTATTATTATTATTATTATTTTGTACTCTTTTCCTTGTTTTGTGAAGTTTAGACTGTAAAAGGCATTTTGTCATGTTTCTTTTTGTGTACTTTTATTTGAAAGTCATGGAATGTGGTTGTAGTGTGTTCCTTTTGGTTTAAAATAAAATTTGGAAGAAACTTTCAAGCATGCAATTACAGCTTTTTTCATTACATTGTATTACATGTTAATAAAAAAGAACCTGCTTCAGTAAATTTAAACCCATATTTTGAACCCAAAACATGTGACAAGTTCACATTTATTAAATTAATAAGTCTTTGAAACTATCAAAACACTTTTAACTTAACAAAAGAATATAAGTTGGGAGACCTTACTCAGTAAATTTAGTCAACAACTTGGGTTAAAAGTGGAGTTAACTCAAAAAAGCCGTGCAGCAAGTTGCCTTGAAACGTTGAATTAAGTCAAGATTTTATTTTTTACAGTGTGAAGGTAATTACCTTGATATAAGATATAGCAATGAACTGACGGACAGCAATGAACTGTTCAATAACTACAAAGTTACAGAATCATATTTTAATACAACTGCATTTAACTGAATTGGTTCTGAATAAATAGTACTTGATTGTACTTCACAAACCCAGAAACTGCAGTTATTTTTTTTGTAAAGGAAGTTGTGCTCTTGAACACTCTTAGACAGCTGGACAGTACAGAAACGTCCCTCACTGAAGTGTGACCTTAAACTCGGATTTATTCAGTACTCAGTCGTGCTGTTTGGAAAATAAAAATGAATAAATGAAATAAACATGTTCATGGTATGTGGTTACTGTAGTTTTCCTCTTACTGTGTGACTGAAGTCATGACTTTAGACTAAACGCGTGTGTAGAAGTTAAACTATAATATAACAGACGACTCAGTAAGTTGGTGTCCAGGTCCTCTAACGGTAAAGACACTGTGTGTATTAACTCCACTTTAACTTCCGTCTTCTTCAAGCGTCACATGTTTAAACACTACACACACATGAACACAGTAAAACTCAGTAAAACTCTCACTAATGTAATGTGGAGTGGAGTTTATCAGTATCATTGATCCCTGGATCTCTGGTTCACATCAGTTAAAGATGAATTAATGATATTTAAGTCCTACCTTCAGCCGCAGCCGCCATTTCGTGTGTCTGCTGAAGAAACCGAAAGTAAAACTGTCACACACACACACACACACACACACACACACACACACACACACACACTGCCATCTAGTGGTCTCTGTAGAATAGTGTTTAGAAAATATTACATAATGAGTTAATCTAATTTAAACAAGACTCTAATTACTGGATTTAAATAATATAAAGTGATTGTGATCAGTTTGTATATTATTAATTATACCATAATGTGAGTGTAATGTTAAAATGAAGTTAATTAAATTACTTTAAACACAGAGTGAAATGTCTTCGTCTCTCCACACCACTGATGTGATTTATTTCACACTGTTTATCTCATCATGCTGGATGTACGTTGTTAAAACTAATTACTTACCCAGGTGGACCTACATGTGTCCCACTATAACCTGAGCTGTAGAGAGCCGTACTCAAGGTCTAATAGAGACAGGCTGGTGATCTTGGGGTTTGGACCTGTGACGTTCTGATCAGTAGCCCAGTGTCAAAACCACTGACGCCGTCCTGACCCTCAGCACAGTCAACACCAAGGAATAATTTATCAGTCTGTTCTCACACACACACACACACACACAAATGTTTGCACAATATTTATTTGACTGCTATTTGCACACAATACACACACACTCAATACTCTTGTCAAAATGTAAAATGTAAACTGTTTACTGCTGTTCTTCCCACTCCCTCAATTCATACTTCATCAAAAAAAAGTACTGTTGCTGTGTATGTCATGTACCTATTTGTTTGCACATTTGCACGTGCACTTTGTCTATTGTGTATTTTTGTATAGAAATTTGATAGTTTTTTTAGGTTAACTTAAAAATGTAAAAATTTGTGTTGTTGCATGTATGTAGCACCTTGGTCCTGGAGGAACGTTGTTTCGTTTCACTGTGTACTAACTGTAAATGGTTGGAATGACAATAAAAGCCTACTTGACTTGACTTGACACACACACACACACACCGACATCCATGATAATACACATGTGTATCCGGGGTATCGCTGTATATTTATTAACTAAAATAAAAGTGAATGTAAATGTGCTTTTATGAGATGTTTACATAATTACACATTAAGTAAGTACAATTCAATTACATTTAAATATTGTCTAATATCTCAGACTGCTTTTGAAGAACAACTGATGTTGTAATTCCTCTCTCTTACACATGCATTATTGAGACACACACTCTACTGCAATTGAAATATATTAAATATGCTCTTGGGTGTATTAATAAACATTCATTACACTAATTACCTCCATTAAGTTGCATGGAAACTAAAGTGTTTATATTCCTCTGGAATAGAGGAATACAAGGCACTATAATGTATATGTGTTAGGGTTAAAAGGAGAAGACGTGTGTCTGAGATAAGTTTTAAGCTAAGAGAAGAAGAGTTATTTCTTGTTGTATCCACCACACACTGATACGGTTACCGGTCCAGGCCCGATCAACCGGGAGACACAGACACACACATACACACACTGTACACACAGTGAGGTTGGTGAGGTTCTAAATTCAATAGTTTCAGCACCTCAGCTAAGTTTGAAAATCTACACATGGCAAGGTAAGGAAAAAAAGAGCACAAGCATCTCTCTTTCTGGACTGTTGTCTTCTTAATAGGAGTATTTAGTGTCCATTCCTGGTCTCTCCTGGTCACAGGGACATCCTGCCATCACACACCAGCCCTCTCTAAACCCAGATGATCCTGAGGAGAACAGAAAAATGCATGATTTAGATATTTATCATTTATTATATGTATCTATGCTATTTGTTGAACTTTATTCTAGCAGGCATTATATTTATTTGTAGCATTTATTTCTTCATTGTTGTACAGTGTACATAAACACTATTTTTATGATAAAAAAGTAAAAATTTTAAATGTGCTATGACTAAAGAAAGTAATGTTTAATGATCACTTTATTTCTATTTGACTGTAAATCAGAAGAGAACGTGGACACACCTGATTCCTCACCTTACAGAGTAGAGATGTAAAGTCATTCCTCAGTGCCTCGTGTAGTGTCCGTGCAGCGCGCGCTCATTTCACCCTCTGAGTCGCGCGACAGATGTGTCAGTAGCCATGTTGTTTACAGTGCCGTTGTTTTTGTCATAAAAATAAAAACATCCACACGGAGCATTAACAGGCGTCTCACAGTTCATGACCCGAGTGGCGTTTCTTCTTCTTTCTTAATTTTTTTTCCGGTGCAAAACAAACCAACTACCTCTCTACCGCCACCTACTGTTTCCGGTTGTGTAAATACGTGAGTGTCCCCGGGATCACAATCGCTATTACAGTGTGAACGCAGACCTGCGGGGGGGAACAGATAGTTCACAGTGTGAAAACGCCCTAAGAGTCCTAGTTAGCTGGCTAGCGGAGACAAGACAGAGACGAGACAGATTGTCCTGACAACATAAACTTACAACATAAACTAACTAGCCAACTCAGAGAGGAAGACTATCTACATTTTTGTTTATATATTTTTTTTAATATAAATACAGATAACAGACAACATAAAATGGACGTGCAAATGTAAACAAGAGAAACAAAGTGACAGTGCGACAGACACGACATACCAATACTCTGTGGTCTTGAGATGGTGAATTGAGGTGGTGGAGAAACAGTAAGCGTTCCTTAAAGTAGCAGCAAGAATGTAAAAAGTTAGTGCAAAAAGTAATCCAGTCATTAATATTGTGCAAAAGAGCATTCACAGGTTGGTGTGTACAATAGTCTGGTAGTGTAGCTGTGTTTGTGCTTGTGTTGATTAATAAGTCCAGTCTCAATGTTTGAGGTAGTTGAATTAAGTTGAGTGATTGTGTGTGTGTGTGTGTGTGGGTGTGTGTGGGTGTGTGTGTGTGTGTAAAACCTTACTTAGGAGCTGTGAGCTGCCGCAGGTGGTTAGACTGAGTGAACAGCACAGCACACACACACACACACACAAAATATAACTGTTGAGTTTATGGTGAAGGTTATGGGGAAGACAGTGCTAATGGGGATGGCACTCTAAAACCACCCTTGCACCCTCTACAAATGTAGAATTAAATTTTAGTAGCATCGAATTTAAGCAAAGTAAAGGTTAACACAGTGAGCCTTTAAATTTTATCATGTGTAATTAGAAAGCCTACGGGTGTAGGGTTTTGAATCATCTTGTATTTTGTGTTCTTTAAATTTGTAGTAGATAAAACCAAAATAAATGAAACTAAATGACAATAAAAATTAAAACATTGTCAGGATGTGCTACTGCGTAAACAGATTTGTCATTCAGCCCCACTTGTGTTTTTGCGGTATTATGAGAATGAAATGCAGTAGGCTGTTTTTGATCATCATAATTTTCTTTAATAAATAATGACCCCCGTTGCGCTGTACCACCGCTGGCAAAACCTTATGAAATACAAGTGAAACATTAAACGAATCACAGTAATCACAGTAATAAAATAATAGTAATAAATATAGGCATTTCTTATTTGCATCGCATTTAAGGAAAGTAAATGTATACTTGTGTCACAGCATGCGCCTGTGATGGGCATGTACCCAAATCAGTATCACTCCTCAATCACTCCGAAGCTCACTAGATAGGCGGCCTAGGTGCACACTGCAGGTATGCGAAGAAGCGGGGCCGCCTAACTAGGCTCAACTGGTGAGCTATCGGTGCAAATGATCCCGAGCTTCTCTCCGCGCTATGAAACACAGCGGGAGTGTTTCTCGGGGTCTGTTGGGGAAGCTGGACCTTAAAAAGCAGCACGTCATGGATTTTAGTAAGGAGAGTGGCATGCAAGCGGGGCGATGTGACGCGCCCCAGACACTTTAAAAAGGGGAATGCCGCCCTTTGATCCCTGTGAGAGGACAGCGCGTGAACAAGCCTGATAAGACTCCACTTTGCACTCACAATGACGATAAACACTTATGGTTTTTTAAATGATGAAAGTAAACAGGGTGCGCTACCTTGAGCGTGTCAGAAAATGAACCAAAACTGTGTGTATATTTGCCTCACAGACGTGAAAAATATATACAGTGGAACCTTGGATTACGAGCATAATTCGTTCCGGAAGCGGGCTCGTATTCCAAAACACTCGTAAGCCAAATTTTATTTTCCCATAAAAAGTGAATAAAAAGAACATAATAAAAAAAAACACAATAAAAGCTAACATTAAGTGCATTTCTCAGTTTTGGTAGGAAGTTCTGACATAAACACACAGGATGGTACAGTGCTGTGTCCTCATTGTACATTAGATATGGGGCAGGTCTTACAGCGTTGTATTCTTTTACATTCTTTTACCTTATCCAGAGCGACTTACATTTTTATCTCATTATACATCTGAGCAGTTGAGGGTTAAGCGCCTTGCTCAAGAGCCCAACAGGACAACTTGGTGGACATGGGATTTGAACCTGGGACCTTACGAACCGTCCTCAATGGCCAGTGCTAATGGTTGAGTCTTACAGTGCTGTACCTCCTTTGGCCATGGGGCAGATCTTGTATATCTACAATTAGTCAGAATTATGATACTTTGGCTATAATTACTGCTAAGTGCTTAAGGGAGGAAGTGTGTGTCAGTGTAGCTTTTCCATGGAGGATAATCATTTGTTCCTTAATGATTACCACCCAGTAGCACCAACACCGATACTAATGAAGTGCTTTGACACTCCCCTGTCTACATCAACGGGACAATGGTCGAACGTGTTACAAAACTTCACGTTCCTGGGGATACACATTTCTGAGGACTTGAATATAATAATTTTTTTTAATTGAATTGGTTCACTAATACCTCCAGTCTCCTCAAGAAAGCTTCACCAGCGCCTCTTCTTCCTGAGACTACTGAGGAAGAATCACCTTTCTAAGGACAAAATGACCAATTTCTTCCGTTGTGCAGTAGAGAGCATACTAACCAGCTGTATTACAGTCTGGTATGGTAACTGCTCTGTCTCGGATCTCAAATCCATCCAAAGGGTGGTAAAAACTGTTCAGCGTATCACTGGTACCACTGGTACTTCCTGTCATTGAGGAAGTCTACAAGAGGAGGTGTCAGCATAGAGCACGAAGTATTGTGAAGGACACCTCTCACCCGGCACATGAACTGTTTTCTCTCCTTCCCTCTGGAAAAAGGTTCAGATGTCTAAAGTAACAGCAGGCTTTTTACACCAACGGTACCACCATCACTGATAACCAACATTCCTGTTTAATACCTCTGTAAATACTTCCTGTTCATTCATTTGTACAGTCTGCACATGGACTGTATACTAATATGTGTATATTCATATATGTAGATGTGTGTATAGGTATACTCTGCATTTCCATCCAGCTGTTAAATTACTCATATTTATTCATATATACATATGTATATTCATATTATTGCACATAATGTAAATTCACCTATATATAGTTTCTGTATATCTTTATTCCACATATTTATATTTAGACACATTTGTAGATTTACAATTATTCTATACATTAATTTATCCATCTATGCTCACTTTACACTGTATATTCATGTATAATAAGTTTTATAGATCTGTACTGTATATATGTTTATATTGCACTATTGCACTCTGCTAACTTGCACTTCTGATTAGATGCTAACTGCATTTCGTTGCCTTGTAACTTTGAGCAATGACAATAAAGTTGAATCTAATCTAATCTAATTTGTCATAAAGAACTGTAAACTGAAAGAACCTCCCTGTAACTGCAGTCCACACACACACACACACACACACACACACACACACACACACAGTAGTGTTGTCTTAGACACAGAGACAAGAGGCTCAGGAGCAAAACTGAAAAAATGCTTTTAATGTTTTGAAGTTAGTTGGTGAGTTTGTTTGCAATTACTGCAAGTTATTCACGTTTAATTAATGTTTTAATTAATGTCTCACCCCATGTGTGTGTGTGCATGTGGGTGTGCGTGTGCGTGTGTGTGTGTGTGTGTGTGTGTGACAGTATTCCTTTCGGTTTCTTCAGCAGATAGTAACTAATATGAAATTTCTCATTCATTCTCAAATGCTTTTACCTCAAGAATGTGAAACATAGCTTCACTTGCACGCCCCAACTTCTTGGGTGGAGCCACAGGTGATGGGAACATGTCTGGTAGAGCTTTTAGCATGGCAAGTGAGTGCTTCACTGTTAAAAACAAACTTAAAGTCATTTGACTTACTGCAGTGAGGTATATACAGTAGGTGCCACCTCAAATAGCCGAGGCCATGCGGAGGCCGTGCGGCTGCCCTTTGGACCATGTGATCCCCCTCCTTATCCTGCCAGGAAGGTGTGTAAAGATTTCACAGTAAACACGCCCATTCAAGCTCTATTTATTCATTTACCTGGTGCCACGACTATATGGCGCTCTGTTCTCAAGAACACATTAACACAAGCCAGCAAATTAGCTGCGCTGAGTTGCAATCACGTGGTTTTAACAACCCACCGAACTGACGCTATCAAACTGCACTACAGAGATGAAGATGGCAGCTTAATGGACCTTATTTGCGGTAAGTTGTGACTTTTTAAATAAAATTTGTTTGGGGTAGTTTACAGTTTAATTCCCAGTTTAGTTTTTATCTGCCGTTTTGAATAGATGTACAGGAGCTAGCGAGCTGAACGCTCATAACCAGGTTTATATTTTCCCCACTTTAGCCGTGACTTTGCACGGTAGCGCGAGCGCTTAGTTAACGAAAGCTGAATAAAAACCCTGAAGTGTTTATCAGTTAAGTAGTAGGGCTGCTTCAATACCCGGTAAGTTATAGTTTGGCTTCAGAGATGAACTAATGCTCATATACGAGTGTTATATCACTTAACTTATATGAAAAGCGCATTAAGTACATTCTCGGTTCAATGTTCAATGGGTAACATTAGCACAGGCAGTTTATTTACATTCCAGCATTCTCAAAATTGTACTTTACTCACTCTGCGGTAAATAGGTTTGTTAATATATTTTATTTTCATCAAAGCTAGATATTCGGTAAAGTTTATTTATCTTTGTCTTCACTAAATTCTCCTGTTGTCTTTAACCGGAGCTCCGCTGTGGAGGTTTGGCTCAGACGGGTGACGGCTGGACTTTTGGAGCTACTGGAGACGCCTGAACAAGCTGTCGATGGAGCTGTAGTAGGGATGACGTCACAGTGCAACAGCTTTAGAATGATGTTTGGTCAGGTCTATATTCTGAACATAGAACTGCGAAACACCTGATACTTTGGGGGAAACAAAGACTTAAACTGTTCAGTCTTTGATATTTTTAATATAATATATATTTTAATATAAAAGGACAGATAGAGACTGATAAGCAGCTGGTGTTATCCAGGTATTTTACTGACCTTTAAATTGTTGGGGAATTTTTTGGGGTATTAAAAAAACATTTATTTGAACCAACTATTTCAATAGGCAAAAGATTTAGACAATTTTGTTTTAAATAGTCAAAGAGTTGGACTAATAATAATAATAATAATAATAATAATAATAATAATTGGTTATAGAAACAAATTAAAACAGCAGTTAAACACTTGATCATATGTATCGTTGCTAGTTTGTGCTTATGTGAATTATAATAATTTTTTTCTCAGTATACATAAATGTTTGGGGTTTTAAGAACGTCGAAAGAGCAAAGAGTGGAAAAAGTGGAAGGTGTGAAACCTCAATGGAGAATACTGACTATGACATGGTGCTAATTGCTCAGGGTTTTTTTTGGCAGGGGGAGGAGGGGTTCTTTAGTTCTTTTTGCGCAAATGTGTTTGTGTTAAAGCCAACTGAGAAATGCAGGAGCGCACACAGATACACCTCTCCATCCACAAGTGCCCACGTGTAGCACTTTAACTGTTGATTAAACCTTTGAACACAGCTGTTCAGAAGCAGAAATAAACACAAGCGCATGGTCTATTTTTGTCCTTAATTAAAAGACATCAATATGTTGATAATTTACACAATGTTAACATTGTTTACTTTGCATCATAAGGTAATAAGCAATATTCAAAAACAAAACAAACCAGAAAGTAAGTGTTCCATGCATTACAGTACTGCGTATAACCAAGTGCCCTAAAAAACACAGCTACAGTGTACAGTTCAAACCAAGAGTGTGTCCACTGGTGGGGATTGGAAGATGAATGAGGAGACCTCATTTACAAGACAAAAGACGGTCAGAGGTGTGAATGCGCATCTCCTCTTCTCTTCGGTGTGTGTGTTTGTGTTTTAGGGTGCATTCTTAAATTCAGTCTGTCTGAATCTTTATAAACGCAAAGATGGGGAAATCATGTTCGAGAAAATGACAAGAACAATTAAACACTTGATCATTTGAGTCTGTGCTATTTTGTGCTTCAGGGACCCATATTTATTTTTTCCTCAGTTTAAAAAATGCTTAGGGTTTTAAGACCTTCATTAAAAGAACAAAGACAAACTTAGGAGGAGTGGAATGTGAGAAAGGTAAGGTTGGAAATCTCCATGGAGAATGTACTGACTCCGCCCACTACTGACTGTTAAATGGTGCTAAGTTGGGTTCGTTCGACCTGCCGGTGCACAAATGTGTTTGTGTTAAAGCCAGCTCAGGCAACCCAACCTGTTGAATGCAGAAGCACACACACACACACACACACCAGTGGCACTTTAACCGTTCATCAACATTATCTTGTAAATAGCTGATTAAACCTATGAATACAACTGTTAAAAAAAATACTAAACAGACGCATGGTCTATTTTGTCCTCAAGTGAAATACAATACGTTAATAAGTTACACCATGATAACATCAGTGGAGAAGGATCTAAAGAGACTTGTCTCTATTACAGATGTGTGACGAGCGGTCTTCTAGTTTTGTCGCCGCACTTCACGGTGACGGTATGCTCTTGCTGGTTTTTACCACTGAGTGGCGCTATATAACTATAGACCGACGCCTCAGATCTTATTTCATTCTCTCAAGGATTAATGAGCCGCAGCTTCTTTAGAGCTGCACGTAGTAACGGATAAAATCAAGTGTAACATTGTACTTAAACAAATTCATAATAACAGTACTAAAATTACAGTACAAATGTAGAATTAAATTTTATTAGTATC